>JAUMHI010000057.1:12489368-12510576 GCA_032359435.1 Enteromius unitaeniatus | reverse complement strand
TATACCGTATATTAATTTGAATGTCGGATTGAAATAAACATTGCAATTTGCTTAGTTAATCGTTAGCATAAGCACGGCTAATGCTAACGCCAGTATCAGAATAAAGTTTCTTTATTAACTATTTATTTAATATTTATTTAATAACTATTTATATTTAAAACAGGACATAATAGTGTACTATTTTTACACACTAAAGGCTTTTATTTATAATAATATCAAAGTATTGTTCAGTCATGGCATATTTTGTTTAATTTATACAAATGTTTACGTTTATAAATAAGAAGTGACTTCTTGAGTCAGAGATTGATTAATGACAAAATGTTCATTTTATGGTGGATTAACCCTTAAATTTGTGTTCTGAAGATGAACGAATGTTTTATGGCTTTGAAACGACGTGAGGATGAGCAATCCTCATATTTGGATGAACTATCCCTATAAAATGTTAATCTAACATAACCAATACACTGCATTTATTTTTATTAGTGTTCAAATAAGTAAATCTATATATCTTATCTCCTGAATGAGAGCAGGCAGCACAGAATGAGCTGACAGAGCCAGTTACAACCAAAACATGCTCTTGCGATCAGAAACAGACAGAAAGTCTGCAATGGAATAAAACGGAATCGAGAAAGATGAACGGCTTGAAACTTCACACAGAGTCATAAAAATTCAGCATACAGTATTAGCCAAGATGCTACAGAAAGAATGCTCAAATAAACTTCATGATTCTTATTTTTAACAGAAATAAAGCACAACACCTGACCTGACATTTTTTTTTATCTGTATCGATTTATGCATTTTATTGTGATAAATAATTTGAGCATCATGTAATTTATGTATCAATCAAACACACACTGAAAAGGCAAAAAAAGAGAAACTCCAATGACAGCAGCAGCATCATTCACTTGGATCCTTGATTGCAAGCAGTCGATCCTCTCGCCCCATGAGCTCAAGGATGTGCCGTCTTTGAAGAGCATTGATTTAACAGTAGGAGGGCCCGAACAATTGTCCATCCTGTCATCCCACTGCTGTGCAAATCAAGAGAAGCTTCTCAACTATTTCATGTCTATTTCTTCTACTCTCCATCTGTCTGAAAGGACCTAGCGGGAACCATTCATTAACGTGGTATTAATACGAAGTATAGGAGCGGTTTGCTTTATTTACATTCAACGCCCGAACCTTCATCTCTAGTGAGGCAAACAAACTGAACTATTCACTTTTAATTTCACCTTCTTGAAGAAAAGAGAATGAAGTAACAACAAAAAAAGGAAATAAAACGACTAAAAACCAAATACATACAAACACTAACGACCCCAGGCCAAGGTCTAAACACAAGCATATCACGTCTTCCTTTCCACCAATTCTAATGCACTTACCTTCCCTTTCTCCTCTCTGTCCCTCATTCCCTCTCGTGACCCAGAATGTCAGTAGCATTTCTGCTTAAAACTCAACAAATGCATAAACCGTGAAACCTATCAGTGGAAAGCAGAAACGGCTGATGCTATACAAAAAGACTAGCATTACTTGCGGTGAGGATCATTCTCCCAGCATTTCAGCTGTGAAGGCCCCTGTCAAAGTCCCTTATAGTTAGCCAAACTCAGTTCAATGCTTATTGAGAGACAATGACACAGCCTGGCAATTTGAAGATTGATTTGCTACCAAGTAAGCAACAAGTATTGATTTAAACGCAGAGATTTAATTAATTCAAGAGATGCACCCTTTGGAAACTAATGACAACTGATAATAAACAGTAGGCTATTTTGTGGGAGATAACTGATAGATCAACTCCAGATCAACTCCAGTTCAACTCCAGAATCTGCACATTACAATGCATATTATAGATGATTTCAGCAATGCTAACTACTGCTTTTTAGGTGGTTTTATAATTTTCTTTAGGCTGGTTCTGTAGCGAATAGAGCAACGATAGCACGAGTCAAATGAAGCTTCACATTTTCATCATGTGATATGTTTATGGGTACATCTTCCTACATGGTTGTTTGAGGAATGAAAAGCTAGACACTGCAACAGTTAGGGTTACACAACTGTTGCAAAACAAACAACATGCCAGAAATGCATTAATCACTGCAATAACAATCTTATTTTAACAATCTAAAGCACACTGCACAGGCTCACTTAGGGTTGTCCCTATTCTCTTAATGAGTAATGGGTGAATTTTTGGTATAATGTGCAACAAAAAAAATAAAAATCAATCAGAGTCTCATCTGCCATTCCTTTTAGGAAGCAGTTGAGCAGATTCACTATTTACATGCCTGAATTTGCAAGCAAAAAGACTGAGCACATCTCCAGAGAGGAAACTTGTAAGTTGATTTGCTTGTAAGGAAGCCTAATTCTGATATATTCAATGACTATCCATTATGACATGTAGGCCTTTTTGTATGTACGTAGCCTACACAACCTTAATTTTTACGATCTGGGATGTTTGTGTGCTGCTACGAGTCCCTGTGTGTGTAAAAAGCAGTGTGTGCATTTTAAAAGGAAAGGACAGGAAAGGTTGTGACATGTGGCCAGGTATGGTTTCCCATACTAGGAATTTGTGCTCTGCATTTAATCCATCCAAGTGCACACACACAGCAGTGAGAAGTGATCAACCACACACACACACACACAGCTGGAACAGCGGGGAGCCATGCGGCGCCCGGGGAGCAGTTGGGGGAACAATGCCTTGCAGACCAGCATAGCCATGAATTGCTATTTCTATTCTAATGCCTATAGACCAATGGAATGTTTGCAAACAGTGATGATGTTTTTTTTGTGGGCGGAGCATATCTGGTTGCAGAAAATTAGAGTTTTCAAGTGGTGGTCAATGGAAACAGGGGAATAAAAGAATAAAAATGGTAAATGTGAGGTTATATTGCAAAATAATTCAGATTTTATTCTTGCAAGTCCCGAAATTATAGCTCCCAACTTAATGATAAAATAAACTTGTCATTCTTTCTTTTGAGTTTACTTCCCACATTTCTGGCTTTTCCCCTCAGAATGGACAAACCCACTTTTGTTAAGTTAAATCAAGCTGCAATGTCCGAAATACAAGGTATAAAGTTGTATTTGCAAGATAAAAGTCAGAATTGTGAGACAAAATAGGTAGTGTTTTATTTTATAGTAATAGTATTTCATGCTAACTGGGCAAATATACGTTTCATATGAACTGCAATTGTTTATATCAAATTTATGACATAAATCATAGCAGGTTTCATTCATTAGTTTATGCATTTAAACTCCTTCGTTTAGCATCAAATTCTGTTTTTGGCGATGGAATTCTTTGAAAATTATTTGAATTCCGATTCTGAAATCCATAGATCTCTTATTCAGCACATTTTTCCCCATTCTATTCAACTTGTTGGTTTCTGCCACCACAATGCACGCACAGCTACGAGTGACATAACGGTGACGTCTTTACAAAATTGCACACCTGTACAATTAATTCTTTTTATTTGATTTTTTTTAATCTGTGTGTTGTTGTCTCTGTACTGGACGCTCTGTACTGACACTAAAACAAATTCCTTATATTTGCAAACATACTTGGCATTAAAACTCTTTCTAATTCTATTTAAACAATGTTCTGCAGGACGTGAAATGATAACAGTGTCTGGCAGAAATGAGGAAAAAACACTTGCATCACGACTGGTGCCGAATTGTGCTGGGTGAATGATAGGGCCCCTAGTATTTCATCCTTCAGCATTTGCTTATTTACATCCAAATAGCAACTTTTTTTTTCCAAGCAAGTGTATATTTCATATTTTAGGGGTGTAATGGTAAGCTTGCATTCATAGTGCTGGATAAACAAAACGTGTACAAGCTGTGATGGGTCTTGAGGCATGCATACAAACAAAAGAACAGGAGATATTACGGATTTAACATCACACTGCTGTCATACTTTGATACACAACAGTAAACAAGCGTCAGTCCTTACCTTTGTTGGACTCTCCACATCATTTCTCTTTGTAGTGATGAGAGGAACTGGAGAAAAAAAAAAAAAAAATCAAACAGAAAACATCAGATCACAACAATGAGGGCTCCATTAACACGCTGAGAGCACTGCAAGTCTAAAAACCAATGGTTTTCTAATGTAAATATTACGTGCTTCTTTAAGAAGAGGGAGTTAAAAGTCAGCTGATTAGAGGAGAATCTCTTCTCCTTTAATCTGTACCAGCCATTAGGGACTTCTGTCTGCACCACATGTATTTTGCAAAGTTTTTCATTAGAGCAGGAGAAGCTTCTCTCAAATTACATTTCCATTGATCCTGAGAAGAGAGCCGTTTTGCGAGGAGTCTCGAAATCGATATTGAGCGTCAAAACGGCAGTTGCAGAGATGACTTTTGGTGCCAGTGAAATCATTGGGAGTGAGCTTCGGTTTCTGAGAATACGACAGCCATCAGCCTGTCTTTGAATCAGTTTCGTAATTGCTCCTTTTACTTATCCGCTCCTCGAATGACATTATAAGAGCAGAGCCATGAAGGTGTGCATTAAAAATCCAGATTAACTCATATGAAGGTTAAAAGGCACTTGCTTCTTCTTCACAAGTCCATATGCAACCTGTGAAATCTTCTTTTATATAACTCTTTAATGAGGATGAGCTTTACACCTTTAAGCCAATAGTTAGTTTGAATTTTATATTGCTTCTTTACTCCTGGCCCTGTGTGCTTGTAACTAAATTATTTATGGAGTCCAGTTCTCTGTAGATATCCCCCCAAAAAAAACTCTTGAAAAGCCTGCAGAAAAATTTCAGCATTATGAATTAAGTTTTTTCATATAAACATACAAATGGTGCCAAAATCAAAAAGTAAGCAGCAAAAAACAAGTTGAGTGGTTTTTGGCCTGGTGTTATTCTGAATACATTAAATATATGAATAATGCATAAACCAATGTCTCTGTTCTCAAAATGTCTGGTGGCTGTTTAAGCGAAAACATCTTAAAATTCATTCATGTGGACAGCAATGACAACTAATATCTAACACTTGTTAGAAGATGATGACTGGTAACATAGCCATAGAGAAAAGTGTAAATAAATCTAGACTTGGCAGCGTTAAAATTCCAAGTTAACTTCGAGATGAGGAAACACTGAGCAATATTACAAACGAGGGGAATCAAAAGGTCATGTGTAAATGTAACATGATTATGTGAGCTCATTACACTCAAAGAGCGCGAGTGGCTCTGAGGATCTAATTATTCATGTTGGCTTGAAAATAATGCTGCTGAACAAATTATATTAATAACAATGTATAGGTGTGTATTTGTCTTTTTATTTTATATTTAATAACACACTGTTTGCACCCACAGCTATGCTGTCAAGCGAGTTCAGGGAATCCAATAATTTGCTAGCCTAAACTTTTCTCTTTTATACAGGCCATTGAAAAGGTATAGTATTTATTTCCTTTTCATTTCTGTTTTTATTAAAGCAAGAAGATGTGTCGTACAGCTCCTCCACATGCAGTGACGATGATTTTGTCCTCCATAGTATGGAATTCTGCCTCCGCTTGCTAGTATTCACATCACTACTGGAGCAAGCTCCTGATTGGTTAACGCAGCACGAATTTTTGCCAAAGTTCAGATTTTTCAACTCGCAGCTAATTTCATTGGCTGACGCTGCTATGACCAGGTGTCAGTGGCAAACTTCAGCCACGCCCTCCATCAAGCGTTGACGCTGACCGTTAACGTTAAACATGCTTAATGTGGCTGTTTCTGTCAAACCCTACTTGTGATAATCACTAAATACTGTCAAAACAACAAGCCCATGTTCGACAGATAAAGTGAATAATATCACGTTTTCTGCCCCATAGAAGTCCATTATAAGGAAACAGCTTAATGTAATATTATTTACTTTATCTGTCGAACATGGGCTCGTTGTTTTGACAGTAGTTTGTGATTATTACAAGAAGCATTTTAGTATGTCCTGTGGAAACTGGTATACTGTCAGGCACTATGCTAGTACTTGTTGTTCTGAGAAAAAAAAACCCCATTAAACTTACAGTAAACAGTAAAAATTACATTATATGAAACAGTTTCTTTGTGTTTGAATTTTTATTTATGCATTTTTTAGATACAAATTGCTCTATCGTGATATATATATCATTATCGATGTAGAAAATTGGTTATACCGTGATAAAAGATTTTGGTTATATCGCCCACCCCTACTTCAGGTGAATGAACAGAGCTTAAAAAGATCTAATCCCTGTGCAACACCTTAGGTTAGGTGTAACAAATATTAGGATATACAAAATATATACAAAATATAAGGAAATTCTAAATGTCATTCATCAAGGGTACATTAAATTGATCAAAAGCTAAGTACTTCCAAAACTATTAAGTTATTTAGAACGTTTTATAAAAAAATTTTAAAAAAGAATTACTATTACAGCTGTTTACCATATACCACTATATTAACATGTTTATAAAATAAATAATAATGATTTAATGTCAAGAAACAATATATGCAATATATTAGAATTATATCTGAAGGATCATAAAACTGAAGATTAGAGAAATTCAGCAATTTTTTAATGATTAATTGTGCAGCTCTAATATATATATATATGTGTGTCTGTGTGTGTGTATATACAGTATATATGTATTTATTTATTATACAAACACAAACATATTTTGGATGTGATTAGCCTTACAAAACACATTTGCAAATGTTTTAACTGATCTCCCAGAACCCTTTAAGCAGTCACTTTCTCTCTTTCTTACAAAATGTAAGCCATTAATAATAAATAACCCATGGGTGGATGGATTTGCTCTGCCCTGAACATCACTGCTGCTCTTTTTCCACCGTGGCTGAATCATAAAGGGCCATGGCATTTTCAGCATATCAGTGGGCAGGATGAGTCTAGGCCAGAGACGATATATAGGTCTGCTGTTGCTGTCAGATAATTCCCCCAGCAGTTCTACCCAAGCATCGGGTTGTTTACAGCTGATGAATGCACACCGCTACTGACTATCATCAGGAAAACTTCCCTAACGTGCTCTGCTCTCACAGCGGCAAGAGCTAGATCACAATTTCACCTCAAATCTAATATTCTGTATTAGTGCTGCGACAGGAACGCGAAAGAAAAGCAATACGAGAGACTCGTAATACTACATCTCCCCGAGCGTGCCATTAAAACGATTGTAAAACGCGAGAAATATGTTTTATATAAAAAGCTGAGCGAATTCACCAGCATTCAGTTTCATTCAGCACAACATCTTAAAGAGAAAAAGAAGCATTAAGCAGATCCATCATGAGTTCTAAATAAATAACTCCACATAAATAAGAGAAACTGTAGAGTGAGAAAATAGGTTTCAACAAATAAAAATTGCTTCTTTCAGCAGCAAGACAGGCTACATTCTCACATGGACTCAAAGAGTCTGTCAGAGTGGATTAAATATGCAACATTTGGCTTGAAAACCTCGGCTTCCTTCAGGAAAGCATCCAAGTTCACTCCTCGTTCTCTGACATCTGTCGCAAACTTTCAATCTTTTCATGCCGGTCCCCTGAGGATGTAACGGCGAGAGAGACACACACGAGGGCCATTTACCAGCTCTCTGAGCGCTACTTTCACTGCATCGCTATATAGCTCTATATCTTGATAAAACACCACGAGAGAAAATCGTTTGCCCGAGCTAACATCTGTGCAGGATTTTTTCCCGATGTCTTCTAGACAAATGCAAAGAACAGATGCTCTTTCAGATAAAGTAGAACAACAAAGAAATATGAGGGAAATTAGAAGCTTTGGATGAAAGCTGTACTTGCGTAATTAAAGAGCTTTCAAAGTCTGTTAGGATGAATGGACGCACAGTTCCTATGAGCAAATATGGATACAATGGATGTATAGTACATCAAATCAGCAGGATGCCCAAATGCTCAGTATTCATCATAAAAAACAAACAATAACCAATCTACTTCCTTCAACCATTCTCAAGATGATTACAAGAAATAAAGTTGAAGATGATAAGCACTGTAAAACAAAAAGACTGATTTTAATTGGTAAAAGACTAAAAATACTACTGTTTCATATGTGTTACCATGATGGTGTTTAGCATCTGTGTAAATGAGTGATAGTGATAGGAATTCATTACTTATATATTAACATTTAATAAATTATTAAAAATGTATAATAAATAACATCACTTTTTTACTATCTATTTATAAATGAATGAAAAGTAGTAATAATAAAATTAAAAATCATTAATAATAAATAATACATTTTAAAATTCTATACTTAAATTAAGAAAATATTAAAGAAGTGAATTGTAAATGTACAGTATGACAAAATATTTGGGGACCTATTATTAAATTGTAAGTTAAAAAAAAAATTATCTTTTTATCTTAAGATATCTAATTATCTTGTTTTATAACTGGATGATAATGATGCATCTATGCAAACCATGCATCTAGTACGCTACTGATCAAAGAACAGGCAATGCCAACATCTCCGATGCAATATATTCTGGAACGTATTCCCACCACACATCTGCATACCTACATACTTCCTCAAAAGTCAAGAAGAAAGTTCATCCTCAAACTCAAAATGCACTTTGAAGGTACAGGAATTTGCATTACTTAGCTGTGAAAGGCAGACAGGGAGATTTTTTTAACTTCAAGAAATGCATTAATTTGTCTCGCTTCCTCAACCGCACATCCAGACATTTCCAATTTCCCAAATCAGACACTGTTTGCCTGAATCAGAATTGTAACTGGCACTTATTTAAAACTCAACTATTGTCCTCAGTATTGGCTTTTCTCTGTGGAGGAAATGGGATTCCAAAGTCTCAGAGCCACAATGAGAGCAGTCACTTCGGTTTGCTTCTGGAAGCCAAATTTATTGTTCATGCACGCGTGCCGTTTTCTGCCTGAAGGTCTTTTCGTTGCCAGGTCTTCACAACATTTCCTGCGCATCGTGCTTGTTGCCCAAGTAAGAATCGAGCTGTGCAAATTACGTGATAATATTAATAATATTTTTTTATTAATTACACATTCAGAAGTGCACAAGAAGTAATTTGCTGTACTCCACATACTCCGCAATTTAATAATGAACCTACAACTGTTAATCAAAAGAGGGAATGCATAAAGAGAGTCAGCAATACACAAGTGTAAAGCAAACAAAGGGAGTTATTAGTCATTACTCCTTCCATAAATCAAAAAGGCGCACTGATATTTATCAAATGGGCACTCGGAGAAGCCCTCAAAGCTGTTTTGAGGGAATTTTATTAACGACATGCATTAGTTAGGAGAGACTTGCAAAGCACTGCCATTTGATTGGTGTTCCTGACATTAAATGATAACCTTGAATGCTATAGAGTTTGCTGCTTCTGCATTCAGTCGACGTGTATTAATTCCCTCTTGCTGAGTACTAGACCCTGCTGCGATGATGATTAGGACCACAAACAGCAGGGGCACTACATAAAATCCAATCTAAAACATAAGTCAATCACAGATCCCTCGTAAACCACGGCTGATATTAAGCCTGAACTTCTCTCTTGACATCTCATTCAAAGCTGATGAGTGGATGCTTTTAAAACACACCAAATTTCATGGCTCTATGAAGCTAATATGACCCGAAGGGAGCGTGACATATCTCTTAAATAAAAGCACCTCTGCACATCTTTCACTTCATTTCACAATCTCACTTTGGAAGCGGGTGGCTATCGTGGAGAAAATGTTTTTCTGATGACCTGTCAGAGTAAGGAAAAGGGAAAACTTTTGAGCAGTGGCTGTCGAGAAGGACTTAGCTGAGATAGACAGGCCTGATAATCACATCAAGTGCTTGTTGTTAAACGTTTATGATGGGTCTTCTGTGCTCTAAATAGACAAATATTGATCGCTCGGAAAATCGAAACAGGACGAAAGTGCACAACAAGTTGTGAGCAGAGTAGAATTTCATTATTAAAAAAGGTATCACAGTGTGACGATGTCTGGGCTGTGTACCCTTCGGAACTGAACTGAATTGAGCGCTGTTACAAAGTCGAAATTAAAATATATAGATCTTTTTTTTGTAACTGCATGTTATGGATTTTATGTTGTGGATTTAATTTTATTGTCTCATCCACGTTTCGCTTTTTATCAAAATGAAACAGCAGATGTCTCTCAAGCAAAGTACGTTACATTCAAAATATTTCTTCCACGTCTATATAAGGAATAACTGATGGAGAGGATGGAAGGCAGTGTGACAAAACAAACCACCAACAAAGAACTAGCTGCTATAAAGATGTCTGTGTTGTCATCTCACATCTTCTGCATCTGGGCTAGAAATCTTTAATCTTTTATACACAGATGTCTTATAAGAGGCTGTTTCTACATGTAACTATACTGGAATATAACATATTGTAATTGTCAAAATTAGTCTGTGAGCACTTGTAGGTAAGTCAACTGTGATTGTGTAACCGTAGACATATCTCTCAATTCTCACCTGTAAAATGTTTTTCCATTTCTTTGCTTGTTAGTTTTTAAAACCTGTGCAACTATAACATTTGCATCAACACGCTCAGGTGTCTGGAGAGGCTGAATGTGGAATCTCTGTTAATGAAACGCACCACTAAGACAACAGCCAATGGACAACTATGTACATTTTAGGGCTGCATAATTATGCCAAAAATCGAAATCACCAGTTATTCCCTTGAAATTGTAATTGCAATTATTAATTACGATTATCACAATTTACACTGAATGATGGTTATACAATTGTTTAAAGCAACTGCATGCCATATTTTTACATGAACATAAGCTAAAAACACTTGTCTAACTGAAAAACCTTTATTGCTTTTCTATAGTATTAAGCCTGAAATATCAATAATACATTGAATTGGTTTATTCTTTAAATAATAAAAAGAGCTAAACTATGATACGTTATACTAAACCTAAAGTTAAAACAACAATAAAAAAAAAATCTATTATCTGCAGCCCTAGAACATCTGCATGAGCATGACAGGAAATAAATGTCCATATAAGAAGCTGGGAATAGTCTGTATTTGTCAAGAGAAACCAAACATACAAATCTTAAACAAAGCATTGCTTACTTGCTATTATGAATATGAATCATGTGGATCAATTTCTTAATTGTTGACAGCCCAACAGAGTCTGACTAGTGCGGACGACACAGTACACACTGCAAAAACTGAGCTCCTGTCTGCAATACAAAAAAAGCAATACATTGTGGCTTTATTTTCCATTTAAATTCCTAAATTTAACTTAAATTTGGGCAAAAAGACAGCATGCAGAATTCCAATTCCAATTTGAGAATGCAAAATTAAATGGAATGAAATTCAAAGAACCTTGTGTGATTTAAGTGTCATTTTTAATAATGTTCCATTTAAGTATATTAAATCCTAAAATTATGTTATCCATTTATTACAATATATTTATACTGTACTAATTATATTGTATATTTAATATATTAACTTTTCATTCATGCACCATGAAGGAATAATATCCAAGCATAATTAATTAATCTGAATTAATGGCATAAATTATTATATTATCATGACTTTGAAGAGTCATGAAATATTAACTTGTTGCATTCGAAGATTGCGAAGATTTGCAAAAACAGATAACTTATTGTTAGTAAGCTGTATTTTTTGTTTTTTTTACCTAATCAAAGTAACCCAACTGCAGTTTGATTGAGATCAACTGAAATGCACAATGAAAAAACATGATTTTTGACAACTGTACTGAAAACTGGAGTTATCCGTTTATCCAAATGAACTCGTCATATAATCTTAAAGTTTAAGATTATTAATAAAGCTATTAAAATGGCTATTGGTTCACTCTCAAACCCCATGAGGGCTAAATTCTGAATTTTGGTCGACCTTGGTTTCCGTGCAAATTATTTTACTGTGTCTCCAGTTAAATAATTAAATACAAAATGCTAAAACTCTGTCTCAAGTATTAAAGTAGATCTTCTGTTCAGCCGTTCTATTACCGCAGTTTAGTAAGTTGGGAGAAAAACGAGCATGCACTGGCATTTCTTTGCTCATCATAAATGCCTAGTTTGTCTCCATCTCCCATGGCTTTCAATCCCAAGCCAAATCCTAAGACTGCCTCTCACTGATAAGCAGAACAGAGCGCAAGTCTTCACACCGCCAAGGTGATTTCATGCCATCCATAGATTCCTGCACTCCCTGCATAACTTTAGATATGCATTTGACAGTCACTTTTTCAGACAGTGAGTACTGGTGTGTTTATCTTTTTAACTGTCAGGTGTAAACAGGACTTTTATCTTTCAAAACTGCTAGCTTAAACTGTCTCCTAACTCAAGCGACGGAATAACTTCTATGGGAACAGAACAACATCTGTGGGGGAAAGACTTAACAAAACACCTGCTGGTTATTTCACTTTTCGCAATATCTCTCATCGACTAACAAAACATCTTTGATGCAGGTTTTAAATGGCTTTGTTTTTAAACTGTGCCTCACAGCAAAACCTCAGTGGCCTCTGACTGATCATTTCTTCTGCCTGCAGGTACACACAAAAAGATATCTTATCTCTTAAAGTTTTGTTCTGCACATCATAAATAATACAGCAGGACAGCGCTGATATCTTGACATATACATCTTCATAAGACCTTAAAAAAATAGGGAAAATAGTACAGCATATTTTAAGTCAGATCAGGGCTTAAAAAGATTTTTTGCTACTGTCCCAGTTGGGACTGGTAGGGCAATAAGCACTGACCATGTTTTCATTTGGCAGAAAAAAAAAAATCCTCTATTCTATTTTTTTTTTATTGTATATTTTTTTATCTTTTCATATAATATTAGCAATGGCATGAAATAATAATAATTATTAATATTGCATAATTCTTGCAATTTTAACTAAACTTGACAACAAATTGACAACAGCAACGTTCAATGCATCACATTAAAAACAAAACTGAGACTGATAAAATTAAGATGTAAAGATAAGGCAAAACTAGCCGACAGAGCAGGTGATGGTTTTAACCTGAAACTCCCTGGTGTGTCCCAGACCAGTGGGCCCTTACTGTTGAACTCTGCCAGTGCTAGTACTAAAACTAGGTCAGTACCTCAAGATATTAGCAACCACAAGTCTATTTCTCTAAGTAGCGAGGTGCATCTTCTGTGCAAACCCAAAAATTCACAAACAGTTATGTCTGAGGTCCTTCAGCACACACAGCCTAATGATTAACGAAGACACTTTCTTTTTCCCTGCAAATCAAAACATATCAAAGCACTTTAATGGTAGCGAAACCGACACAAATAAGGGGCACTGATAATATTTCTCCTCAGACACAAAGAACAATTTGCCTGTGGTTCAGGTGTTAGCTAGACACATTAGGTTAGTAGAATCCACAGGCTTTTTACTGTAGAAACAGATGAGGTGCTCAATCCGACAACTTGAATTCCATTTACGTGACTGGCACATAGGCATACAATCGTACACACAATTCATGCAGTCAGGTGGTTGTAGGTTTGATTTATGACCTTAATATCCACAAATGTCCATATTAAACTGTCTTTATAGGCATTGATCGATACATTAAAGCAGCTGCATCTGTTCTTGCCCTCATTTTTCTGGCAAGGGTGGAGAAAGAGGAAGGTTTCGGTTACATATTCTTCCAACAACACTTCAGATTTCCACACTTCTGCTCCAAACTGTTGTGCTTCAGATTCTCGCACATCAGTCTGTTCAATGAATTATTTACAGTGACGACCAGACTCTGGCTGTGGCAGTGGATTCACTGTAAATCACATCGGATGCCCAAAAAAATATTGTCAAGACAAGCAGATACAAAATATCATGCCCAAAAATGTTGTCAAGCCAGGCAGCTCGGTAGGGTTTCCAGACACAATCAATCAAACCTTCAATGCACAAAATGCTGTCTAGACAGGCAGCTCACTAGGTTTTGAATCAACCAATCATACCTATGATGCCCAAACTGTTACCTAGGTAGGCAGCTCCACAATTCATTCAGTATACTAGAGAGCCAAGTTTAAAAAACCATGCATGCTTCCCACATTTAGACATATAAATCATGCAACTGTCAAACGAAGTTGTAAGCATCCATTTAAAAGCACTCCTCGTAACTTGGCGGAGTGCAGGGAAGCTGTTCCAAGAAAAGGAAGTTTCATTCGTGACAGCTTATTTAAAATAGCCTTGTCATTACTAACAGTTTGTTTCCAGCATATGCTTTTCAATCTGTAAAAGAAGTACAAATGAGTCATTAAAACAAACAGCAATAGAATTTAACCTAAGACTCTCGAGCTGTAAAAAAAAAACTTCCTTTTGATAGAGAAACGAGCAGAGAAATGCTTACCAAGCGACCAAAGCAAGACACATCGGGCTGCACTGTATCCGTTTAGAGAGTTTATGGAAAGCATGGTAGGAAGAAGCGAGGGTAGCAATGTGCAGTAGCTGAGTGTTTGCACTGATCCTGTCTCCAACAGTCACTACTGTGCGTGCCGATCACTACCCAGCTTTGTTTTGCGAAGACATTTCCTGTTGAACGCGCGTCTCGGCTGCGCCCTCTAGTGACCGCGTCGCTAACTACTACAAAAGGGGCAGTGCTTGGCACTAACATTACAAGGGCGATTAAAATGTGCGTTAAAGGGATAGTTCAAGCAAATGATAGTTTAGTCAGCGGAACAGCTGCATTCACTTTCAATAAAATATGGCAAAAGATGACATGAGGCGTAAACAATCACTTCACGCTTTGTCTTTAGTCACGACTTCGACTCTTTAAAACGATATTTTCAATAAAACCCCGATAAATTACATAAAAACGCTAGATTTTTAAAAACTAAGCCACAATTACATCCTCAAATTAATAGTTTTTTAAAATAAAAAGTAGCCTATGGATTTGTCCGACCATGCACACAATTAAAATAATTAATAATTAGATTTTAACAAACTGGGATTAAAATATTGAACTGGTAGATTTGTAATATCCCCTGATCGCACTAATAAACGCACGAACGTGTATTATATTAATATAACGAGATCATAAATGCATGCTTTTTATCTCGTACGGTTACCAATGCAACCCATCCGACGCTGAGAGCTCAGGGCTGGACAACTGTATAAAGGTTTCAGATGAATAGTGACACTCCATATGTTAATGTCCACCTAAACCGAAAGTCAAGTACAAGTTTAGATAATAAGTTGCATGTTTCCTCATTTTATACACTTGTCAATGACATTTACATTCCAAAACACTTACAATTAGTCATTTGACTCTTTTAAAAATGTAACTCACCTGAACTTGTCGTTGTTTGTTTTAGAGCTGTTTAATTCAAAGAACAGGAGCATTGGTAATGCTGCAAAGAACCAGGTGAGCATTATATTTATGAATAAAGCAAAAGTATATATTACCATTCATATTCTTTACCCACTTGTTCTAGATGATTACCAATACTGCAAGCACCAGCTTTCTTTTTAAGAGACATGGCAGATTGTTTCAGGATCATTCCTGAACGCTGTGTTCAGTAGTCCCATAAAGAATCATCTAAGATATGGATGTCCAGCAGTGCTTTAGAATATCATAAGTTGCTCACAAATCAAACTCATCTGTAGTGAACCGCAGCTGTCAGATTGAGAGCCCAAAGAGCTAATAAAATCATCAAAATAATCCACTAGTAATTGATACTCTCCACTCCAGTCCATCAGTTAATGTCTTACAAGTTAACAAACATATGCATGTTTGGAATAAATCCATTATTAAGATGTTTTTTTTTTAAATGTCAAACTTTATCCATTGTTTGGACTGTCTTTCTGACAGCACCCATTCACTGTAAAGGATCTATTGGAGAGGAATGGTGTAAATTTATCCATTTCTGTCCCAATGAAGAGACAAACTCATCTATATATTGGATGGCCTGGCAGCGAATATGTCTTCTAGATTTTTTCATTTGTGGGGGAACTCTCCTGTAAATTTTTTTTTTTTAATTGTGACTTTCATTGTCTTGATTAGGTCATGTACCTTGACCAGGAGCATCATTTCTGCATCGGCTATGTTGTTGACCAAACTGAAAGACTTCGCAGAAGCGAATCTGCAAAAGAAAGTGGTGGAGTGTGTCATCTCTGTACGTCTCTGCACCGAAGCCGTGAATATTGGAAGAAATAATTTATTTTCATTATATTTAATGGCTACCAGGGGCATGTACCAGAAATAGAGGCTTTCAGTTAATTAGAAATTCTCCTAAAATTATTTATAGTGCTAATAATGTATCACAGTCATTTTTATTACTGCCATCATGATATTTTAGAGAAAAGGCCTTGCTTTATTTTTATACAGCAGTAACATTTTACCAGGCCCTTTTTTTTTAAAATTTGGACATAAACCAAAAAAAAAAAAGTGCAAGCCACCAATCCAATGGTTTGTTTGTGTCATTTCTTTGGCCATACAAATGATTTTGTCATGTATAGATCCCCTCATTCTTCACTGATTCAGAAAGGAGGTCTGAGCTGGATGCTGCCAAGATTGCCGGCTTGAACTGCCTGAAGCTAATGAATGACAGCACTGCAGGTATCTTTTTCAATAAATGAAGCTCCCAACAACAGTGCCTTTGCCACATCCGAAGCAATGTTGACAGCGTCATTTATCATTCCAGTGGCGTTAAATGGCATATACAAGGAAGATCTTCCAGGCTGTGATGAGAATCCAAAGATTGTGGCATTTGTGGACATGGGCCACTCAGCTCTCCAGATGACTGTTTGTGCTTTCAACAAAGGCAAACACAAGGTGAGTCTCAGCCAAAGTCAGACGCTCGTGTAGATCCCCAACTCTGCAATTTTCACGCATGTCAGTGAATGCTCTGTATTTTGCAGGTGCTGTCGACTGCCTTTGATCCATATTTGGGAGGGAAATACTTTGATCAGAGGCTGGTGGAATACTTCTGTGCTGAATTTAAGTCTAAGTACAAGATGGATGTGAAGTCCAAGGCTCGAGCGATGTTGAGACTGACACAAGAATGTGAGAAACTCAAGAAACTGATGAGCAGCAACTCCACAGATATTCTCCTCAACATCGAGTGCTTTATGGACGATGAAGACGTATGCGGGAAAATGAACAGGCGTGTGACTGAAGTGTTATTTAGAGCTATATATCTTTAATGCACAATATAGCTATAGCATATCAGTTAATAGCCAACACCAGAGGATTTTTGGAAAACTGTTTAAAGAGGTGTTTACACAACACTGTTTGCAACTAAAAATGGAAATATTTTAACCATTTGGGCCATTCATTTACACAAAAACAGCGTTTTAAGGGCCTGGAAATGCAAATCTTTGGAAAAATATGTTGTTTCTTTACAAAATTACATCGACAGCTACTGTCTTGGCATACATAATACATAATGCAAATGAAATTTTAATGTTTGCTATTCATCGGTTACCAGGCATGAAAACATTACTTTACGAATAATCAAATATTGACAAACTGCATAATATTAATTTCTGCTTAATTTAAGAAAAGTTTGAATTGTAATGTTTTAATAGCCCCCTACTTATGTCTTTTAACATGCCTAAATTCTCATCTTAACTGGATATTTGTATACACATAGTAATTATTTGCAGTTAAATGCATGTCTGTATTGATGACATCACAGAACTGCAACTGGGCTACTTAATTTGTGATTTGATCGACAAGCTGTCAAAGCTAAACGCCTTCCTCTTCCACACAGGGCCAAATTTGAGGAGTTATGTGCTGACCTGATTGAGAGAGTGATGTTTCCATTCATGAGGGCTGTAGAGCAGGCTCAGGTGCGGCTTTAGGACATTAGTGCTGTGGAGATTGTAGGGGGAGCCATACAGCTGCTGTAAAGACCCAGATCAGTAAGTTCTTCTGGAGGGATGTGAGCTCTACATTGAAGCAGTGGCCAGAGGCTGTGCGTTACAGGTAAGTGGTAACAAGCAGCATAATTTGGATATTTATAGCAGAATGGTGTAATAATGTTACATGTTTTCTATCGATTTTCACCTTTTCAAGTTGAACATACAACTATAAGTAATAAAAAACTTACAATAAAAAAATTACAATTTAACATAATCATTTTCCCACTTTTTAAAACTGCTAAATATCTGAGAATGTTGAAAACATGCTTTTTATTTTTTTTATTTCAGGATTCATTGAACAGATTTCTTAACAATTATTTGAAATAATATCTTGTAAAATATAACTTCAATGGATGTTACTTGATCAATTCGATCAGTTCTTGCTGAAGAAAAGTTTTTGTAAAAAAAAAAAAAAAATTTACTGGCCCCAAACTTTTAAAAGGTGTTGTTTTTTTGAGGCATAATGAACACTACATTTTGCTGAATGTGAAAACAGTGTGAACCTGTACAAAAATAAAATATTGATTGCATGAAAAATTAATCTGCTGTATAATGTTTTTCCATAGTGTGCCATGCTCTCTCCTGCATTCAGAGTGCAAGGCATTGCAATCACAGATGCTATCCCATTCCCTGTTTCTCTGTCCTGGACCAGTGAAGCAGATGAAGGCAAATCGTAAGCTCAGCTCGCTACTGTACATTATATCAGAAACAAGCCCAGGGGAACAGGCTGCTGTTTTCATTTTATTTGGTTTAACACTATACACTATCTACATGCATAGGCTGTACTCTACATCTCCCATACTAATGCATCTCTTACTTGTCCATACCTTCCAGCTGTTATGAGATATTTGGCAGGAATCATCCCTTTCCATCAGCCAAAATTATCACGCTTTACAGGAGCAAGCCTTTTGTTCTGGAGTCTTTTTATTCAGATTTCACATCACTGCCTGTTCCTGAGGCGAAGATCGGTGAGAATCAAGGTGCTTTCCCTTTCAGGCTGTAGTAGCATTCATACTGAGGCGTATAGATGATGCTGATATCATATTTTGAATGTGAATTAATGCTATGTCTATCATGCTTCCACAGCTGAATATAAAGTGCACAAACTTCAACCTCAGGAGAATGGAGAAAAAGCAAAGGTGAAATAAAAGTTCTAGTAAACGCCAGTGGTATAGTCAGCGTGAGCTCAGCTGAAACCATAGAAAAAAATGAGATTCGCAGTCGTGATGGGTCTGATGAAATTGACATAGAGCTGCAACATTGTACTTGTTTTGTAATCATGAGTGTACGAACAGTATAAGCCAAATAATGTGTCATGTAATTCTTGTTAACAATTTCTCTCCTGGATGTTATTCAGTCATTAACAAGTTGTTATATAATACTTTATTTATTTATTTTTTATGTAAAAAGTAGTGCTGTCAAATGAGTATTAGCGAGTAATTGCATCCACATTAAAGTTTTTATTTACATAATAAATGAAAGAATGTGAATTCTATATACTATTTTTTTTGCTGTAAAAGTAAAGAAAAACAATCAGTAGTGCTTAGTTTTACACACCTCAAATATATGTGTGTGTGTATACAGTACTGTGCAAAAGTCCTAGGTTACTAGTATTTTCACTTACAAAAAATGGTTTTAAGTCTGATATTTATGTTTTGCGGTAGCGTGTCAGTTCAGTTTGCATTTCCAAACATTATTTTATATTAATTGTAATAATGCAGTATTGTCAGCACAAGGAGTCTGACAACAGCCAGTGCTCCACACAGAGATCTGATCTGATCATCATCCAGTCTGTCTAGAATCACATGAAGTAACAGAACAAACTGAGACACACTAAATCCAAAAGAACTGTGTCAACGTCTCCAAGATGAAGAAAAAATCCTAACTGGAAAGTTACCTGAAAAACTATGTGCAAGTGTACCTCGGAGCACAAGCTGTTTTACCAAATATTTATTTGATTTAGTTAATATAAGTTAATGGATCAATTAAATCTGTTTATGGCATTTGTATTAATGCATTCTCATTTTACAGCATTTTTACACGAGTGTCTAAACCTTCAAACAGTACTGTAGCTTTCCAGGTAGAGTTTTTTTTTATTCATCTTGGAGACGTTGACAGTTCTTCTGCATTGAGTCTGTCTCAGTTTGTTCTGTTACTTCATGTGATTCTAGACAGACTGGATGATGATCAGATCAGATCTCTGTGTGGAGCACTGGCTGTTGTCAGACTCCTTGTGAAGTAGTGATGTGTCGTTCGCGAACAAGCCGGCTCTAAGAGCCAATTCTTTGTAGCGAACGAGAAGAGCCGACTCCTGTCGGGGAGAGCCGAATCTTTTGCCGTAAGTATGGGCAGGGCTTCATTTGGGAACACCATGTGGCTAATCACATGGGAGGACCCACTAAGATCGTACAATCATACGAAAGAAGGAAAGGGAGTGCATGCTTTAAAGATAGCGAGCGTAGTGGTACAGGCCAGGTACACAGAGCGACAGAGAGAGGACAAATAATTACAGAGAGGAGAAATCGCATCAGCCCATCCAAGCTGAGGCACCTCATATTTCTCAATGCCACACTGCACTAAAGACATAAGTGTTTTGTTATATATTTTTATTATATATTATATAGACTTTTCCCTTTATTTAGGTTATTTGATTTGTTTGTGTTCAATTGTTCAATGAAAGTTTAATTATGAATTAAATGATGAAAAATAAGGAATGATGAAAAATAAGGAATTAAAAAGTTGCTTACCAATACACAAAATATTCACAATTGATAAATTGGGCTAAAATAGAAGGTTCTGAGTGATACTAAACAAAGAGCCATTTGGGAGCCGGCTCTTTTAAGGGAGCCGAGCCAAAAGAGACATAGAAATAACAGACTTAAAACCATTTTTTGTTGGTGAAAATACTAGTGAACTATGACTTTGTGTTATAATGAGTTACAGAATGGTGAGTTACATATAGAATACAGCAGTATATATATATATATATATATATATATATTTATTTATTTTTTAAATAAGGACTGCTGTATTCTATATATAACTCACCATTCTGTAACTCATTATAACACATTGGAGGCATGACTTCGCAAAAAATGATGCGAACCAGGAATTTCTCTTCCACTAATGCAGCCACTTACTTTACAGTTTTTCTCGATTGGTTTGGCTCATTTCTTGAAACAGAAATTACATTCCAAATAAAAAGTCAGTGCCACAAAAATGGTAAATATCCTTCTCAATTGCTTTGGCTCGTTTCTTGAAACAGACCGGACATTCTCAACACTTCTGGTGCTTTTGCAAAAATAATGTGGATGGTTCAGCACAACACCATAAATTTTCTTCTCATTTACAATTTTTCTCAGTCGCTTTGGTGCGTTTCTCAGATCAGAATTAAAATTCTCATAACTATTAGTTCAACCTCCACAACAT
>JAUMHI010000057.1:12478776-12489268 GCA_032359435.1 Enteromius unitaeniatus | reverse complement strand
ACATTTTGGAGAGAACAACCATTAGACTAAGAACTGACAATCAGTTTAGATCAACAAGATCTATTCACTTGGAAATTGTGCTAAATGTAGGCTATCTGTACTTAGTCATTTGCAAAGATGTACTTAGACATTTGCAATTTGATGAAATTGATGAGAAATTCAATTCTTTTGAACAATTGCCAAGTGGTTTGGAAATTTGTCCGTGTTGTTTTGAGAATGTAATTTCTGTTTCAAGAAATGATCCAAACCAATCGAGAAAAACTAACTTACATAAAAATCGAAAAGCACTATTTCTAAAAACCCATTAGAAATTCCAGAGGGAACACAACTGAATTAGCTTTCCAGGGTGTTCGACAAATTGGCATCATTACTGAACAGCTATATAAATTTTAGTGATAAAATGGAGGTGGGGATAAAAATAACATTAGTGCTATAGCTTGGCATACATATAGAGTATTCATACTTATGCTTGATGTGATCACTAATGTTGATTACTGTGGTTTCTATGAGGGTGACAGTGGGCAATTGGCTCCTTGTTGTAAAGCAGTAACATAATTATCTAGAAATGTAACAGCTATAAGATACAGGAGGCAAATAAACAGCTCTCGGTATGCAAAGAAAACCTGCCAAAAGCACAGTGATCCTCGATGGAAAAAGAGCAGAATCAAACAGATGCACTGAGTGTACAGTACATCTCTTACTTACTGCTTTCTCAAGACATTTTGCTTTATATCGATGTGTTTCTGTTTATATAAAAAAATTGTTATTCATGTCACATCTTGTGAAATATCTTAAAATGTATTTCTGTCAGTTTGACTGACTATTGTACCATTATGTTAATAGACATTGTCTGTTCTTCACAGATGAATGGAAAAGTAAACAATCACTCCCCTGATGCTAAAAAAGCCAAGATGAAGGTCAAACATGTTGTTCTGCCCATTGAGGAGACGTTTACCCAGCAGTTACCAAAGGATCGCATCAGGACTTACATGGAGCAGGAAGTACTGGTGGCTAAACATTTGTTTATGCATCACGGTCTAAAAGTCGAGCATTTAAATCTAAATTAAACCTGGGGTTTTATTTATCCAAAAACATCTATCCATTTTATCTATCCCAAAAAATTAATAAATAAATTAAATAAAATTATATATAATTTTATTTCATTTATTTATAAATATTTTTGGATAGAAGCCTATGGTGCCCATCTTATACATTGTAATTATTTAACCCAAAACATGTTGTTCTGCCCATTACAGATCATGTGAACCTTAAAATATTAAAATCTAAACGGTAAAGCTAAAACTTTACCTGAAAGCTTAAAAATCTAAAATACTAAGCCATTTTGCAATTCTTAATTAACCTTTGCCTTTTTTTTCTTAACCTTCCAGTCAAATTGCAATGTCAATAACACAATTTATAACTCAGTAAATGTACAAAAGCACTTTTACTAGTGGTCTCAGCCTTTTAGATTGTGCAGTTGATTAACAGTTGATTTAGTGATGAAATCTAAAGAAGCATAATTGCCTTTTAATACGAGATTGTTTGACTAAATCTCAAATGATGATTCAAAAGCTGTGATAGATATTTAGTTCGGCTTCGAAGTGTGATTTTGGTATCTTGACAGTACATGAAGCCATTAACATGAATAAAGACATTCTGCTAGATTTTTTAATATCAAAGCTATTCAAAAAGCCTTCAGTCATTCTCACCATCTGGCGCTCACATAAATTCCTCTTCTTCTTTCCTGACAGAGCGAAATGATCCAGCAAGACTGCCAGGAGAAAGAGCGCAGCAATGCTAAAAATGCAGTCGAGGAGAATGTCTATTACTACAAACACAAGCTGGAGGGTCCCTATCAGACGTTTCTAAATGCTCTAGTGATGTATCCTCCGTGCAGCTTTTCCCAGATAACACGGCATTACCTGTAGAGTGACATGTAATCTATTTAGCTCACAGGGACTCTTATAAACAGACTGTGATTTATTCATGGCGTTCGTTAATGTCTTCATGTTTCAGAAGCCTGTTACTGATTGTGAAATCTCTGAAGGCCATTTTCAGTTCATGCATTAATGAAACGAAAGCCTCATTCATTTAAATTAGCTAGTAGTTCATATGAGCTCAGCAAGCTGAAAGGGCCACAAATCTGAATGTCGCATAAAACAAACGCTTCCTTTCTTCTCTCCAGGACCATCAGGCATTCTCTGAGCTTTTAAATGGCACAGAGAACTGGCTTTATGAAGAGGGAGCAGACCAAGATAAGCAGACGTACATTAACAAGCTGGAAGAAATACATGTGAGTCTTTTGTCCTCAAACACATTCAGTCATAGCCACAACAAATTGATTTTGTGTTCTCTCAGAGATAACCGGACTCGTACTCCGCGATAGGTTTAGCATTTTGCTGTGTTTGATGTGCGGCCACGGTTTTGTGTTTTAATTGACTCGCGCTGTCTTGACAGCTCGTGGCGTTGGGATGGCATGCGCTTCGCTTAAAGGCTAGGAGAGTCATTTGTGTAGCTTTCAAAACCCCTCTGTTGCACTTTAGGAAGAGCGCTAATTGGTTGCTGTGTACTGCACACCAAACAAATGTATTCAGGCTTACAAACAGTGATGTATTAAAGCCTTTTGTTTTATTCAACAGAAACTGGGTAAGCCTGTGCAAAACAGATACCGGGAGTCCATATGGAGGCCTAAAATGCTCGAGGAGCTGACAGCCAAAATACATGACTATTATGGAGGAGTATAAGAATGGAGTAAGAATAAGTTTTCTCTCTCGTTTTCGTAGTCATATATCACATCTTATTTGGAGCAATCATGCTCCGCAAGGCACTTACAACACAGGGAGGCATTGTTTTAAATAGTTTTGTACATTATAATGGATCTCATGCAGTTACACAGTCAGATTTCAACCATCATTCTCTTACAACTGACTATAAATAGTGTCTGCTTTTACATTTATTCATTAGGCAGAAGCTTTTATCCAAAGCGTCTTATAAATGAGGAATGCAACAACACAGCAATTCATCCTAAGATGACTGAATACTAAAAGTGCTGCAATACTTTTAACCTCCTACTGACTCTCATCAATGGTTGTGTGTTGTATTTACAGATTACTATAGTAAATGTAAAGAATTTGTCGTCAGTAACAATTAACATTAGTTAATTATAACTATATAACTTATAACTATAGTTATTATAATTGACTAAAATTCAAAACAAAAAATGCATGAATATATATATATATATTTATAATGTGTGTGTGTTTGCGTCTGTAAGAAATTTTCATTTACAAAGCAGCATTTTTTATTTAGGTAAAGTATTATTATTTATTAAAACTTAAAATGTTAAAAACATTTCTCATTAAAATATTTAAAATTACAACTCAATAAAAAACTAGAAATGTTCCCTGGAAACATAATAAAATAAGCACTAAAATTACTGATTGGAAATAATACCAAAAAAAAAAAAATGAAAAAGAAAAAAAGAATAAAAATGACAAAATTATTGTAACAACAAAAAATTGTAACAAAATTACTAAAAATTAAACATTTCAATTGAAAACTGAAGACATATTAACATAAACTTGGTATAATAGTTTAAAACATTAATAGCACTGTTTTAACTTGATTTTCTAAAATAACACAAACTAAACTGAACATAAACTATATAGAATTTTTCTATATAGAAAAAAAGCAAATAAAAATTAGGAAAATGTGGAAAATGCAAAAAAATGATGCTCACTTAACTTAATCTCTAAAAAGATAATCGTAGACAATTCTGTTAAATGTAATCTTTAGCAATTCTCAAAATGAATATCCTATTCAAATTTTTTTTTTATCTTATTTTAGTTTTTCATATTGTATTAGTTCATTTAGACAAAATAATATAAGCCTTGAAATTTGAACGATGGTAAACTTATAGACCACGGCATGCTTCAGTGTTAGTTTTAAAAGTCATTGTATAAGTGTGTTTTATTATTTTGCCAACTTCGTCTCTCAGAGTGACGGTTACTGTCATATCGACACCATGCACATGGATAGGGTCAGAGTGTGTGTTGAAGATACACAGGTGTGGTTGACAAACTTAAAGGATTCTCAGGATAAACGCACACCTGATCAGGAATCTGCCTTACACAGCACTCAGATCAGGAAGAAATTACAGGTAAGGAAAAACTAAAAGCATCACAGAAGCATTTCACTGTGGGAGACACGTCTAAGAATAACACATCTATGTAATCAGCATTGATTTCCATGTCCGATCAGCCACAGGGGGGTGGTGTAAGCTGCCTTTCTATGTCCTCACTCAACTTTGAAACCCTTTTAAAAATCTTTTTTTTTTTGCTGCGAGGCATTTATCTATTTAGTAATACAGTTCTTAATACATTTAAGCATCTGTAAAATTAATTTCACTGACATTTACATGAAAATCCTTTCACATCACAGTTTTTTTTTTATCACAAACCTAGATTTTTAACAAATCCCAGTTAGAATTAATTCAATTATATATATGTTTTTTTTCTTACAATTTCCAGACACTCAACAACATTTGTGAGGAGATTGTGAGGTTCCCAAACCCAAATACAGCGTTGACTCTCCCATGGATGAAAACAATAAACCAGAGCAGCCACACAACAAAAAAAGTTTTTCACACAGTTTCAGTTTGATCTCAAAGCTGTCCAAGTTAATTCTGACTATTCTGACTAAAAACTGAAATATGTAAGAAAATGCTTTAATGGGTGTTTTAGTTAAAGAAATTAATGTAGATGTAATAGCTGTCAACAAAAATACTGAGAGAACAGCAAAATACCAGCAGCTGTATTGGCATCTTTACTGAAGTTCATACTGAAACTGTGGCTCTAAACAAAGTGAAAGCTTGCAATATCAGAAATGGATGTACAAGAGCTGCTGCTTTATGCTTGACTGTTCCGCTTTATTTGCGTTGTGCATTCAATAGGATATGTCATGTTAAATGTACAATTTATTTATAGCATATACTGACAGCGATATCTGTGCAAGTGGAAACGCACCAGCTGTCTTTGTGAAATTTGTTGATGCAGAGAACTGATGTTTTTTTCTTTGTGTTGTGCTTAAAACTTTTGCGGCAAGTTTCAAATCGCAATAAAATAAACACCTCTAAACTTTCTATTCCATGTTTTTCAGTCTTTTAAAGAGATAGTTGTTCTAAACATTTTCTTCTGGGAAACACACACACACACAAAAAACTTGCAAAATGTTGTTTTGATTCTTAGTCATATCTATCATATAGACATAAAGGCTCATTTTAATGCGTGAAAGAACTGTAAAATAACTAACTGGATGAAATGAAACTCTGAAAATGAAACACTGAAAGTGCTTTTACTTTCTTTAAACCATGAAATCATAGCTAATGGAAAACAACTCTCCACTCCTTTGATATCACTATTGTGTTGTTTATTTGGCCTCGTTCTAGTCCTCAACTTTCATTGACTACTCTTCTGCATCATTGGATACAAATGAGTCAATATTTCTGAGGGAAATATTGGGTTTTTTACATGTTGTTGGGGTAACTATAATGTCTGAGTCCTTCAGAGTGCTGTAGTCCTTGAAACTCGTTCTGTTACCATGTTTTAGTATTGCATGGCGTTGCCTGTGATCCAAAAAATTGAAGAATATCTCATTTATTACTGCTTAATCAGTACGCTTAGTACATTTAGCTTTGTGTTCATTCTTATGTTTGCTTGTTTTTTTAATGAAATGGTATACTAACCTCCTGCCAGGCTCAGACAGAGACCAGGAGTTGTTTGTTCCATATGCGATATCTTTATCGTTGAGGATTGATGGAGGGTTAGTCGCCTTGATGAGGACATCCAACTGCAATTAAGAGCACATTAGGAGTGTTTTAGCAGCCAGATTCTCATCTCGGTAACACCACCTGAGCCATTAGTGGGGAAAACAGCGCTATAAGATGCAACTACACAAAGCTTCATCCAAATACCTTACCTCACTGTTTACGTTTTCAGATTTTTTAGAGTCCGAGACATCTGACTGATGGATTTCTACATCCAGTACGGGATGAGACGGCATACTTAAGGGATCTATGAGAATCTCGTAGGGAACAGTAGGGTGCTTCCAGGAAGATGGTGTGTTGAGACTCCATTTTTCTTCTTGTCCAAATGTACCTTAGGAATTAAATTAATCTTAAATGAATCGCTCTGATAACTTGAACTTGAAATTTATTGAATAAATTTGTCACACACAAACAAACATCAATTGGTTGTTGAGGACATATTAAAGCAGTTTTAAAATGAAATGTTTAAAAAAATCCATATTGGTGTGATAGCCATACACTGGCCATATAGTTTATGTAAAAAGACAAAAATCCATTCAAGTTTTTAGATTTACCTATATATTCCCCATGAATACTCCACAGCCGAACTGAGCAGTCCAATGAGGAGGTAAGCAGAAACTGGTCCTTGTCAAATATCTTCAAGCTCGAGTTGAATACATTATGTAAATCATTTTACTGAGATATCTTTTGTTTAAATAGTAAATTCTAGACAAGTAAATAATCATATAAATGCTTTGTTCTTGTGGTGTTTTGTTTGTTTTTTCACTTATTGAACCAACCTAGTGATGCTGCTGATATGCGCACGCCAGAAGTTCACCTCTGCAAATGAATAAAACCACATCAAGTCTCAATCTAAATATTAAAAACCATACTTTGAGTCATGCAGATAAAATGAGGACTGGCCTTACTTTCAGGAGGGTTGTGTTCGGGTCCCAGGGCATACTGCTTGACATTATAAACGTAGATGAAGCCGACATGATCGGCTGTAAAAAGCATGCTGTCATCCCGTGTTAAAGCCAGTTTCACGATCTGCTTCTGAAGCTGAGACTTGAAGAGAAGACAGCTTTAATTAGAAACTTTGCCTCAGTCTGTTGACACTGTATTTATAACCACACTTGAGGAAAGATAAAATACATGATACTCACAGCCTGAAAAGATGTGATGAACTTCCCGCCATTCAGAACACTCCAGAAATTAATATTGCCTTTGACAGAAATTAAATATGTTTAGGGAAATCAAAAGGTCTGCATATTTAAACTGATTTTATTCTTTCTGTGATTTTATTTATTATGATGACCAGTTTACCTTGATGCCCTGAGGATACAAGCCAAGCAGAAGAGGACAACTCAGGAACAAATGCCCGTGTCTTTAGGAAGATGAGGCTCAGCACACTAGTGTTTCGAACTATTATATGCCGTTAAAAATAAAAAACACATAAGGTCCTCTTACAACATCTCAACATCAAAATAACACAATCTCAACATCTCATAACACATTCATAAGCACAAACAGAAAGCCTTCTCGTTCTTAAAAGGTATAGTTCACCCAAAAATTTTTATTTACTGATTAAACTGACCTTCAAGCTTTCCATGATGTAGATGGCTTTGTTTCTTCATCGGAACAGATTTGGAGTAAGGATTGCATCACTTGCTTACCTGTGGATCCTCAGCAGTGAATGAGTGCTGTCAAAATCAGAGTATCGAACAGCTGATACTCTGTGTATTTCTCTCCTGATTTAGATGTTTTATTTTTTTTTACTGGAGAAACAATATGGCTTGCCTCATATTTTAGCTAAAAGCAATGGCTAAAAATAAGCCAATTTAAGCTCAAAATATCCTGATAAATGTATTACAAACACACAGCTTGTCAATTAACAAGACATTAATTGGATTACTTGTGAATTATTGATGTTTTTTATCAGCTGTTTGGATTTTGACGACACCCATTCACTGCAGAGGACCCATTGGGCAAGTGATGCAATACTAAATTTCTCCAAATCTGTCCCAATGAAGAAAGAAACTCTATATTTTGGTTGGACTGAAAGACATATCATTTTAACTATATGACTATTTTCCAAGTTCTCATACTATTTGAGATTTGATTGAACATTAGCAGAATTGTAATGATATATTGGCATACTGTGAGTACTCTTGCTCTGTTGAGACATAGGGGTCTGGAAGCGGCACTGTATACGTCCAGACACCACATTCCATACAATAATCTCTCCATCGTAGCTCCCAGTGGCCAGGAGATGCGGTGTGCAGTTAGCAATGCACAGGATATCTTCTTTGTGCCCATTTCTCTGTGTCAAAGATTCAACACATTACCCAATGTCCCCCTGCATATTTGAAGAGGGTGAACTGTATGTTGTAAAAAATGCTAATACCACATCATCCGTCCAAGAAGGTTTTGGCCTCTGGCAGAACTGAGTTTCCTCTTTAGAGTCCTGGAAAAAGTACCAAAAATGAACAGGATGGATTTAGTCAAATTGACTTTAGGGCAAGTCATGTCACTCTGCGGATATCTTTGAAATGTCATCTCTTTGAATAGTCAAACATCAAATTCAATAGAACTGTTCACAAAACGCACAATTACATTTCGTATCTGAAATCACAAACAAAATCTGACAACAATGGTATCATAAATATTGAGCGTTGCATTTTTCCTCATTCAAAACTAAACAGGTCTTGGGGATTCTAGTCTTTCGGTTTGGTTTTAAAAGTAATAAATTCTGTACTGTTTTGTTCAAAGTCTTAACTGCCATTAGATTTTGTGCATATTGTAGCTTAATCTGGTCAAGAATGTCCTTTTAGATATAAGGGCTGTCTGACCATCATATTAAAGTACTAATCACCCATCGCTTGATTTTATCTGTTTTAACTGTGTCCTGGGAAAGTAAATAAAAAATCTATTATTGTATAATAAGACATGTCACTACATAAAAATTCTAATAATTGAAATATTTTTTTTTGCAATTGAATTGATTTATTCACAAGCAAAAAAAAAGTCCTAAATGCAACATTGTATAGAGCTACAGCAAGGAGAGTGGTATCTGTTTTATGTTTGATAATAAATATCTCTCTACCACTGAAACAAAATGAATAAATCAAGGTACCCTGAACACTTAATACAGAATTGACAAGAGATTTTCAGTACATTTTGAATAAAAATAAAATATGTATTCTCCAGAGTTCTCATAATCATGAATTTAGGGTATCTTTTTCCACAAAGCTTAGATTCTCTTTTCTAAGGGGAACAAAAGCTCTTGTAAAATATGGAATAATGGACTGTCAGAAGAAAAAGGAGGGATAAACCACACCAAAACAGCACTCCAGCACTTTTGAAGAGGGTGGAACGCTGAAGTAAATGAAATATGGAAATGGAGTGAACAGCAATAAAGGCGAAAGTACCAGGGGGAAGAAACAGGTCATGGCAGTCAACCATTTTATGAGAGCCATCTGGGGAATTACGCTGATATAAAATAAGGTCGTGAGGGAAGCAGGCTGGTCACTTTTATACTCACCAAGTAAATGTCAATCCTGCGGCCCCAACCAACAGAAATCACAAATCTGCCAAAACAAATAAAACAGCGAATCAGCTAAAAAAACAGGGGCATAATATCCATGAAGTTTTTGGGGCTGGCAGGGACTCACGCATTCCTGTGCAGTGTCAGATAGGAGCAGTCACAAATCTCAGCACATCTTCCATCTGGGGAAAAAAACACTTAATGCAAGGCTCTTTGCTTCACAACAGCTTTAGAGGGAATGTGAGATAATATCTTCAATACCGTTAATAATCTGTAATACTCAAGAGCCAAGAAAATCAATCAAATGCACATTAAGACCTATGAGGCATTATTGACCTCTGCTGAGTATCTTCACACACTGGCCGTTGTTGAAGTTCCACATTTTAAGGCAGCCGTCTCTTCCACCGGTCACTAGCCTGCAAGGTGAGAATAAAAACAGAATATAAAATAACACAGCAAAAAATGACAAATTCATATTTTGCAAGGTCATATAAATGATTTAGCTATAACAACCTCCTTCCACTAGGGTCAAATGCCATGCAGGTAATTGCGGATTCTCCGTGAGCACATCCATACTCAAACACTTGAGCTCCAGTTTCCACGTCCCAGACTTTGACAACCTGAATTTCAGTAAATACAACCTACTTTTAGGGACTGTTGTTTTCCTAATCTACTGAAGATCAATCTTGCGTGAATAAATAAATATAACAGATCAGTTATCACGATTAGATTATCTGAAATCTTTCAAATCATCCTAGATATAATAAGTGATGTACAAATAACATATAATAGCGCCAGAACACACAAGCTACACATACACCTTAAAACATTAAATTCATCCGCTGCGGCGTACAACCCCAGACATGGAATATAATTCAACAGGGAACTGCAATTTTATGTTTTCGACAAAGACGCTAAACATACAGATTTAAATTGTAATATTTGACAATATTATTTCACAGCATTTCTGATCCAATAAAAGCAGCTTTGTTGAGCTGAGGAGAGAAAACAATAAACCCCAAACGTTTTAATGGTACTGTATCTTCCCTTTTTGGTCCCACTTTATATTAAGTGTCCCTAATACCTGTGTAATTACATAGTAACTAGATGTGTATGTAGTATGTAACCACATTGCTACATAG
>JAUMHI010000057.1:12457780-12472726 GCA_032359435.1 Enteromius unitaeniatus | reverse complement strand
CGAGACAGGCAGCAAAGGATCGGAAATCAAAGACAAAGCAGTAAATCAAACACGGTAAAGATAAACACAGGGAACAATGCTTAGAATTGATGGCCGGAGCAAATCAAGACTTTGCGTCTAAATATGGCCACAGTCCGTCCTTTTATAGTCCGCGGAACAAGGCGGAAGCGCGCGAAAGCGCCGAGGTACTCGGGTGAAAAGGTTCCCGCTGCCGTTCACTGGAGAGGGCCACAGAGCCGCGGTCTGTGACACTACCCTTTTTTAACTATGTCTTTCATACTTTTCTAGACCTTGCCTGGGTTCATTACTAGGAAGTTAATGGGCCTCCCGGTGTTCATCCAAAATACCTTTAATTGTGTTCCGAAGATAAACAAAGCTTTTAACAGTTTCAGTAACAGTTTTTAACAGAAAATCATCTGAAGTTAGAGCTTAACTTTAGTCATGATCACTTTTTAGTTATGTTGTTAAGCAGTTTTTACACATAAATATATCTGTCTCTATGATTAGTGAATGAGACCCATTTTGACAACTTTCCCAAAGTGCAACTAAGAAAAACTCAACTAAGCGTTAACAAATCGCCTCTTCATTCATTAAACGAGAGCAAGTTTGAGATTTAAAGGAGAAACAGTGAATTATTCATACCCACTCGATTCTGCCATCGCCAGTGTAATCGATCTTCATGAATAGCTGCTGAATTTGAGAATCTTTCTGTGACATTTTGAAAAGTGTTAGGCCAAAGAAATGGGTGGGAGGACAGCGAGAGAAGAAAGATTGTACAATCATATAATAAAGATTTTAGGCCTTGGGCCTCCATTAATCTATTTACATCAGCAACAGTTTATAACTGAATATCTAAATCTCTCAGTACACTATTTTTGCAGACAGAGAGGAAGATAATTCATCAAAAGGCAGTGGCTGCAATCCAACTTACAACTGATTTCAATCCTGGGCATTTTTTCACAACAGACAGGAATTCTTCATAATCCAGCTTATAGATGCCAGCCTTTGCAAACTCCTGCAGAAGAGGGCATAATTAGGAAAACCACTTTTTGTAGGGTTATTTAAGTAATTCAAATATTTTGAATACTTACATCATAAGCCAATTTAATGTGCTTTAGATCATTAATGGACACCATCTTCTCAATCTATGTTGGACAGTAAAAAAAACATTAAATCATCAAACAACATGTGAGTTTGGAGGAACACTTATTAAATGTGCAATTCTCAATTTAAGATCTACGAAGATGATAAAGAGAGATGAACATCAGAGTTACGCAATGGTGGATGGCAATTCAACATAGTACTAATTGACAAGTGTTGTTTGACATTTTTTGATGATCAAACAGCACCTTCCAGCATGTCAAAAAATGAAACAGCTGCTGATTTTCAACAGGCTGCTGTCACATGTTCTGCTCCTTACGTTTTCACGTATTCACTTGGAATTGAAATGACTTTTTTGCAACAAGATGCCCTTTAATTATGCTGTGGATCAAAAGCCAATTGCTTCATCAGACGGCTGTCTGCAAGAAATCCAAAAATGACATGCCAGTCAAACCATCCACCTAGGCTATATGATGATAAAACACACACACACACATTTGTTCTTGAACTTCAAATGGATATAAAAAATAACATAATGCTAAATTTCTCTATGTTCTTATGAAGAAACAAACTCATCTACATCTCGTATGACCAAATGATGACTACATTTTCAGCTAAATCTATTATTTTTTTGCTATATTACTATTTCCTCTGTTCTGTACAGTTGCTAGAAAATTATGCCTGAGACTGAAAAGTTTCTTCAAGTGACCATAGACCTCAGTTTACTAACATGTTAAAAATCCCATTCTAAAAATCCACAGGACATTGCAGAGGGAACCCAAAAATAAATAACCTTCCTAGTTGGCCAAAGAATTGATAAGTAATGCATTTGCCCCAAAAACAATTAGGCGGACTGCATTGAACAGCAACATGAACATTTCAATTTACTAAAACCAGCTGAGCTACTGTCACACTACTGAAAGATAGTTAGCAGTGTCCCTTCTTGTAGTTACTTAATCTTCTACAGTGATAATTACAGATTATAACTTTCATGCCTATTTCAGTGTGCAGTCAGATGGCAAATTACCTCCAGCACAAACAATTTTGGGCTTGATAAAGAAAAAGTAATTGATTTGCTTACTGGGGTGCAAGTTCAGGCACTCTGTTGAAATAAATCATGCATCTCTACTGTGTCTTTTCATCCGATCGGTAACGTTAGTCATGACAGATTACTCTGCAATGGTTGCCCATCCAAAGGTCATCCTGCTAATGAATTAATGGATTCTGTACTAGATTCAAAATTTCATTTCAGGCAAAGCTTTATGATTTGGTTTTGGCATATTTAATGAATGTTTGATATAGAAAGAGTAATCCATTACACTCCACTGACACCCTGAGGTCAAAAGATTGAAAAGAGTTGTGGTTACATCTGAATATGGTTACACTGACATCGAAAAGAAAAAAAAATGCTTATTGGTAAGTAAACAGCTTGTCCAAACAACATATGGTTAAGAGCAGATATTAAATGATATATGCATGCCTTGTAACATACCTAACGCTGATGCACTATGGTCTGTTTACTGGGCAGTTAGAAAAACAAGTTTGAAAAATGCTAAACAAGAAGATTCGAATTATAGGAGGGGCGGAGTCTGTAGAGGAGGGGGCGGGGTTAAATAGCTGAGTTCATATAATAATATGAAAACATATTAAAGCATTATATTAGACTCTAATTTCAAATGCAATATTATGGATTTGAGGAGTACCTCGGTCCAGCTGCCCAACCTCCTCAGATATCATTGTAACATTTAATTTGCATACCTTGGCCAATGAAAGACGACGCTGGGGCAAGTTGCCATTCAATCTAGGTGGAATATAATTGTTGGGAAATCCAGCCAAGCAGCAGATGCTGCACAAGCATGACCCTTTGACTTTTACCTTGAGCTCATAGAGGGTGCCGGCAGGATCTGCTCTGTAGCGTTGTCGCATGCTGAGTTTAGCAACATCTCCCAGGGTAAGAGAGTGTCGTCTGGGTTCTTGCCTCAAAAGCTCTCTCTCCAGCCAATCGGGAAGCTGTTGGCTCCTCTCCTCTCTTGAGTCTAAATAACTGAAGACAGACCCGCTAGAATGAGGCACCCTGTCAGTTGGCTGTCTGTACCCTGTGCCATGATTCTGTCCAGCAGCTCCATGCACTGGTCCAAACTCTGTTGAAATACTGCATAAGAGTGTTGCATTGAATATAATTTATTATTTATTTAGCATTTTATATATATATATATATATATGTATGTGTATAAACTCACATATTTTATGACTTTTAAAAAATTATACATACATGCAAGATCAGATTGAACATTTAAAAATTTACTTACAGAATATTAAGTGTCATCTTAATAATTAGGGCATGATTAATAACAGATAAATATTTTCAGATGAATAACCAGATTTAACTATTTTGTGTTTATGTATTTATTACGAGAGTTCTATAGTTTAATATAATTAAATTAGATTCAAAAATCTGTTCTTTTGACCTGTTATGACAAAAAAAGATATATATCTTAAATATCATATATGTGGTACGGATATATTTGTAGCAACAGCCAAAAATATATTATATGAGTCAAAATTATAATTTTTCTTTAAAGGCAAAAATCATTAGGATTTTAAAGGGGTCATACAAATCCAGTTTTCCACAAGCTAATATGATTATTTAGAGTCTTAATGGAAAGTTTGTAATATAATTTGTTTTAAAATTTCTCAAAGATAGTTTTAAAAACGCTAATTTTACCCTGTCATAAACAGCTCTTTAGAAATCACTGTGTACTTCCCCTTTAAATCTTCACGAGCTCCGCTGACCCCGCCCCTCTCACTCAGGCTCACTCAGGACAGTACTGAGGTAAGACACCAGTCTGTGTGACACGCTGCTGTCAATCATCTATTGTGGGTGTGGCCTCTGTTGGTGTGACGCCACACTGACATGCATTTGAAAATGGCTTGATTTCAGAAGGGGCAACTTATTTTTATTAAATCAAAAGAAAACTACCTGTGGATCTTTATCATTGTAGGGTGGTTGTGTACACACACTCCCAACACACATTTCAGTCCAAACAGCTTAAAAAAGTGCATGTACCACCGTATGACCCCTTTAAGTAAAGATCCCTTTCCATTTAGACATTTTGTCAATTTCCTACTGTGAATATATAAAACATTTTGATTAGTAATATGCATTGCTATGAAATTCTTACATTTCTCAATGTTTTTTTTTGCACCCTCAAAATCCAGATTTTCAAATAGTTGTATCTCAGTCGAATATTGTCCTATCCTAACAATCAACCATTAATGAAAAACTTATTTATACTTATTCGTTAAAATCATGTATAAATATACATTTTCAAAAATTCACCCTTATGGTTTTGTGGTCCAGGGTAACATATGGTGTTGCATGCTGTGCTATTCTGAATAAACAAAGGAGTTAGGAAGTATACTCTCACAAGGAGAAATTTACACCTCCTAAATTTCATTTTTGCCAAGGGTGAGTTAGGCCAAATCAAGTTAGAGTCAAGCAAAATTTTCATATTTGTCTGTCAAAACAAAAACGAATTAATCCTCAAGGACAAAAACTGAAACAGTGTCCCAGCAAGGCACCCGTGTTAACCATCTTCCTTATTCCCTGGCAACAGTAAACACTATGAACAGGAGTGATCCTGAAGGTCGCTAGCTGGAAAATGGCTGAATACCAATGTGGTACAAAACATAGTCCTCATACTGAGATGAAAGTCATGAAGCAGAACAAATTAGTCTCTGTATCAGGAGCTGTTTCAAAGTAGCACTGAGCAAATTAAAGGCTTAAATGCGGGAACAGGAAGCCTTGTCAAGATATAGATCAATTTAAATGAATACCTGGGCTTGTTATGGGTTTCAAGTTGGGCTCCAGCAGATGAGGCCCGAATTTTCCTGCCTAGCGGCATATCTGGAGAGATCTAAGAAGGTCTCTAGTCTTTTCGGCTTGGCTTTCGTTCTCCTCAGAGGCTGCTTTCTTGTTTTGCTGCGCGAGCTATGGCTGCGCACAGATCTCCCCGAGCTTAGAGACACAGCACACCTGAGTCTCAGGTTACCTGATACACAAAACAGAGTCGTGCGGCTACGTATATAATGGTGCTGAGAGCCACATTTACAACCAAAATTTGGTAACGCTACATTTTTTTTTACCATAAACCGACTTTCCTCTAAACTCAAGTCTTAAGTTGTGTAGTAAATTTACTTAATCAGTGAGATTTATTTGGTATTTACATGGAAGGACAATAGATCAGTGGCTCCCTTGACATAATGTCTTACTATTATTCTATAATGTCAAGATACTTAAAATATCTATTCTCAGAACCAATAGACCCTTAAGAGATGTATTATTTCCGGGAGACGAATCTTGAACAGTTTTCACCAAATAAGGCTCAAACAAATCTCACAAAAATTAACTGTGTATAGTAAAAATGATTTATGCCTATTATCAGTTTACTTTCAGTGTTTTATTTAGCACACCATTCTAAGAAGCATAAAGGCCATTTAAAAAAAAAAGTAGCAATTCTTTTGAAAGAAAATCAGAAGCCTTAAAATAGATCTTCATAGTTCAAAATGGCATCTTTATAAAGGTCCAGGCCAGGCTGACATCCTCTCCAGTGTGGAAGGGGTTTGCGCCAGTAAACCATTGTTCTTCTTCACCTTACACCATTCAGCAGAGTGGCTGGGTATGTGAAATGTCTTCACATCCTTCTTTTCTGGTAAAAGTACAAATAGAAAGTATCACAATCACAAGACTACACTTTATATTTATGTCAATTTGTTTCTCAAGCAAGAAGACAGTAGGATACTCTAACAAAATATCAAAACAATTGCTATAACCAATGTAATAAATTTAAGATTTAAATCTAAAATTAGCAATAAAAGTGTATATAAAATGTAATTTAATGCATTTAAACCTGAAAGTGTTCTTACAAAACCGTTGCAATGTCTGAAGTGGGTTAGTTTATTGATGAGACATCTGTATGTTTACCTCCAAAATATTTATTGTAGGTGGTCTCCCGTTTGCTGTTTTCCTGGTTATTTATGTGGCTGTGAATCACTGTTGGAACTAAAATGTAAAAAGAAAGTGTGGTATTCTTCTCTAATCTATGTCATATTAGTGTTTTGTTAGCAATAAAAGATGAATTATCAAGTGAAATTATTAACTGACTGATTAACTCATTATTACTATGATGTTTGCGTCAACTTTTTGCCCTCTCATTCTGACGGCACCCATTCACCAGAGGATCCACTGGTGATGCAAGTTACCAAACACCACATTACTCCAAATCTGTCCAGATGAAGAAACAAACTCATCTACATCTGGGACGGCCTGAGGTTGAGTGAATTTTTAATAAACTTTATTTGCGTGAACAATTATTTTAGTCTGATCGGCGTGCGTCTGGTCTATTCATTTGTGTTTACATTGTGTCTAGGCTACTGCAAAGGTTGGTTGTCATATCAGTTTCAAACTTTCTTTCATCATTAGTGCACGCAAAGGAAGTGTAACAGTTTAGTGTTATCTTACCGATACCCCTCGCTGCTACACCATGCAGCTTATTGCACCCATAGCGAGAGTTGTTCCCCAGAAGCTCAAGTTTCAGTTTAGGTGGGCAGTAGTTGTTTCTCATTTCAGTTTGGGTATGGTACTGGACAGCATGGCTGCGGTTAAAAGCTGTAAAGATTGTATGGTTTTTCACAATTCCTGTGAGTTAGACAAAACATAAAAAGTTGTAACATTTCGTATTGAATAATCTTCGGAATTGCAAGATGAAATTCAAATGGCTTTGAAATGAACTAATAAATACAATAATTGCTAAAATTCACCTTGAGGTAATCCAAGAAAATCAGTCCTATAAGTCGACCTGTACTGGGCACTTAAAGCCTTTTGGATTTCCTTCTCAGTCAAAGTGTGCTGAAGAGAGGAACTACCACTATCTGCAGAATGCCTCCATACCATGAAAGCCTTTGTGTTAAAAGAAAGAACAAGTACGGTACTTTATAACCATCGTTTACTCACCCTTATGTTTTTTCAATGCCTGTATGACTTATTTTTGTCCCTAGTGTGAAGCTAAGAGTCCCCGTACACACATTCACACAAGCGTTCAAATTATACATCAACAAGACAACAAAATACTAAATGTTTTCTATTTACCTGGCTTGGGTGTGGATTGTTCCTTCGGTTTCCTGATGCTGTGGCAGACCGTATGCAAGCAGTTTTTGACACAGGCTTCCAGCAGAAATCTTCACTGTATGCAGTCGATCCAACTGGATCATTCAGTGTGCATGAATTTCTATAGATGTTGCCAGATGTTTTTGGCCTTGTGTTTAAAACAAGCAATAAGTTCGATATATCCTACCTATGACATTTGCATCACATTTGTTGAATAATAATAATAATCTCACCTTAGAGTTAGAATAGATGGGGTGGGTCTATAGATGAAATCTCTTTTATGAGAGGTCTCAAATGCTTCCCATGTTCTGTTAATATCTAGATTAAAACATACAGTGGAAAAAACAAACAATTAATTATTACTGAATAACTTCAGAAAGTATTAGAATCACAATAAACTTTCCAACCATAATTTGCCATGGAGGTCTTGACAGAGAGGAAATGATCTGTCTCTGCTGCTGTTGTCCAAATGAAATTAAAATGTCCAGGATCTGCTTATCTGATGCCATTCACTGGAAGCTCTGTCGTTTTGCAGATCGGTGCGTTGCAAGAAGAGACCGCTAGCAATCCTGCACTGACTTATACTTTGGACGCTCCTGAAATGCTTTCGAAAAGTTTTCACTTGTTAATCTGAAACGACTAATGCCTGTCTGAGGTTATCTGTGAGCTGGTGTTGTTATAGGAGACACACAACAGCACGCGCGCAAGAGTGATAAATGGCGCTCCGAGGGGTCTTTTTAGCAGGTACAATGACGCATGCAAACCAAAATGTTAAGTGGCCAAAATATTTGCAAACGACACACTGAAATTAAATTTCCACATATGCGGTGCATTTTTGAGTGAAATAGCCCTATATGAAATAAATACTAATACTTGTATTAGTCCATATGCAGCAAATCTGTATTTTTCATTTTCTTAGTTAAAATGGCTAAAAGAGTCGTTAATGTTAAAGAAAAAAATCTGTAAAATTCTTTAACGCGCTCTTCTGGAGTTCAGGATTTTTTAGGGCGTAGCGCCGCTCAGTGGAAAACATGGTGCATTTCAAGATTTCAGTTCAGCATCTTAAAGAATTAACAAAAGCAAATGATATGCAATATTGTTCGGTTTTTGTTTTAAAAACAATAAAAAGGGCTTTTTATATCTTGATTACGATAAGTGTTGCCAATAAAAGAGGCCTATTCGTTCTATTTTGATCCAAGTCATACATTTAATGTGATTTGTGTTTATTAAATCCTTGTTATACTAATTTGATTAGAAAAAACCAATTCATTAATTTAATATTGAGTTTGGCCAAAATTTGTGTGAACGATTTTAAAACAGGACCGCGAATTAACCGGTAAACCACAGGGGTTTTAAGCGTTTACAATTTAACCTATTTCACTTTTCTTTTCTTTTCCTTTTTTTTGTGATGCACGTGTTACATGCGAATATGCAGAGAAATTAATATTGACCGCACTTGTGCTTTGTGTACCCAACAGAAAATATTCGAGTTTTGCTATCGTACTTTATTCCTCACTTTATAGAAAGTTTATAGACTTTATAGAAACGTTCCTAATCTAATACGTAGAAAGACATGTGCGTTGCAAAACTCATAACAATATGTTTTAATATACTTCGGGGTACAATCCTTAATTGGCGGAATTCGATAACTATAATAGTAGTAAGTATACACTCAGTGCATACACAGTACGCGCTAGTAGTAAGTATGCATTATCTGTCTTTTTTCTCCCGACAGTTATTTACAGGGCGTTGAAATCCTTGAAATAACGTTTAAATCCAATACTCGTCGTGCAGTTTGTTAAACAACATCTGTGTACGCACATGTACTATAAGTACGCTGCAGAATAAAACGGTGTCTGATACTATTACGCTTGCTTGTATCAGTGGATGTTTTTTCATATTCACGCGCCGTTGAAAAAATATGACGTCTCGCCGATGAGCAGCCAATCACACCTCAGCTCTCGTAGGGGCTATAGTGTGCCAGCAGCCAATCACAGGCGCTCAAGACTTGGCGGTAGCCAATAGGATTCGTGACTGTATACTGTGTCTCTAGTGAGCGGAGGGTTCTGCACGCACTTGGAAGAGCGCACATCGGTGTTATTGTACTTCAAAGCCCCATTATCCAGGTGTCCACAGAGGCTGCAGATAGAAAAGCCAGGTAAGTTTTGGCAAAATATGCTTGTCAGGGCCTAAATGAACTATTTTTCAAAAGACGTCGTATATTACAACTCATTTTCTGTTAGTATTGGGCGAAAACAGAGCGACAAATCTCAGTCAGCGCGCTTAGTTACACAGTGAAATGTCCTGACTGAAAATAGATAAAAAAATATTGATTTTTCCTTTTGAGATGACAATATTCTAATAGTCTCTGTTGGGATGGGTTGTAATATTTGTCAGGTAGCCATCCCAGCTAAAGCAGTTAGCTTTTTTGGGTCTCGGTTAACGTTAAAGCTGTTATTGTGTGAGCCAGTGACGTGCGTGGCATTCTCGCATACAGACCAAAATAACAGCTCGGGGAAAAAATGTACCAGTCCCGAGGGAATGCACTAGTAATTTTGTGCATTTTCCCCCTCTGGTCCTTCAGAACGGGACGTGTTTAGTGTTTAGTGATATAATATGGCTGGCTTGCGGAGGATACTCAGTGCGTTGAGTGGCGGGGGATGGAGATTGACGGGGTGCAAGCGCCATTCAACTTAACTAATCAAATAAAATTCATCCAAGCTCGTTTGTGCTGCTTTTTACACTCATACGAAAGCCCGAGGGTCTATTTTAGTGAACACTGGTGTTTTCCAAGCAAAAAAAGGGAGGAAATTGTATTTATATTGTGTCCCATCGCCGGTTGTGTGTATGCGGATCTGGCTGGCAGACATAAAGGGAGCGAGTGAGGAAGCCATGTTGGCTCTGCTAGCAGAGCTCATGTGGCTCCAGTTGAACGGCGGACATACGAGAGCGAAACTGCGCTTATAGTTACACAGAGGGACTTCTTCCATAGGGGAGGCTATACTATCGGAAAGCGGCGGGCCAGGGGCGAGAAACGGACGGAGTGCGGTGATTTTGGGTCCTCGAAATTACCCAGGAATGTGGGAGGAGACAATTGAGGGGGGCTTTCTCTCATGAAGACGGCTTTTTCAAAATGGAAGAAGAAATATTATTGTTGCACCGTTTAGGCACTTTAAGGCGGGCCCTATGTACTATATCTGCCCGCTCTTAAGCGATGCTGCTAAGATTATTCAGTTGATCTGAAATACACATGAAGAGGAAGAAATAAAGGAAAAACGTAGGAATGAATATTAACCCATTAAATATGTGATTTTATTCACGAAATGGAGGATGTCCTTGTCTTTAACCGTGAACTTGAGGCGGTCTTTGTGCATCTCCCTGTCCATCTCGTTAATGTGATTTCACTGCACATTTTATCATGCTGATTTTTTTGTTTGCTTTAGAATCATTTTGTGCCTCAGTACGCAATCATTTTATATGGAAAATAAAATATAAAAACTAAAATCTGTAAATGTGTATGTGTGCAGTATGTCATTATATATATATATATACATACATACATACATACATACACACATATGCACATACACACTTTATATTATATATAATATATGGCATACTGACATATATATATATATAAAATGACATACATGTAGGAGGTGTGAGCATCATAATTGTAAAAGAGTCCAATATTTAAAGAGTATAGCATGCGACTTACATTTATTTGGAAATATCTTTTTTTCCCAGAGGTTAAAGATGGGTAAAGATCCAAGGAAGCCCAGAGGAAAGATGTCCTCTTATGCTTACTTTGTGCAAACCTGCCGTGAAGAACACAAAAAGAAGCACCCTGAAGCCTCTGTAAACTTCTCTGAGTTCTCCAAGAAGTGTTCAGAGCGATGGAAGGTACTGTTCTGAAAAACTGATCAAATTTAATGCTTTCAAATTCAATTTGACTAAAAATCTTTGCAAAAATAATACTCCTTTAATGTACCTTGCACTTTTTGATGCAGCTTATTCTCATTCTAAATAGACAATGTCTGCCAAAGAAAAGGGTAAGTTCGAGGATATGGCCAAGCAAGATAAGGTTCGCTATGAGAGAGAAATGAAGAACTACATCCCACCAAAGGGTGAGAAGAAGAGGAGGTTTAAGGATCCCAACGCACCCAAAAGACCTCCGTATGTTAAATCCATGCACTCCTTATGAAAATGTATCATTTTTCAAGATGGTTTAACGGAACGTTTCCTTCCTTAAGGTCAGCATTCTTCATTTTCTGTGGTGACTACCGCCCTAAGATTAAGGGGGAGAACCCAGGTCTGTCCATCGGAGACATTGCCAAAAAGCTTGGAGAAATGTGGAATAGCTCATCGGCCGAGGTGAAGCAGCCCTATGAGAAGAAAGCAGCAAAGCTCAAGGAGAAGTACGACAAGGTACAGAGTCTTGAAGATTCTTGCCACATTGAAGTTGCACCTGTCCTAGTTGTTAATGTTTGTATCTTCTCTAGGATATTGCTCTATACCGCACAAAGGGAATCGCAGGCTTATCCAAAAAGGATGGTGCTAATGACGATGATGAGGATGAAAATGAAGAAGAGGAAGAGGAGGAGGATGACGACGAGGAAGAGGATGATGAGTAGATTACCTACTGATGTAGCCTAGATTCTTGTTCATGCCATAAACCCAAATGTACACGATTCACTTCTTCAAGCGTAATACAGCAGAAACAAGAATTGTTCGGCTGCGCACTTGCGCAGTTTTTCAGATGTACAGTGTTATTCTCCTTTTGTAAAGTTAACACTATGTGTCTTCAGTCCTATGATTTTTTTTTTCTTTGTTTTCGTTAGTGGTAGTTCTCGCCAGGAACAGTTTAAGGTTGAATGATACGAATTAAACTGTTCCTCTGAAGGTGCATAGCACAATTATCTGGTTTATGTAGATCTGTAGTGCACTATCATATTAGTTTTTAAAAAGATTTTTCGTATTTGCCGTCATAACTGTACTTTGAATACCACTCTAATTACAAGAATGCAGCTTTGTTTGACATTCAAGAATGTGTCTGAAGTAAACATTTCTTTTTTTTTAGAAAACTGTCCTGTTTTTTTCTTCCGTAGCGACTGCAAATCATATACTTAATATCTGCAGCGATTGTATCAATGATGAGCGATACTTCATCGTCTAAAAACTGTAATTGGTCCATGTATGCGTTGTATTATGAACTGGTTCTTTAATATTGCAATATCTACAAAGACATGACCTGCATCAGCCAATTAAATGTTTTAGCACTTTTGAGACTCTAAAAGTTTTTGAAGTATCTAGTTATGTGCAATAGAGATCAAATTCACAATGCTGCTTCACACGTAGATCTCCATCGTTTATGCATTAATGTTGTGTAGTAGAGTATGCCGTCAAAAGTTAAGACAATTTCTTATCAGACAGCATGAACTTAACATCAAAATATTTTGGTTAATGACCTAAAATAGATCATTATGTGAATGGACAAGAGCAATGCTTGTATATTATGGAGTATGTAACTAGAGCGACACCCTGAGGCCGTGATGTGTAACAGCTTTGTTTACTATCACTACACACGAATCAATGATGTCATCTTATTCAGGTTTCACCTTGATGTCCTCTACAAGGACTAATACTGCAAGGAAGGACAGAATAAAAGGGACAGTATATTTTAAAGCACATATTCAAATTCGTATTTGTTTTGGGGTTAAATGACTTAATATTTATTGATTAGTTTATCTCTAATCATACTAAGTGGGAAAGGGCAAGGCAGAGCTTTGCTAGCTCTATTGTAAACCAAGCAGTACGTGTAATACCTGCAACATGGAAAAACAAACGGAACAACAGTCTAGATCCGCCAGGGGGCGCTTTAGGGGTAAAGTTAATAGTTAATTGAAACCCTAATCAGTTTGAATAATGTGGTTAATGGGACCTTTTGATTGCAATTGACAAAGCAGCGATGCAAAGAAAGTGCCTCTAGATTTTAAATTAGATTTCAAACTATTTCAAAGAAACCTTCTTGGGCTCTTCCAACCATTTTGCAATGACACTTTTATTTGTAAAGCTTTTAGCATGTTTAAAAAGACATGTTTGATCTGTGTCTCGTTTGCTGTAGGCTATAGTCACTATATTCGCTATATAATTTTGCTTTGCTTCATGAACAAACACTTGGAATTTTTTCAAGCTTTAAAGCAAAAATATCCATTTAAAGCATTTTTTGTAATGTTTCCTCTATATCTGTTTTAAAGAAAATATATTTCGTTCTACATGCAGCTGGTTGCACCCTCATAGCACCATGTTGACATCACAGAGCTAGTGCTGATACTATAGTGTCTTGAGCTTCTTATTATCATATTTGGACAAAAGCCGTTGCCTGCAGGGCTAAACTGGGGTCAAAGCTCGACCCTGGACAAGTGAAGGTTCCCCTGTGAAGGTAGATAGCATTTATTTTTACATTGAAATGCACTTGTCTAAAGCTTTGTTTTTGTGCTAGAATGCAGAAAATTGAATGCTAATAAATTCTGTCATCATTACATCATTCCAAACTTCTATCAAGACTTACTGTCTCATGTAAAACACAAAAGAAGATATTTTGTAGAATGGTTACCTTTGATTTCAACTATATGGACAAAAACATAATTTCTCAAATAATCTTTTAGGCTTATGTTCCACAAAAGAAAGATATTTGATATGTAGCTAACAATACCTAGTATTAGTAAATAACTAACAATTAGTTACTAGTAAATAACTAATTTATATATTTATACACTGATGTTTATCTTTAATTAAGCTCTTACTGAATCAACATTGTATTTCAAATAAAAATTAATTAGAACTAAACATTTAAACATAAAGAAGTTACTATTGTTATTTTCCCCCTTTGCTGTAGTATTAGTAAGCTGGTATTTTCTATAAAAGTAAAACATTCCCATGTAGGCTATAATAAATCATGTCATAGGCTACCTAAACCAAGGACAGTTCATGCATTCAGGCCAATAGATGTCACTGTAGATTCTAACCACAAGTCTGTTATTAACCAATTTACTCGTCTGCTCACATCTAAAAATACAATAGGAGGAAAACACACTTTCACAAACCAGTCTGGATTTCATTCAGAGTTGATTCAAGATTAATATTCCTGTATTTGTTCTGTTCAGCAGCTTTTACAGCTTCTCTCCATTCGTTCATCTTCTGGGCAAGTGCCATGCTGGCATCCTCTGAATTCAAACAGAGAAAGACTGCCATGTGAGAAGGGGAATCATGCAATAGATGATTTTCAGTTTCAATTCAACGTAAACAGACCGATATGGCATCAAGCCACTACTTTTTAAACACTAACTTACTGGGATATCAGTTAATTCTCTAGTTTGGCAATATAAACATTAACTATCATATAATATATAATGTACCAGAGGAACTACACGTTTATTTGACAGTAATTATAAGCCATTATTACTTTACTAACGTTACAGTAACAGTTGAGGAGGCGGTGGAAAAGGAGCCAGCAAAACCGTCAAAGCAAAGGAGGACAATACATCAGCCACACACACACACACACTCACGCACACACGCACGCACACGCACACACACACACACACACACACACACACACACACACACGCACGCACTCACGCACACACGCACACACACACACACACACACTCGCACAC
>JAUMHI010000057.1:12423238-12457680 GCA_032359435.1 Enteromius unitaeniatus | reverse complement strand
TGCACGCCAATATTCATTGGCCTTTTCCAAAAGACTCGAAGGCGATTGGTCTCTCATGCGAGATCCCATTTGTAACGACGAAGTGAACTCGACTGAAGGGGAACAACTTACCGTTATTTGAACATGGATTTCATCGTTTATGGGAACCATGTAGTTGTCTAGGGTGAAGATTCTGTATTTGACTAAGAAACATAGAATAAAGAGAGACTAAACAAGAGTGACAATTTTTAATACTAGTAAGATTTATTAAATAAAAAATAATATTAACAATAAATAAGAAAATAAATTATCATACCAGTTTCTCCTGGATTATAAATTGGCTTGTCTGTTTGGATGAAAATATACCCTCTTTTTGTAGACAAAAAAATGCTGGCTTTTTTTAAATGTTTGTTTTGGCCAACAAAGACATCACTGCTTGTGGCTGCAAGTTGAACATACGTGTCTACTTTTGTACTTCCATACAAGCTATGATCAACCTGGTACATGAGTTAGAAAAGACATTGAAAGTTGAGAAACACAATTGAAAACTTTTACTAAATGCGAAGTGTACAGACATACCTTAAGTTTTACTAAAGCCTGGTAGTCATTGTCATTATTGAGGACTATAGTTTTCTGTTTGGACACAATTTTGTCAGAGATCTGGTCTTGAAAGTATAGCTGCATACTAGTTGCTTTAGTTGCTCCGTGAAGCTGCACACTTATAGTCTCTTCTACTCCCACATGAATTTTATTTGGAGCAACAATTAGGCATCTATACATAAATGAGAGGATAGAACAAAATTCATGAAAAATTTCTCATTTCTAAAATGTAGTCATTAATTGTAGTACTTACGTGGGTCTCTGTGCATCTATTGTTAGAAAAACCAAAAACGCAAAAACCAAAGAGCAGATCATTTTGCTGCAATACTTTTTCCTATGTGCCTATTCCATTAGAACAGCTACTAACGTCACCTACCAACTAACTCAGCGTACAAAGGCTATTTCCCACCTTCACAACATTGGGCTTTAACACTAGGTAAGAAAAAAAAGAAGAGGATGGGAGAAGGAAATCTTGGCAAAAACATCATAGTCATGTGATTTACAAGAAATCCTGGTCATGATAAAACACAGCAGGGAGAGCAGCTGTCCAGAGCAAAGGCAACGAGAAAAGAAAACAATCTAATAAATAAAACACTTATGTAGGCTATTATTTTATGCCATGTGTCTGCATTAATTTTAGTAATGCCATTAATAAAATGCTTCTTTCTTAGACATTTCAGTCTATAATATCTCAGTAGCCTATTGCCAACTTTTCTCACTTGAATTCTCCCACCAACTCAGGACTGGGTACTGTGGGGAAAGTGATTTGGTTTAAAAACATTTTTTGTTATACTGGTTGAAAATCTCCTCACACCCTGAAAGCAACCACTAAGTTATTTGGTCTAATGTATACATATGATATATTTATATCGTCTGTGGAAGGCGTAGGGCCATAAAATGTTTGTTCACTCCAAGGCCGTAGTAGACTACTACCCAGGCCCGGATTAAGAATTCATGTCTTGTCATGCATTAATCATCATATTAATCTATATAGCAATTCTCGTCTTTCTGCCCCCAAAGGACCTCATTTTAAAACTTTTTGCTTCAATTAAGACTTTTCATGGCGTAAATTTAAACAATTTAACGTAATTTTTGGGGACCGACAGAAACCCTGAAAACATAGTTTGATGCAAACATTTCTGTCCTGCATTTGGCAAAAAATGTTTTGTTGACTGTGAATTTTACCTTTGAAATCAAAGTGCAACTCTGATGTCCCTATTGTTTGTTCAGTGGTGTGATGGTGATTTAAAGTGCCCCTATTATGGGTTATGAAAGGTTCATATTTTAGTTTTGGCAGTCCCAAATGACAAGGTCAAAAACACTTTAATTTTCTTATAATATGCATTTACCTTGTTTGTTCAATGACGCTCAACTCAACTGAGTCATTCAAATGTTAAGAGCGACCTCTCCTGGTTGGATATAGTATTAACATCAAAAACTGAAAGCAATCTTTACGTTACTTCAATCCAAATTCAAATTCAATCCAAATTTTACTCTTATTAATGTCTTTGTGTGTCATTATTTGCATGTGTGAATAAAACAAAAGAGGTTGTGGGTGAAGCAGTGGTTGCTGTCATTTGAAAGAAAACAAACTGCAACCAACTCCAACTCCTAACGGACTAGTTTGATAAAGTGAACAACCTACTTGGCCACAAGAGATACCTCTATCAGAATTTCAGTGAGTGTCCCATAAAGTCAGATGGGCCAGTAGAGACATCATCAGAGAGTGAAAGTCACTGCTCCTTCACCTGCTCAGAGTTTGACTGTGAGAGAGAAATGTCTGAATGAATGAATGAAAGAACAGATGAATATCCACCTGAAGGCAAAATGCTGTTTTATTTATCTGACACCTAAATTAAGGATGTTCATTAAAAAAAAAGGGGGGGGTATTGGTTTTGCCCATTACTTTTTTTTATTCAGAAATCCAAAATATATCACTTAAATGTAAATTTTTCATTTAGTTAATGCACTGACCAGAATCAATAGTGCTATTTTGCGGTTTGATAAAACGAGGGGAAAAAAACAAAAACAACTCTACTGGAGTTTGGACACCATCTAGTGGTCATCTAATGTATTTTCACTGTAAGAGTGAACATTAAATAAAAAAGGCCTTTACTTAGGCCAACTTCCTTTTCTTTTGATACCGTTGACTATTCAGCTGAAGTATTAAGTAAATATTAAATATTAACATTATATTGTGTTATGGCAGAGCAAATACAATTAAACCCTGGCTAAGTTTGATTCCCCCTGCTGTTTCAGCTGCATCTGAAGAAATTATTCTGAAGGCCTCTTCACCGTTCAGAGATGTGGTCAACTATCATGTTGTTGTTGGGTTTATGTTTGCTGTACATTTTATGCACATGCTTATACATTTTGGAAATGCAGAAAAGGCCTAAAGTAGTTAATACACTTTGAAATCCCGTGAACATTTTCAAGGTTAAAGGTTTAAAAAAGGATTTAATGTTTCCAATGTGCTCAGAAATTATTATTATTTTTTTTTTTATTGACTTTTTGTGATATCATTGCTCAATAGCCGGGTACGTTGAATGGGTTAAATGTAGAGCACAAATTCCAAGTATGGGTCACCATACCTGGCCACAAGTCACTTCACTTCACTTCAAACTGTATACAATTACAGTTTTTAATTTGACCCATAAACACAAGCAAAATGTAAAAAAAAAAATAATAATTTTTAAAGCACAACACCATCATTCAGAGGAATGGCGACTGTCCCAGTCTATATAGTTTAGAAACCAATTCATTGTGTAAAGTTTTTAATATATTAGTTTTTTTTTATCAAAGTAATGTAGTTGCTTAGGACTGCACAATTTGGCATACTTTACGCAGATGTAGTCAAAGATTTTTTTATCATTTTTTTTCATTATATAACATATAAAGGTTCATTATTCTCTTTGTCTAAGCATTAAGATGGTTTCAGCTGAAGGCTGACTTTTTGTCCTCTCATTCTCTTCATGAAGACTGACTTGATTTCCTGAGTTCTAAAACAGTGAATCATTAGGTTAACAACAGGTGGAGGAATACTGTAACACATAACAAGCACAATCCAAATATCTGTAGGTATTTCAGTGGTTATGTCACATCTGTACAGTATATCTACGCAAAAAGTAAAGGCATATGATTGAGTTTGAAAACAGATCTGATGATGGCAAAGTACGAAAATATTAGAGGGGCTAAAAGAACAAACAAAGATATGGCTAAAGTATTTCTCCTCAGCTCAGTATTATCTCCACAGCTAATTTTAGCTAATGAATTGAAATCACAGAAACATTGATTTATTACATTAATAGTACAAAAGGAAATTTTTCAGTTTGATAAGTAAGTAATGGTAACCATATGCAATATGCTGGTTAGTTATAATAGCAGAATATCGAAGAGCATACTGCAACAAACCGAACCTGGGCCATTATTAATAAGACACTCCAGGACACTGTGTGCTGAAATGCTATGCTAACGCTTCCTGCGTGACACACTCCGTAGAATCTGTAAAAACTGTAGAATCCGTCCAATGGAAGGGCATGACATCAGGGAGGGTGATGTCAGACCAGGATGCATAAAAGGCATGAAGAACTGTGCTGGCAGGGAAGCCGGACGTTTGGCAACGGGACGCAGTGTCTAGTTCCCACAAGCAACCATGGTTACATACGTATCCTGGAGATGTTCCTTTTCAGGAACTTGAACTGCGTCCTGAAACACTATGGGAATGAGATATCCACGCCGAAAGAGTTTCAAGTCTCTGGCCTGTTTCTATGTCTCAACATACACCACTAGGACAAGAGGACTGATGACCCTGGATTCATACCAGCATCTAGGCCATAGAACTGAACAGATTGTCAGGAGACCTTGATCATGCAAAGTGGATTTCCCCTTGGGGGTTAAAAGGTATCACATTGGACGCAGCTGCCATCAGACCCAACAGACTCTCTTAATCTCTTGACTGACTTGAGAATCGACTCGATCTGAGCAGGGGACAATCGTGCCTGCATCATAGTCTAATCCCACACCATGCCTAGATAAGTGGTCCTCTGTGCTGGAGAAAGTGCACTCTTCTTGGCGTTCAGTCTAAACCCAAACATTTGATGTGAGCTAAAACGGCATCTTGATGTCTAATCACCTCACTCTCCGACTGAGCTAATATTAGCCAGTCGTCTATGTAGTTTAGAATGCGAATGCTCTGAAGCCACAGCGGCGCTAGAGCTGCAACTACTACTTTCGTAAATGTTCAGGGTGAAAGTGCTAGGCCAAAGGGAAGAACCCAATATTGATACGCTTTGCCCCTGAAAGTGAACTTCCTGTGAGAAGGATGAATGGACATGTGGAAGAACGCGTCTTTTAGATCTATCGTTACAAACCAGTCCTCGGACCTGATTTGTAGTACCACTTGTTTCAGTGCGAGCAACGTGAACTTTAGTGAGATTCAGTTTCACCTGAGATCTAAAATTGGCCTCAGCCCTCCATCCTTCTTGGGAACAATTAAGTACCCGCTGTAGAAACCGGATTCTCTTTTGTGAGGAGGTACCAACTCAAGCAGCCCCAAGACTTAGAGAGTGGCGTGGGAGGAATCGCTGGAACGCCGCCGCTTGTTTCTCAGTGTATCTGAGTATCTCAGTGTTCCAATCGGGGGAAAAAAACGGCCTTTTAAATGTATTGCAGCTTCCATCTCTGAAGGGCACGTTATCGCTCTAACGCGCGGTGCCACTATGTTAGCGTTTGTCTTAGCTCCATTAATTCCTTAGGATCCAAACTGGGATGGGATTTAGAAACCATCAAACACTTTCACGTTTTCGCTATTTTGAAAGCTTATAATAACAAATATGTAAATATAATAATGTATTATAATAGTTTTTTTTATGAAATGTTATTACACATTATAATGATTTGTTATGCATTATGTAGTAATAATAATGCCTTATAAGAATACTTTTATAATGTATTATAAATACAGGGTTCATAGAAAGTGTTACCAAATTATATAGTTAAAGCATAATGTTAAAGCTAAGAATTGTAGCTAAAAGCTAAAATATTGCTTCAGAATAAATTGTTAAACAATTTAAATATTACATTATATGTTTGTAAAATAATGTGTGATTTTCATTAGATGTTTTGTCTTAATGTTCATATTAAAAAAGTTCTTGAAAGGTCCTTGAATTTTAGGTTAACCAAGGTGTAACCAAGGGAATCCTGGTTGTTGTAAGCAAAACAAGTCAAAACACCTTTTGGACATATTGTTTTTTATATTCTATATTCTTTTAGCTGCATCTTAGCATACGAAAGCACATAAATGTCTAAAATATTTTATATTTTTCACTTATTTTATGTGTTTTCTTAGTTACGCTTTTAATAAAATAAAGAAATAAACTTTCAGATTATTTTCAAGTTCAAAAGAATGGCAAGAAAATTATTACATGGTAAACATTTAACACTATTTAACAAAGAACAACATTTCAAAGGAAAAAAAAAAAAAGTAATCTAATAAATAAGAATTTTATTTTATTCTAAAATTCTTTTATTCTTAAGGATTTATCACCACAGACAACAGAACATAAAAACAGCCCAGAAATATAACATTGTGTCATGTAAGGTTTTATAAAATGAACGGTTTATTCAGAACACTTACTGTACATTGTTTAGAGAAAAAAAGAACATTTCAGAAATTAATATATGTTGGTAAACACCTAGTTTAATCATTATTATGACAATTACTGGTGAAGAAACCAATCTTTCTAAATAAATAAATAAATAAATAAATAAAATAAAATCATTTGTCTGATCAAAACTTTCACACACAGAATAACAAGGAAATAGGAAATATCTGCAAAAAAATATGGTACAGTCAGGAAAAAAAGATTGTGAATCAGATACCCTTTCAAACGGTACTAGTATGTACAGTTATGTACTCTATAGGTAGTATTATATACCTTATGAGGTATTAATATTCATATTTTAGGGTAAAATAAGTTTGAAAGTGTACTGTCATAGTGACAGATTTTGTACCATTTTTTGAGTATGTATATAGTAAACACTTAAATGTGTTATGCTCTACCCAAAAACATGGTTGTCTGCATGCTAAATTTGCTCTGTCTAATTCTCCTCCTTAATGCATCTTTGATTTCTTTTGTTCTGAAGCAGTATATTATTGGATTGACAACAGGTGGAAGCAGATTGTACCACAAAGTTAACATAATCCGAAGGTCAGGAGTGACTGCAGTTGTCAAATCAAGTGTATATACAACACATCTGGGGACAAAATACAGAAAAACAATAAAAAGCTGAGGAGTACAAGTTGATAATGTCTTATATCGAGCCTGGATGTTTGAAATTTTGAAAACAGATGTAAAGATGGCAATAAAAGTTAAAATTATAAAAGTAAAAGGGCTCAAAAGAACAAACATGGCACATGAAAATGCAAACAGCCTTTTCTGTTTTATGTCTTGACAAGAGAGTTTAATGATTGCATTTCGTTCACAATAGATTTGGGTTATTATGTTGGAATTGCAGTAGGGCTCATCGAAGGCATGATGAACAAGGACTGCTATCAGAGGAATCAGCATTGTCCAAATCATGCTACATACAATAAAAACGGTCTTGTTTGTAATAAGGACACGGTATCTCAGTGGGTTACGTACTGCAACAAACCGATCAATGGCAACTAACAGTATGACAAAAGCGTTAGAGCTCACCAAGTAGTGAACAAGAAACATCTGCACAAAACAACTATGAAATGATATAGTGTTGATGCTGAAAAGATATTTTGCAATGACTTTAGGCAGCGTGACAGTTCCAAAAGCAAGATCAGACAATGCAAGAATACAGTAAATCAAATAGGTGGGTTTCTGAAGGCTTCTCTCATAACCAATAAATGCGATAATAAAAATGTTTCCTCCTGTAAGTGTCAAGTAGACAAAGAACAAAAGGGTTCCCACAGCTCCATAATACTGTGGATGGAGTCCTGGAAATCCCAGCAGGTAGAATTCAGTAAAAACAGTGACATTAGTGAGGGTCATCACTCTAGAAATGCTTGGCAGTTACCAACTTGTGTATGCTACAAGAAAAAAAAAACAAAAGCACAAAACTGAAGAGGAAAGCATGTGTCAAACCATATACAAAATATCAAGGAATATATTGCCAAGTTGAAGCATTTTAGGCCTATGCTTAAAATGAGAAAACCAGGTGTGATTAGCATAGCTGCGTAATGCAAAACATAAATAGTAGCCTATGATTCCTGTAATCTTGTATTTGCTAGATTCTAACCATTTAAGCATTTACCACAGCTTTAGAAAAAATAAAAGGATACCTTCTATGTCAGTGTCCATCAGATAATGAAAAAAGTCACTGTTTTTCATCTCTCTCTTAAGAAACCTCCCACAAAGTGACATAATGTTTGATTGGTCTCGTGAGTGACCACATGGGCTTTGTTTCACAAAAAGTTTTGTGTGTCTGATTGTGTCCATTGGCTAAATATATAAATTTCATATAATGTAAAAGATGTGGAATTAAAAAACCTGGAGACATGCAAAAAGGAACATGTTTGTCTTGGTACTTTGTATGCAACATAATATACTATTATAGATATAAAATAGAGTTAACGATTCAGCAGATTGTTGGACTTGTTTATCTCAGTCTATTAGTCTTGTTGAACTATACAAAACAATACATTTAAGGGTCATTTGACTTAATATTTAAAATAAAAAATATAACAATATAATGAGATATTGATGGATAAAAGACCAAAGCTTATTAAATTAAATTTTAATAAAAAAACAACATTGAACATAAACATTTCATTCATAATTTAAGTTAGTTCTTAAATTAAATAGTATTTTGTATTTGAATTTTTTTAAGGCATAATAATTATTTCTATACATCAGTGTTTATAAAATATATTGTACATATGCAACAATACTAGACCATTTAGTCCTTTTTAACTAAGGGGAACCTTTGTATTACCTCCCACCTTTTTTTTATACAATTTTTTAGTTATTGCCTCTTTGATGTCTTTAGTCCTGAAGCAATATACAAATGGGTTTATAACAGCAGGGACAAGACTGTACAACATGGAAATAACAATCCGGATATCAGTACTAAACTCATAACCAGCAACGTGTGTCATATACACGAAAGTTCTAGGTAAATAATAAAGACATATAATCAGTAACTGTGGGGTGCAGGTGGAGAATGATTTAAAACGTCCCTCAGAATTAGAAATTTTTGAGACAGAGATGATGATAGCAACATACGAAAATATAATAAAACTTAAAGGACCCCAAAGCACAAACATGGCGATGGCTGCAGTTGTGACTTTCATGGTAGATACATCTCCACCACATAGCAGTTTGCCTAAAGCGACATGATCACAGTAGCAATGAGGCATGACATTTGACCCACAGTATTTCATACTGAGATGCAAGAGAGTGACTCCACCTAACTGCAGCATGTTTGCTATCCAAATGCATATACACATAACGACAACAGTTGAATTTTTAATCAGGGTATGATATCTGAGAGGATTGCATATAGCTATGAATCGATCAAGAGCCATCAGTGCCATGAGAAATGAATTCGTAGCCCCTATTAAATGGACAAAATACATCTGCATGAAGCAAGCATTAAATGATATGATTTTGTTTGACATCCAGAACACTGCGATGACTCTGGGGTAGGTTGTTGTTCCAAGTATGAGATCAGCCATTGCGAGGTTACAGAATATTAGGTAGGTTGGTTTCTGAATGCTTTTCTCGTACATCACAAAGGCAATAATGAAAATATTCCCAGTTGCAAGAAGAAGGTATAAGAGGAAAAACAAAGCTCCTACAAATCCATAATATTCTAAAGGAAGTCCAGGAAAACCTCGTAGAACAAACTCGGTGAAGACTGTTGTGTTTTGGTAGGTTCCATCATTACTGCTCGACCCCATCTGGAGAACTAAAAATACAATACAATCTGAATTAATACAATCTGTACGTACAAAAGAAAATACACAGATGAACAGTGCACTTTTAAATAATTTTAGCATAGACAATAATACTTTTAGCACAGAAAACGTTTTCACAGCAAACATTACATTTACAAATTAATGAGGTGATCAAGCACACACACAATCTTATTCAAACAATGATAGTTACATGAACATATAGTACAGGTCAAAGTCCTCTGTTACGTTATGGGTAAGTATACTTTGGCTTTGGGTTTTAAATGCTTACACTTGAGATACATTTACGCGCTTGACGTAATATAACCCCCACAAGTAAATTCAGAAAGCCTCCAGAGGCTACTCTGAAAGTCTATTCATGCAGTTGTGAAATTAAGTAGTTAAGTAGTAAATTTAGTAGTAGTTGTCATGTAGCTGACATGCACTTACAAATTTACTTAGAGTTAATAAAAAAGTGGTCTATCAAAATAAAGTGTAACCATCCTTTTTCTCCCTCTTTCACTTTGTCTTCTGTATACAAATCTCAGGATTTTCTACATTGTTTGGATCACAAATAATGGCAAATATCAAAATTATTTTGTGTTTAATGGGGTCATTGGATACTTATTTTACATTGGATACTCATTTACAAGCTGATAAAATTCTTTAGGCTCTTAATGAAAATTCTATAACATAGCTTGGTTAAAATTTCTCAGTGGTAGTGTAAAACAACTCCATTGCCTCTTGAAGATGGTTTACTCAACATGACATCAGAAGTTGACACTTTTGTGGACTCCATTCCTTCCTAAACCTACCTGAAATCTTATTGTACAATGCCAGTGAAGTTGCAACTCTTACTGGACAATGCCACCTAAGACACGAATAGACCCCCACTGCCATATAATGCCGGCATATGTTCAGAATCTTCCTCTTTAATTCCCATTTAAGACATTGGTGAAGAAGACAGAGTTCCCTCTCAGTGTCCCAGCATGTCCAACATTTGCACACTGTGTTTGGGACTCATTGAGACCCCGGACACCCACAAGTTCTGCATACTGTGCATACTGTGCCTGGGCCCATGCGAGGAACTCTCACTGCAGGTGTTTATTGCCTGGAGGAACAAAAAAATGTCCTTGTGATTTCCCTTGGTAACGTCCCACTGCTGAATTTCCACAATCTGAGGCCACACTGGCGTCCTCTGTTGCCTGAGAAATAGACTCTGCAAAATCTTCAAAGAATGTAAGAAATAAAAAATAAGTAAGTAAAAACAATTGTTTAATTTAAAATAAAAATAAAAGTTTTAGTGGGAGTCGGAGAGCGTGGTCTGAAAAAATATCACAGAGAATAATTCTCAACCACTCTCTTACGTAAAAATAGACAGTATAAGCAGAAACCAGTCATTAGATTCATTAGATTGTATTTAAAAACAGCACGAAACAATGTTTCAATGACATACTGAATAAACAAACCGCTGAATAATCATGAAAATGAAATAAGTTCCCTAAAAAAGCTAAACATCACATCTCTCCTTAGCTTTCAAAAAAGTAAGTGTTTCACCTATTGTAGTTCAAAAAGCATAAATTAATTAGCGGATGAGATAACACAGAATATTTAACATCAGAGTCAGAAATAAAAATCCAAATATCCTCAGAGCGCATCATTCAAATAAGCAGAAAACAGTTACATGCATCGGTGTATTCGGACCACCGAATAAGCAAAATTAAATAAACTACATTTCCATCTCAGAGCTGTGACCCTAAAAGACGTCTTAAACACATCTTAAAAAGGCAAAAATGTATTCGTGGATGTAATAGTTTATCAGAAAATACAGTTGGACAGACTTAAACAGAAAGCGCTCCTCCCCAGAATGCAACGTAACCTCTCTCACACACATCGAATCTAAAACATCAGAAAGCACGGAACGCAGCAACAGTACGCACAGAGTAGCACGATAAAGAATTGAAAAGAAGTGATTCACGTGGCTGTTCAATAATGCAGAAATTAATTTACGTCTGAAATAACACTATTTAACAACAGTCAGAAATATCCTCAGAACTCGTCATAACCTCACCACACACATGTCATGGAAAAGAAAATTAGCCTCGCAGGCATAGATCAGAAAAAGCACACTGTCTGTTTTGACAGATCAGAAATGCACATCATATCACGCTCCAGAATAATCAAAATAGCAGCAGATCGCACTAATAGGTTAAGCCGACATACACTGTACGATTTTTGCCCTTTTTGCCATGATTTTTCACTCGCGCAAGAATTTGGGCCGATTTTCAGCTGACTCGTGCATCTCACATCGTGTAGTATACACAGGGTAACGAGAAGCTATTACCCTCTCACGATCGACAATCGTATGGTCGGATGAAAATCAAACTGGTTTGAAATTCTGGTCGGCCCTCGTGAGGGTATCGCACCACTGAAGCAATGCTAGCGTCTATGACCCGATTACCCCAAAATTACCTGATATATACCAGGCTAGAGTCAGTCACTATTCAGTCACTGTTTGATATTCATTTCTTCTTTTCTTTTGACAGGTCCCATTAAATACCAGAAAAACATAGCCTCACTTCGAGCATAAAGTTGCTTAGATGAGTAGAAGTAATATATTTCAATGGATTTAAAGACATCATTTGAATAGATCAGACAGCGGGGTAGAGGTCTGTTTTTTTTTAAATCATGAAAAGTGGAATATTCATCTGTTAAAATTTAATTCAGTGATTAAACCTGTTATAACCGTCTATTCAATTAAAAACCTTTATTCACTAATGTCTAATTTTTTTCCCTCTCTCTCATTACAGAGACAAAGCACAGAGGCCTAGCGGACACAGATCTCTGTGGGGGTCCTCCCTGCAAGGATGGGGAAGGAGGAGGGGGCCCTCAAGCAGACACACAGGTCACAAGCAAAACACACACACACACACACACACACACATACACAAACAAACTTTATTTTTAATTTATAATAGTTTAACTTTAGTTTTGTATGTTATATTGCATTTCTGCCAATAAATTCTCCTAAATATTACACACTGCACCTTTGAATGAGACACCACGAGTTGAGTAAGCTCTGACTCCTAGCCTCAGCGGCAGCTCTGTGGATGTACGTGTCCAGTGCTCACACTGGACACATACAGTTTAATTTCTTCTGACCAGGCTCCCTGAAGGGAGGTGGGTTAAAGGCTTGCAGTACCACTGGCTCAGGTGTAACCTTAGGCACCTTCGGACTGTAACCCGCTCGCTGGTACAGGAAGGCTTTGGCCATGCCTGGCGCAAAGTCAAGGTGTGTAGGGGTCACAGAAATTGTCTGAAGGTCACCTACTCTCCTCAGAGAACACAACGCTAAAAGAAGTGTGGTTTTTATCGTTAATAGGCGATTTGAAATCTCCTCCATGGGCTCAAAAGGCGGCCCACAGAGGGCTTCTAGCACAACAGCCAGGTCCCAGGTAGGTACCCGGGAGCGTACTGGCGGCCTTAACCGCAGCGCACCGCGGAGGAAGCGTATGACCAGGGGTTCTTTACCAACTGTATGTCCACCAAGAGAGGAGTGGTAGGCCGATATCGCCGCCACGTAAACCTTCAAGGTGGAGTGGGTGACCCCAGTAGAGAAGCGAGACTGCAGGAATTCCAGCCCTATACCAACCGGGCAGTTAACTGGATCCTGCTGTGTGCCAGCTTGTACAAGGGGCGCGACCACAGACCCCTTTGGTGGTTGATGTAAGAGATGACAGTCATGTTGTCGCACAGACATGTTGATCTCTCATGTCTGTGAAGAAGTGCTAGAAATACAGCTAGCATTTCTAGACGATTTATATGCCATGTTAACTGGCGACCGCTCCACAGACCTCGGGCTGAGCGACCACTTGTGATCGCTCCCCAAACAGTGAGGGATGCATCCATCGCTAGCATAATGGTGAGGATCGATTCTACTCGAGCAGGTGTCATACGAGCCTGCATCATGGTCAAGTCCCACACCACACCTAGATAAGTGCTTCTCTGAGCGGGAGAAAGAACACTTTTCTTGGCGTTTAGTCTTAACCCCAGTCGTTTCATGTGAGCGAGAACGACATCTCGATATCTGCTCGCTTCTTCCGGCGATCGTGCTAGTATTAGCCAGTAGTCGATATAATTTAATATGCGGATGCCCTGGAGTCGCAGTGGAGCCAGCGCTGCATCCACACATTTTGTAAACGTACGGGGTCGCAAGGCCGAAGGGGAGAACCCGATATTGGTATGCTTTGCCCCCAAAAGCAAACCTCAGGAACCTCCTGTGTGAAGGATGGATCGATACATGAAAGTATGCATCTTTTAGATCTATTGTGACGAACCAGTCCTCGGACCTGATTCGTGTTATGACCTGCTTCACTGTGACTGAGCAGTTCAGTAGTCTGAGACCTAGGATGGGCCTCAGCCCTCCATCTTTTTTTGGAACTATGAAGTAGCGGCTGTAGAACCCGCACTCGATGTCGTGAGGAGAAACCACCTTGATAGCTTCCTTTCTCAGCAGAGTTTCTACCTCTTGTTCCATCACCAGAGCCTGATCTCTACGAACTATCATACGGAAAACACTTAACCGAACTGGATCTTGTATCTGTTTTCTACAGTACACAGAACCCATTGAGACACATTTGGCAGTAGTTTCCACGCTGCTAAATTGTCTACTAAGGGAACCAGTCTCTGGTTGGTCTATGATGATATTCGAGGGATGATGTTTTGACACAACCCACCCTCGGATGGAGCTGTGTTTCCCTCTCGAGAGCCTGATAGCGAACATCTCGGTGCCGCTACGTTTCCGGGGCGGCTGAACCCAAGAATGATGCTTGCTGGAGACGCTCACGCCTCGTATCACTGGCGAGGTTGGTGAGTGAGTCTCCTAAGGGCACTGGGGAGAGATGGGTTCTGTGTACTGTGGAGTGCCCCACTCTTTACCTTGCGAGGCCTTCTTTTTTTCACTTGGAAAACAACCCTCAGGTCTATATTAGATTTTGAAGGCCCCGCTACAGAGCTCCGCCAACTCCCTTGATGTTGGGGAGGAGCTCTCGAGGCGCCTCTCTGTTTCTGCGTGTCTCTGAGTACAAGAACTCGGTACTCAGATGGGGCTGCTCCCGCCAGAAATGCCGCCGCCTGCTTACACGCCCCCTGGTGTCTTTCGGCAACCGTGTTTATGGCTGAGTCAGCAAAAGATGCCTCTCTGCTGCCACCCTTGCTGCCTTTGTGGCACGTAATGAGAGATCAGTGGTTCTCTTAGTTCTTTCATCCAGCTCTTTCAGTAGGTCGGCTTGGTACGCCTGTAACACCCCCATGGTGTGCAGACACGCACCAGCCTGACCTGCTGTTGAGTACCCCCTGCCCACCAGCATTTTAGATGTAATACTTAAAAGCTTGGAGGGCTGACATGGAGCCTTAAAGACAGCGTAGAGAGAGAGATAGCTCGCAAACGAGCGTCTACTCAACTCATTGCAATCTCTTACAACCGCTTTTTTTTTTTCATCCTTATTAACTCATTCAGAGGGATGAAAACTAGCCGTGAATGGCCACAATTTTGAAACCTCGGTATGGAAATCGTGATAAAAAATGGCAGGCTCCTTCTTGAAGGCATTTATTTATTTTAGCAGCATCTGTAGAAACATTTGATTTCTCATTTAATACAGCGCGGTTACTTTTCATCTCTGCTGCCGCTCTATTTTTAGATCAACGGCAGCGCGAGACACCGCCTTCAAGCCTCATACTGGGGTAAGGAGGAGACCGTAGTTTCCTTAGCGCCCTCCATCTCTTCAGCCTCGGATGAAGAGAGGAGCAGCGCTGCGCCGCCCTGACGAGGGGAAGTAGCAGAACGCACTTTCTTTCCCGTCTGGCTAGCGTCCGATCCTGATGCCGAGGAGTGAGATAGGAACTCATCTGTCTCAGTCTCCTTGCGTTTAAGATCGGCTTGCGATCCCCACGAACGCCGCCGCCACCCTGCCTTGACACGAGCGGGACAGCGAATTGTTATTATGTACTGTTATCTGTACTGGAGAGCTGCTTCTGCGTGTCTCGCTCCCATGCAGGCAACACAGAGAGTGTGTGTTTCCTCGGGGAGGACATAAAGTTTGCACAGTGGTGCACACACACTGTACTGTGAGCTGCTCTCACCCCGTTTAGTTTTACTTTGTTTCTTGGACATTTTCCCTGACAAAGTTTGTTCTATAGACAGAGACACAGGCTTTAACACACACACACACACACACACACACACACATAGATTGCTTCACTGAATGACATAAAGCTGTTTGCTGGCCGGCATTCCATGTGCTTTTATACTTCCTGGCCAGTGACGTCCCAACTCATCATTGGCTGATTCAACACACTATTCAGAGCCGTCACGCTGAGGGCGTTCCCAAAGCGTCTCGCAGACGCAGCTCGAGTTCCTGAAAAGGAACAAGGGTAATAATTAGAGCCTGAACCAAGTGGCAAAAGACAGCTCAACCCATGTGCTTAGAACAAAAACAAAACATGAAAACACCCGTGATCCTGACAATTAAGCTTTTAAAAGTTAAAGACTCCCGACTGCATCTCAGGAGGTCAGCCACAGTGATCTTTGGTGTCTTCTTTACCTCTCTCACCAAGGCTCTTCTCCCCCAATAGCTCAGTTTGTCCGGACGACCAGCTCTAGGAAGGGTTCTGGTTGTGCCAAACATCTTAAATTTAAGGATTATGGAGGCCACTGTGTTCTTGGGAACCTTAAGTGCAGCAGAATTGTTTTTGTAACCTTGGCCTGTGTGCATTGCCACAATTCTTTCTTTTTCAGGCAGTTCCTTTCACCTCATGATTATCATTTGCTCTGACTTGCACTGTGAGCTGTAAGGTCTTATATAGACAGGTGTGTGACTTTCCTAATCAAGTCCAATCAGTATAATCAAACACAGCTGGACTCAAATGAAAGTGTGTAGAACCATCTCAAGGATATTCAGATGAAATGGACAGCACCTAAATTAAATATATGAGTGTCACAGGATATTGAATACTTAGGACCATGTGATATTTCAGTTTTTATTTTTTATGTATAAAAGAGAGAGAGGGCAATACAATATACTTACTGAAAAAAAAAGGTTTATACATCAGGAAAGATATTCATTCAGTGAATCTCATTGTAAATGTAAGATCAGCCAGAATTGCAATAAAATAAAAATAGATAAACAAGAAAAGTGTAAATTAACTCTATAAAAGTTTCTGTATTTTTAGTGTATCATATCTGCATGCACCTTCCTATCTCTAATTTTTTTCTTTAATGAATCTTTTATTTCCTTGGTTCTGAAACAGTAAATCATTGGATTGACTACAGGTGGGAGAAGACTGTACCACATGAGTAACATAACCCGAATCCCAGGTGAGATTGCTATTGTCACATCATGCACATAAACAACACATCTGGGCACATAGTACAGACAAATGATAAGTAGTTGAGGAGTGCAAGTTGAGAATGTTTTATATCGGGCCTGAACATCTGAAATTTTGAAAACACTTGTGATGATAGCAATAAAAGAAAAAATTATGAAAATCAAAGGGCCCAAAAGAACAAACATGGCACATGAAAATGAAAAAAACTTTTTCTGTCTTACGTCTCCACAAGACAATTTGATTATTGAATTTTGGTCACAGTAATTTTGAGTTATTACATTAGAATCACAGTAGGGCTCATCGAAGGCTTGATAAACAATGACTGTAAGCCATGAAATACAGATAATCCAAATGACTGAACATGCCAATAAAATGGTCTTATTTGTAATAAGGACAGAGTATCTTAGCGGATTACACACTGCAACAAACCGATCAATGGCCATCAATAGCAACAGAAAAGAGTTAATAGTGCCTAAGTAGTGAACAAAAAACATCTGCACAAAGCAGGTATAAAATGATATTTCACTGCTACTGAAAAAGTATTTTGCAATGGCTTTAGGCAGCGTGACAGTTCCAAAAGCAAGATCAGACACTGCAAGATTACAGAAGATTAAATAGGTGGGTTTCTGAAGGCTTCTCTCATAAGAAATAAATGCAATAATAAAGATATTTCCTCCAGCTAGTGTCAAGTAGACAAAGAAAAAAAGGGTTCCCACAGCTCCATAATACTGTGGATTGAGTCCTGGAAATCCCAGCAGGTAGAATTCAGTAAAGACAGTGACATTAGTAAGGGTCATGACTAGAACAGCTTTGGAGTTGCTTAATACAAATTTACTGAAATACAAAATAAATTAAAAAAGCAATGACAATTACCCAGGCAATTTGACTGTCAGTGCAAAATAAAACAACAGATAAAAGTTTACATTATAACATTTAGAACAACTGCTTCAAATATTATATTGATAATATTTCATTCCCATGCATTACCTCCATGGAAACTATTCTGATGTAAATAGCATGATCTATTAAAATCTTATTATTTAGAGTTTGAAGGAGAAGATTTACAATCAGTAATTGTATTAATCCACAAACAAAAAATGCCTTTCTTTCTGTGCATCCATCGAACAGTGCTATACATAGCCACCGTTTATCAAGACTAATAAAGACTACAGGCACCTCCCACAAACTGACATGTTGTTTGGAGTTTCTGCTGTCTGTTGAACAGTTTTGTTTCTTTGACAGGAACATGCTTGAGTCCTTGTCATTAGTCTTTGCCATTATTTATAAATGCATTGAAAAATATCAATATTCAATACCAGTTTAAATAGGCCTAGGTTACACTGCAATGTGAACATCAGGCCTAAGTTAAATTTTTTTTTACTTTTGACCATAGTCAGAGTTTTAATAAGTGAACTACTTATTAAGAAATAGTCTCTAATGAGGCATGGGTCAGAACCCACTGAACCCTTCAAAATTTGTTTATTGATGCTGTGCAAAACTGCGTTAACCTAAACCGCTAAATAATAAGCATTAAGAAAACATATCAACAAGTTAAGCTTCCTGCATTAGTTCAGGCAGGTCTCGTAGTCATGCTCTGCTGTTAGCTGATTGGGGCATTTTAATCCGGCCCCCATCAGCTGATCACACACACATGCTCACAATATGCAAATCACATCAGAGTTGTCTGTAATAATTTTTTTTTTACTTAAGAGTTCCGGACTGAAACACATTCAGCATATATTCAAAATAACACGTTTTCCCCATGATATATGCTATGTACTTACAAGTCATTCGCTTGGACTTTACACTAAGCATACAAAAAATGTCTTGGTTATGAAGTTCCTGAAGGAGGGAACAGGGACATTACATCTGTGAACCTCTGAACCTTACTAAAAAGGCCAATGAAATTTGGCGAGTGGTATTAGCATGCTGAACCACTTCCAGACATACACATATAAGGGGCGGCATGCAACCACTCAGGTTTTCTCTGAGGAGCTTAGCCGCAGCCCGGCATACAGTGCAACCCAGAGTCATGGGAACGTGGGAACAGATCCTTCAGGGAATTGAGGTTACCTTCGTAACCAAGACATTCCCCCTCAGTGGTTTCACTACGATGTTATTTATGGGAACAGACCCATGGAAAAGGCCACAACCCTGTGGCCGTGTTACCCACAGACCCACGTGCTTGCTGTGACATCCCAGCCACAGGAATGCCAGTTGTTGCTAAAGCAGGGCAGGGGGGGAGCGGATTGTAGATTGTAGATTCTACATGTGCAATTTAAAGTAATTGAATTTGTCTACAGGGTTATAGATATATGAGGGAAAACAAACGGCCTTCTAGCTGACCGTAGAATATTGAGATATGTAGCCACAACCTACTGGGTTAAAGAGACCTAGTAGGAGCACAGTCAGGAACTACTCCGCATCTAGTCCTGACTGTGAGGCACGGATCCCGTAGGAGTGGCACAGCAAGCCGACACCAGCCAGCCTCCTGTCCATAGGATAAGGCAACACTTTGTGTGGACTGGGCTCTAACACCTAAAGGGGTACAGCTCTCCCTGGTATAGATACCACCCAATTTGGAGACAGTATTCCCTTTCTGCTGACCTCCATAGCAGACAAAGGGGATTAAATCCATCTTGCACCTCTGAGGAACCTTACGACCAGTCAATGCTTCCCAAAAGAGATTCTATGCGCTGCATAGTGATACGTTGCGATGGCAGCAATGTATACTTTGAGAGTCAAAGGGAACAGCTCTCTCCTCAAGAGGAACACCAGTCGATGAACAGAGCCCACCTCAGTTGTAGGCCTGCCTTGTAGAGCGAGCTGTAAACTGAGTGGTATTTTCTATTACGGCCTCAGATGGCCCGGAGAGTTCTGATGCGTCCCGTCCAGAAACCATAAGTCCATCAGTCAGGACGCGGGTGCCAGATTGTGCCCATCTCCTGAGAAAGAAGGTCCTTCCTCAAGGAGATCTTCCAGGGAGGGGCTGCTGCGAGGGAAATGAGATTGACAAAACAAGTCCAGGAGGGCCAATACGGTGCTACCAGCAGGACATGCTCCTTGTCCTCTCTGATCTTGCACAGGGTCTGTGAAAGGAGGCTCACTGGGGGAGAGGCGTACTTGAGCCCAGAGGCCAGCTGTGTGCCAGTGCATTCCTGCTGACTGGAGCCTTGGTGAGGGAATAATGAGGGAGCTGGCAGTGGGAGGACTCGGGGGAGGCAAAGAGATCTATCTGGGCCTCGCCGAAGTAGCTCCAAATCACCTGAACTGCCTGGGGGTGGAGTCACCATTCTACAGGGTGGGTGGACTGCTGTGAAAGTTGATCGGTTGCACAGTTGAGCTTCCCAGGAATGTGAACTCGTGAACTAGTGACCGTGCAGAGATATCAGCCGCAGATGGTGGGCGAGTTGTGACATACAACGGGAGCATAGACCACCTTGGATGTTGATGTAGGCGGTTGTCCGTGCGGGCAAGCATGTGCCAGTGGCGCAGCATTGGTTGGAAGCGACGCAGCGTGAGAAGCATGGCCAACAACTCTGGGCAGTTGATGTGCTATTGTAGTCGAGCCCCCGTCCAGGGGCCCGAAGCTGCTTGTCCGTTGCATACAGCACCCCGACCCATGGGGACTCCGGCCCGTAGGAAGGCAGGGTCTGACCACGGACTGAATAGGCAGCGACACTCCAAGGAAATGCCGATCCAGAGAGTACCATGGTGCCATGCCCATCTTGGGAATCGATCATGTAACCTTTGCTGAAGTGGTCTCATATGAAGCAGGTTGAGCAGGCATACTGTGGCTGTGGCTGCCATATGCCCCAGGAGCCTCTGAAAAGTTTGAGAGGGACCGCTGTTTTGTGCCGCTGATTCCTTTGCGGCCTTCCTGTGACAAGTCGTGTAGCCGTAAATGTTTTTCAGCCCGCAGAACATTCTGCACGGTCACTGCAAGGTTCCCCAAGCGCCTTGCCATGGCAGCCGAAAAACCTTTACGACTTAACAACTTGTCATGGGAAGACCGCGAGGGGAGCAGAAAGTTGATAGTCTCACGTGACAGGAAGAAAGTCATGATTACAGCTAGAAAAATACTTACAAAAGAAAAATGATAACTATAACCTACGGGCTTAAGTGGCTTTGTAAATGAGAATGTTACTACACCTATTAAAGAGATTGTTTACCTAAATTATGATTATTTAATCATTTACTCATCCTCATGGCAATCCAAACCTATATGATATAATTTTTAACATGGACTGCAAAGGATTTTTTTAAAATAGTTTGCCTCTTTAACAGTATAATGAATAACCATAACGACAGACAAGGTGGGTGGGGACATGAGTTCATGATCAGAGTCCGGGGAGATCAGCAAACATAAAACTAGGTACACACGTCGCTGAAGTGCCATCCAGGGCACAATAACAGTAAAGGAGCCCAGCAGTACTACTGTCAGTGCATGCCAGGGTTGTGATGGAGACATGATCACAGTAACAGTGTACCCACTAAACCCAAAATCCAACAGCTGATTGAGTACATTTTAGTTTGTCACCAACATTCTCCCATCTCCTGACTGCATTTCTGGAGCTCAGCCAGTGATCTTTGGGTTCTTCTTTCCCTCTCTCACCAAGGCTCTTCTTTCCCAACAGCTCAGTTTGGTCACTGAGCTGTTCAGGCATTTCCTTTGACCTCATGATTCTCATTTGCTCTGACATACATTGTGAACTATAAGGTCCCATCTGTATAATCAAACACAGCTGGACTCAAATGAAGGTGTAGAACCATCTCAAGGATGATCAGAAGAAATGGACAGCACCTGAGTTAAATATACTGTATGAGTGCCACAGCAAATATTTAGGACCATGTGATATTGCAGTTTTTCTTTTTTAATAAATCTGCAAAAATGTCAACAGTTCATTGTTTTTCTGCCAATATGGGGTGCTATGTGTACATATGTGTAACAATTAAAAAAAAAAAACTTTTTAGCAAATGGTTTCAATAAAACGGGTGAAAAATTTAAAGGGCTCTGAATACTTTCGTACCCACTGTATTGACAAGTTTTCTGATGTGCTCTAAAGTTTGTTCTGTATTGAATTTCATAAACTATAACAAAGAATATAATCAACAGTTAGAACACGATCAGCAACAGAAGCCAGTTTTCACTGCAACATTAACAGAACGTAAGATAAAATCATTTGCTTTGTATTCCATTTGTGACAACAACAGGGTGTTCAGACAAAATTAGAACTGCTCAGAGAAGTCATCCTGAATAATAAGCAGAGTGGAAAAAAATCAGATTAGGTCTATCTATTGCATAAATTATCATAATAAAATGAATATATTTGCACTGTAAATCTTAATTTCATGAAGATTAAATAAATGTTCAGGACCCCTTAAAAAAGACTTACATTAGTGTTCTTGGCATTTAGTATAGTCCAACTCTTACTGGAATATGATGCATGTTTTGTAATCTACAGTGTTAAAAACCTTATTACAACGACAAAGTTTGGCCACCTCATTAAATAAGATCAGATTGACCATAAAGGAATACCAATTAGTTTCTTTTGAAATTGTCTAATGAGTAACTTTTTAACCTCTTCTGTTCTCAAACAATAAATAAGGGGATTGATCATTGGTGGCAACCAGCTATACATCATAATAATTACTAACCGCAAATCAGTGCTGAACTTTAAACCAATGTTACTAGACAAATAAATAAACAACCGAGGTAGGAAAAAAAGAACAATCATGATAAGCTGAGGACTGCAGGTAGAGAAAGTCTTCATCCTTCCTTGAGTACCTGAAATCCTCATAACTGCTACAAAGATAGAGCAGTAAGAGAATACAATAACAGCAAAGGGTACCAATAATATTACAAAGGCATAAATGAGAGCTGGAATACTATATAGTGATCTGTCTGTGCATGCCAGTGTTGTGATGGAAACATGATCACAGTAACAGTGTATAATTGTATTTTCTGCACAGTAAGGAAGAGGATAAGCTCGAATCACCATTGCCATGGGGCCTAACAAACCCAAAGTCCAAGAGCCAAGGAACAGAATGAGTAAATTTTGGTTTGTCATAATGCTATGATATCGAAGCGGGTAACAAATTGCTGCATAGCGATCTATAGCCATTACAGACAGATTAACTGAACAGACACTGCCAAAATAATGCACAGAGAACATCTGAACAAAACAACCCAAAAATGAAATGGTTCCATCTTCAAACCAGTACCTGCTGATTATTTTCGGTAACGCTGTGGTGCTGAATAGAACATCACTCAGGACTAGATTTATAATGCAGTAGTAAACAGGTTTCTGAAGGTCCTTAGTCGTTACAAACAGCATAAAAAATAAAGCATTTCCCACCAATATAAATACATAACCAAAAAATAGAAGTGCTGATACAAGTCCATAGTAATGAGGCTGAAGTCCAGGAAAACCAACTATCACAAAATCCTTTATGAAGCTGACGTTTTCCACTGACATGATTTTCTTTTCAATATGGGTCTTTCTTCTGTATGTAAAAATATAATATTTAATATTATAAAAATACTATAATAATAGCAATAGTTTTTAGCAATTAAAAAAAATTAAAAAATTACTCACATAAAAAAATATTTCTTTCACAGTCTACTGTCAAAGTACATTCTGTCCCTTTACAATGAGAAGTGCTGGTGATGTGTCTGTTTATATCTGACAAATCATGAATAAAATGGCCTGAAATGCAAATGACATAGTTCCTACAGGGAGAACACTGACCTTCAAATCTTATTAGCTGAGAGGTATTTCCAACCATCAGAGGCATAGCAATAGGGCAGGCAATTGCCGACAGCTGACCATTTGAACAAATTTGAAATGTAATTATTTTAAAAACATACACGCAACATGGAGCAATATATCTTCATCGCCCCTAGACGGCTCCCTCTCGCGTTACGCTGGATGTGCTTGAGTTTTCTTCGTGATGCGTCAGCCGTGGTTCTCAAACTGGCACAACAACACTTATTACTAGGCTTTTTTAAAAAATGAAAAGGACTTATCCATATGGCAGCCAAAAGCGGAAAAAAACAAGAAGAAGAGGAAAAGAGGAAACATGACAGCGGTAAGTTAAGTGATGGAGATAATGATCAAACTGCAAATACGAGTGTCTGTGTAACCTCCCCCTGATGGGCTGCTGATAAGGCAAACCAGGCCTTTCATTGCCATGACAACCGCCGTTTTATTGCTTGAAAGAATGTTAGCAGAGCAACTCTGACTAGTCTAAAGACAATGGACCTTTTCCCTAAATTAATTCACAGGAAAACTTCCTTTAAGTGAATACATATCCTTCAGGTCATTGTTTATATTGTTATTGCATATCATTTTGTGTATGGTATATTGTTTTGTGCATGTTTTTGATAGATCATCAGCTTATTCCACTTCATCAGATCAACACATGTCGAGTTTGGTGAACTTGTCTTCAGATGATCTAATTGAGAGTTTATGTGATATGTTGATATCTTTGCGACATTCAGTGTTCAGTGAATCTCCCTAATTTGTGTGTACCTCCTCCAGTCCAGATCATTGCATGTGTGTATGCAAATTAGCATGCTTAGGAACAAAGAGTCATAAAAGTTCCCTCCAAAAGTACCGTGACATCATTGGTCCTTGACCTACAGAATGTGTGACCTCAGTAGCGTACAAAAAAAGCTTTCACCTCAGAGATTTCTCTTCTTTTCCCTTTTTTTAAAATTCAGGCTAAAATTCATGCAAAATCAGGAGCTTGCTCTAGTAGTGATGTGATTACTAGCAAGCAGAGGCGGAATTCCGAAACTATGGAGGACAAAATCATTGTCACTGTATGATACATCTTCGTACTTTAATAACAACAGTAATAAAAAGGAAATACATAATAGAGTCATTAAACCAGAGTTTGCCTATGTGATATACCCAAAACAAATTTTACCTACTGTTTAACCACTACAGAGGTATCAGGAGGCAGCGGAAAGTGTCAGAATTACTAGCCGCGGTGAGGGTGCCCTCGGCGGATACATGAGCACTGAACACCCGGTGTTCACGTGGAGCTCATGGCTCCCAAATCGGTGAAGCAAACTTTTAAATAGGCACTCTCTTTTTTAATAAACCGCAGATTTGTGTTTTAAAAAACTACATTCTCGCCTGAAATACTCTTAAAACTGCATTTCATGGCACAATAATTAGAATATATTTAGAATGTTTTGCTGTTTTCCCCTTCACCAATGCAGATACTGGAGCCGCCTGGCAGAAGCCCCTCTCAGCCGCGAATTCGCATCTGTTGTACGTGCGAATGAAGCGAGTAAACTAATTTTTAAGTAAAAAGTTTTATTCGAGTAAAAGATTTATTCGCGCAATTCACGTCTGGTGTGAACGCACCATTAGGGGGTGGTTTAAAGGAATATGAGCTGCGAATAGGGAGGAACTGTGGTTGGCTGGGGGTCAGCTTCTGGTGCCAGCGTTCCTGAATTTCTGTAACAGAAAACGAGAGTCAGCGATGGCGTTATCCTTTCCTTGGATGTGTTTAGCTGTGAGAATTAATTGGTTTAGGGCGGAAATCCAGACAAGGCGTCTGAGAAAGAGCATAATGGCTGGGGAGTGGGAGCTGTGTTTATTAATACATTAGACAGTGGCCTTGTTGTCGCAGTGAACAAGAATGCAGGAGGTAGACCATTCATGACCCCATAGGGCGACGGCGACTACTATGGGGTAGAGTTCGTAGAGTGCTGTGGAGGCTAGGTGGGGCGGGGTTTCGACTAACTCGGAAGGCCAGGGGGAGGCGAACCAACGGTTACGGTAGAAACGTCGGAGAATAACTGAATATCAGTTGGGTTGGATAGGCAGTCTTTATAGAAAAAAGAGTGGCCATTCCATTGGGACAGAAAAGAGACCCAGAGCTGGAGTTCTTGGAGGCAAGGGTCAGTTAGGGTTATGGGGTCTTCTAGGGAAGGGACGGATGAGGCTAAGTTTAGCAAGTGTGAAATGAAAGGTCTGAGGAGGATCCAACAAATGGCTTCGGAGAGCATGTAAAAAAATGTTGGACTGCCATGTCAGATGTAGTCCTAATGAAGTTGAGTTAACTGATGCATATGTGCTCTTTGAATTCTTTTTTTTACTAAATGTGTTTACTGTATGTTTTTAGTACCATCCACCTCGACACTGCAACATAGTGACAGCATTTAAAGTGACAATCCATTACTGTAAATAAGAAGATTTTCCTGTATCTTTAAGATTTTAGATTAATATTTTGTCAAAGAATATGCACTTTGTTTTAAAATAAAAAACTATATCATATTATGTGTTTTGACTACTTTTTTATGCTGTATAAATTTATATTTAGTCAACAAAGATATATTAACGAAATAATCTTTTAGAAGGGCCTCATCTATTCATTTTGCCTGGGGCACCCACTTCACCTTGGTTCGCCTCTGCCAACCATGCAATATTCCACCAGTATCACTACAGGAGCTGTTCACTGTTTCAGGTAAATCAGTAAATAATTTCTAAAATATATACCCAAATAGATGTCTGATAAGAACGTGAGAACAAAAACATTGAGGCAGGCTAAGGAGACACTGTCTGAACCTTTGGCTTTCCTTATCTTCTGTTACTAGAAGAATTTGCTTACATCAACTTCACAGATCTTAAGTGCAGTTTGAGAAACAGTAGTGGGGTTGATGGCTGAACTGTAAGATGGTCAGAGCAGGTAAGGGGTGTCAGACCAGGCTTCTGCAGTAAAAATTTGTTGACTGAAAAAGTTGTTGACTGGCCTTACAGTTGGGGGATGGGGTCTTGTAGCTGGTTATGGCTTTCGGGCCTTTCCACATTGATATCATTGGATCATTGCTTGAAAGCAGTTTTTTTAGATTTCCATAGTAGCTTTTCTTAGCCACTCTTATCTCCCTGTTCAGAGCGTATTTGGCCTGTTTACAAGGTTTCATCCCCAGTGATGTAAGCATCCTCTTTGCCTGGCAAAGCTTTTTTGAATATTGTGCTGAACCAAGGTTTGTGTCACAGTCAACTATTTGAGTGCCAAAGTTAGCCACCAGAGGGCACTCCCTCAGACTCATTATTTGTGTGTTTTGGACTGCATTTCCCATCACCCTTTGTTCTCATTTGTGTTTTATTACCTGCAGCTGTATGTCATTATCTTCTCTCACCCTTTAAATATCCCATTCTCTATGTCTTTTGTTTGCTGGATTATTTTGTTTGTTGTCTCTAGTTTTTGTCTGCTCTGTGTTTGCCATGCTTTTGTTATATATATATATTTTACTTTTCATTAAATAATGCATGTATAAAAACTGGATATCTCTAAAAATGTGTGAGTTTTTCACTCCTGGAAGGTACATACATGTCCTTACAGAAACTGTCTGTAGGATGGCTCGCCCCCTAGACAGCACGCCAAACTCCATTACAATTTAATTATTACAATTATGAAGTGCAAACTCTGAAACATTCTTAGAAAATAATGTCTTCATCTTGGCAAGGTTTGGTGTGAATTACTTGTTTCTTCTTGGAGCAGTATGATTTTGTTAAAGGATGTTTCGCAAAACACAGAAAACAAATGTTGAAGTTTGACACGTTCCCATGGCAACAGCATCTACGATATCAATATTCCCTCAACATTCCCTCATACAACTTGGATGTATTTTGTCATTATTCTGATAAAGTTTGAAGCAAATCGAGTAAAAATAAGATGCTGAATTCAAAGCATTCAGAAAATGACACACCTCCTGCTGCCAGTTGGTGACGCTACAACTTGGACTCACATCTATGCAATCAGCATCACACAAAAAACACACTCCTGAAGTTTAATTAAAATCAGACAATGTATGTGAACGCTATTAGACGCTTCCTAAACTTCATTAACTCGTCACAGGCAAACTATTCGAGGTATCAAAAAACACTTCGCAATTTAGCGCATATCAAATTTCACAGCATGCATTTTTTAAACTGTGAATAGCGAATAGACTTCCTGTAGGGCAGAGCACTGTTTGTCAGTGCACAAAGTTGTTCTGCTCAATCAGATCTATATGAGTCTCATATAAATTCGTGCAAGTATGTGTGATCTATACATTACGATTTTTTTCTACATAAAATTTTCCAGGGGGCGCTGCAGAGCCCCTATACCACTTCCGGGTCCCAGTCTCAGATTCCAATGTGTGTGCCGATTTTCAAGAGTTTTTGAGCATTCAAAGCCCCCCAACAGCCCCAGATAGTCAAGGGGGGAAAAAAATTAATAAATAATACTAAAACTAATAATAATCCTTAGAAAAACAAGAAGGCTTTCGCACCGCGGTGCTCGAGCCCTAAATACAACACAATCAACAACAGAAGCCAGTTTTCACTGCAACATTAACAGAAACAAAGATAAAATAATTTGTGTTTTGTATTCCATTTGTGACAACAATTGGGTTTTCAGACAAAATTGGAACTGCCCAGAGAGGTTATCCTGAATCATCATGATATAGCATTTAATTTAAATTTTTTACATGAATTGCTATGCATTTATTTAATGTATATTATTAATTAAAGTATATTTAAACAGCAGAGTGAAAAAAGTCCTATTAGGTCGATCTATTGCATAAATTATCATAATAAAACTAATATATTAGCACTGTAAATCTTAATTTCATGAAGATGAAATAAATATTCAGGAGGCTTTCAAAAAAAAGACTTACATTACTGTTCTTGGCATTTTGTATAGTCTATTAACTATTACTGGAATATAATGCATATTTTGTAATCTATAGTGTTAAAGACCTTATTACAACGACAAAGTTTGGCCACCTCATTAAATAAAGCACATCAGATTGACCATAAAGGAATACCAATTAGTTTCTTTTGAAATTGTCTAATGAGTAACTTTTTAACCTCTTCTGTTCTCAAACAGTAAATAAGGGGATTGATCATTGGTGGCACCAAGCTATACATCATAATAATTACTAACCGTAAATCAGTGCTGAACTTTATACCAATATTGCCAGACAAATAAATAAACAACCTGGGTAGGAAAAAAAGGACAATTATGATAAGCTGAGGACTGCAGGTAGAGAAAGTCTTCATCCTTCCTTGAGTACTGGAAATCCTCATAACTGCTACAAAGATAGAGCAGTAAGAGAATATGATAACAGCAAAGGGTACCAACAATATTACAAAGGCATAAATGAGAGCTGGAATACTATATAGTGATCTGTCTGTGCATGCCAGTGTTGTGATGGAAACATGATCACAGTAACAGTGTATAATTGTATTTTCTGCACAGTAAGGGAGAGGATAAGCTCGAATCACCATTGCCATTGGGCCTAGCAAACCCAAAATCCAAGAGCTAATGAACAGAATGAGTACATTTTGGTTTGTCATGATGCCATGATATCGAAGCGGGTAACAAATTGCTGCATAGCGATCTATTGCCATTACAGCCAGAATAACTGAACAGACACTGCCGAAATAATGCACAAAGAACATCTGAACAAAACAACCCAAGAATGAAATGGTTCCATCTTCAAACCAGTACCTGCTGATTATTTTCGGTAATGTTGTGGTGCTGAATAGCACATCACACACGACTAGGTTAATAATGAAATAGTAAACAGGTTTCTGAAGGCTCTTAATAGTTACAAACAAAATAAAAAATAAAGCATTTCCCACCAATATAAAGACATAAACAAAAAACAGAAGTGCTGATACAAGTCCATAGTAATGAGGCTGAAGTCCAGGAAAGCCAACTATAACAAAATCCTTTATGAAGCTGACGTTTCCCACTGACATGATTTTCCTTTCAATATGGGTTTTTTTCTGTATGTGAAAATATAAAATTTAATGTTATAAGAATATACTATAATAGCAATAACTTGATAGTTAAAAAAATATTTGTATGAATAAAGAGAAGCAAACCTGCCGCACTTCTTTCACAGTCTACTGTCAAATTACATTCTGTTTTTTTACAATCAGATTTGCTGATGATGTGTCTGTTTATATCTGACAAATTATGAAGAAAATGGCCTGAAATGCAAATGACTTAATTCCTCTAGAGAGAACACTGGTCGTCGAAAATTATTGGCTGAGATGTATTTCCAACCATGCAATATTCTACCAGAATCACTGCAGGAGCTGTTTCAAGTAAATCAGTAGCTAATTTATAAAATATATACCCAAAATAGATGTCTGATAAGAACACGAGAACAGAAACATTTAAATAAGACTTAAAAATAAATAATGTTGTGTATGAACCTGGTACAGAAGATTTATGTACAGACTGCATTATTTACTTTTGCATTACATATCAGCTGGAGAATGAATTACAGGCATGTTTCACAGAAACAGGTAATAAATCCTGTCTTAGCTGTTCAGGTTGAAGGTGCAAGGCAGGTGGACACCAATGATTCTTTCCGCTCTCCTAACAGTGCACTATGGTGTTCTTAAAATGATTTGCTGGCTAAGCTTAGTGGATGGTTGTGGCCAGGAACCTATAAATGACTCCACTGTAGCCACAGTGCTGGTTTGTCCAGATGTTGGAGGAGGAAGTACAATGCCATGTTGACTGCATCATCCAGAGACCTGTTTGCTCATTGAGCAAACTGCAGGAGGTCCAGCAACTCTCCTGTAATGTCTTTCAAGTAGGCCAACACAGTCTCTCAAATGACTTCATAACCACAGATCCAACAAAATGCAACAGTTCTGTAGTCATTAAGCCGCTTGATTTTTGTTTTCTTGGTATAGGGATGATGGTGGAGCATTTGAAGCAGAAGAGGACTTTCTAACCCTGTAAAGCCCACTGTTGCAGAATTACAACATTGCATTTAACAATTCTAAAAAAAAAAGGCCAGCAAAGGTTTTTTTTTCTCAAAACCACATTTACATATTTAATTGGTCCCATTGTTTGTCCTCATGATGCTGTTGGATAGAAAAAAGTGTTTATAAGTCTGGTCGTCTTGTCGTGAACTTACTCTACCTGCAAACTTCGCATTTTAAAATGGTTTTAAAATGGTAATACTTTGATGGATAATACTTAGATCTCTACCCTTGATATATGGTCTGCTACCCTGTCTATTCTTTGTTTATCTGCTACAATATAAGACCTATATGTGTTATTCAATATTTAATTACATTTTTCCAAACCTTTTCAGTTCAGAATGCCACTAGTGCAGAAAGGTCATCTATTCATTGTGCAGGATGTGATTGCTGCATCATTGATGTTGAGAGGCCTTTCATTGTTGGTACCTACAACAAACACATGGGGGTGTGGATTTGTTGGACTCATTTACTGCTAAGTACAAGTTACATCTTCTTGCATACCATCATCCTTGCTGTACAGCTGGCTACTTTACAAGCATGACTGTAAAGCTCTGAAGATGACTAAGAAAGAGAGTGAACAGGAGACAACTTGCATCTTCTCTCATCCTGGTAAACACACACACAACACATCACCCAAGAGAGAGCAACCTGACGATGATATTAGGGAGCCCTTTGGATCCTCAGAAGAAACCATCCTCATCAGATGTGAGTCTCCCAGCCAAGAGGTCATTGGACCACCCCCCACTGGATGTACGCAAAGAGATGATTGCACATTTCCCAGTAAAGACAAAGAGAGGATGCTGCAGACACTGCAATAATGGATACACAAACACACTGTGTAGCAAGTGCAATGTTCGTCTGTGCTTTTCAGATGAAAAGAACTGTCTTAGGGACTATCACTCCAAGTAAACACAAACTTCATTCAAACCACACTGATTGTGACCAAATAATTTTTTCTAAATATTTTTATTCATAAATGCTTATTCATAAAAAATTGTTTTGATTGATTGTTTTGTGATTATTATTTATGATATATACTACTATAGTGCTAAATAAGTAAGCAACCCTGCAAACGAATGCTTAAATGTTCTGTATACCTATTCAGGCAAAGTGAGTACAAATATAGAAATTCTGCTCTCAACTAGGCCATATAATGTTGCAATATTACCACATTTCCATAAAAACAAATTTTTTTTTTAAAAAATCTTCAATTCCTACATCAGAGGCCTCCTAACGCAATATCTGAGATCTATTTTATTTTTAAACACTTTTTTTAATAGGGTCAAATGCAGTTTAAATGCCGGGGGGGGGGCCTTTCCACATTGAAATAGGATCATTGCTTGAAAGCAGTTTTTTAGATTTCAAGAGTAGATTTTCTTTGACACTCTTATCTCCCTGTTCGGTACTTATTTGGCTTGTTTACAAGGCTTTGTCCACAGGGGACGTAAGTGTCCTCTTTGGCCTGGCAAAGCTTTTTTGAGTGTTGTGCTGAACCAAGGTTTGTCACAGTCAAATATTTGAGTGTCAAAGTAAGCTACCAGGGGCCTGTTCCATAAACCAAGATTAGAGTATAAGCCAGGCTTATTTCAGTTAGTCTGACTTATTGCCAGTTAATTTGTATTAAAATAAGTCAGACTATCTGCCATAAGCCTGGCTTATTTGGTAAACTTGTTTTATGGAACAGCCCACAGATGGTGCTCTCTTGGACTCATTGTTTGTGTGTTTTGAATTGCTTTTCCCATCACCCTTTGTTCTCATTAGTGTTTCATTACCTGCAGCTGTATGTTGTTGTAACAAGCCGCGCCTCTGTGGCGCTCTCCCAGAGACTGCAGCGGGAACCATCACTGGAGTTTTAGTTCTTACCCGGACCCTTTTACCCCACGTACCTTGGGTGCTTCCGCCAGCTGCTCCTGCCATTTTGGGGACTATTTAAACGGCGCGTTTACACAGGGTAGACGCAAAGTTTTGATTTGCTCTAGCGGTCACTGCCAAACGTTTTTCCCTTGTTGTTTTCCTGGTTGTTGGACTATGTTGTTGTACTGGACATTGATACTAGCTGCCTGCCCCGACCCTTGCCTGGACTATCGTTTCTGCTTTGGATTATCCCTGTTTGTTGTTGTTTGCCTGCTCTGAAATAAAGCCAGCAAATGGATCCAAACACTGTTGATTCTGAGTCACAGAAAACTTCGCCGCCCACGGATCCAGCGGCTTTATATCAGATGATGGGAGAGATGGGCCGCCAGGCTTCTGTGCTCTCGACCCACCAGACCCAGCTGGAGAAGCTCACCTCGCTGATGGATGAGCTGGTTCGCTCCATGCAGGCCCTAACCACCGCTACCGCGGCGCTGAGTCAAGCCGTCCTCACTCCACCGCCACTTCCGGCCGCTACACCCACGCCACCCGCACCCGTGGCCACCGTCAACCCGGCGCGGTTGTCGCTCCCCGAGAAGTATGATGGAGCAGCAGGCAAGTGCGAGGGCTTCCTGTTGCAATGCGACATCTACATGATGCAGCAGGCCCCAAGCTTTCTCACTGACGAGAGTCGAGTGTCCTTTCTTTGCTCTCTGTTGACCGGCAAGGCACTCGACTGGGCCACCGCCGTCTGGAAGGGGCACAACGGATGCTTCCCGCCATACCAGAACTTCCTCCGCGAGTTCCGTGAGGTGTTTGACCACGCTGTCGACGGACGCAATGCCAAGGACGAAATCATGGCACTCCAACAGGGCGCGTATTCAGCGGCGGATTACACCATGGCCTTCCGCACCCTGGCAGCTCAGACAGGCTGGGACGCCGATCCTCTTCTTACCATCTACCGCCGGGGGCTGCGAGAGGATCTGCAGACGGAGCTGGCTAGCCGTGACCAAGACAAGACCCTCACCGAATACATGGATCTGGCCATCCGGACCGATCATATCCTGCGGTCTCGTCGGGCCGCGGCGCCCCAGCCATCGGGCCGCTTAGCGCTGCCGCCGGTCGAGCCCATGCAGATCGGTTCCACTCAGTTAACCAGCGAGGAACGTGAACGGCGTCTGGTGAACCGTCTGTGCTTATACTGCGGTCTGTCCGGTCATCTCCGCGCCACCTGTCCCACCAGGCCTTCGCAGACCAAGTTGTTGGTCTGTTCGAATTGAAGTGGAACTGAAATACACAGAGGAGGTTGTTACGGTCCGCGCCCTGTTGGATTCAGGCGCGGCTGGACACTTCATAGACCTGGAGTTTGCCACTAATCATCATATTCCCCTTCTTCCATGTATTCCTGCTGTGACTGTGGCAGCCCTCGACCGCCGGCCCATAGGCTCCGGCCGCATAACCACCCAGACCTCCACCATCTCACTCCGCACCAGTGCACTTCACACGGAGGACATCATCTTTCACCTCATCCTGGGCATGCCATGGCTAAAGAAGCACAACCCAAGCATCTGCTGGACAACACACCAAATCACCCGTTGGTCCACCTACTGCCACCACCACTGCCTCCAGGCTGTCTCTCGACGACCTTACTCTTCTCCAGAACCCGACCTGGATGAGACCGAACTGGCGGACCTCCCATCGGCCTACCACGACCTTCACGTCGCTTTCAGCGCAGCCCGAGCCACTCTGCTACCACCTCACCGACCAACGGACTGCGCCATTGAACTGATACCAGGTAACGTCCCTCCCCGGGGGCGCATCTTCCCCCTGTCTCAACCTGAGTCGGACTGTATGGCCCAATACATTAAGGAGGAACTCGCTAAGGGCTTCATCAGGCCATC
>JAUMHI010000057.1:12400284-12415730 GCA_032359435.1 Enteromius unitaeniatus | reverse complement strand
CACAGTTTGGCTCCCTCCAGGGGCAAAGTACTACCATTTGGTCCCTGCGGGCACCATGGTCAGCAAATTTGCACTGGTGCGTTGGGAAGGTTACGACCTTGTGCGGCAATCGTTGACACGCAGGAGCCTATCTAGTACGATTGCAGTACTGTTGGTTGTGACGGGGTTCTTGACGATGGCACTTTCCATATGGACCCCAGTCTGTCGTCACAACATAACATAGTGACTGACAGACAGGGAACGTCTGGGTTACCTATTGTAACCCCCCCATTCCCTGATGGAGGGAACGGAGACTTTATGTTGAGCCCACACATCAACATCAGTTTCTCCAGGTCAAATAACGTCCATATTCCCTGCTGCTGTAATGTTATCAGTTTTATTAAAAGGCTACGCATTTAGGCTTACGTCTGTTTTTATATTGTTTATCAGAGGTATACATTTTTATATTGTTTGGATCAAACTAGCAGAGTAGACAGATATGAATGTTTATTCATAACCATATACTGAAAATAAGTATGTGCTGATTGTTTAGCTCACAAGCTTGCTGATGTTAAGTTATATGTTAGTCAATTTTAGATAATATATAGCAAATATGTTTTATATATTACATCTGTGGGGAAAAATAAATGATTTGATATTCAGGTATCTACAGTAATTATCAAATTGGGTAGTAATGCCCTCTGGGGGCATTTAGCCAAGAGTGTTTACAACACAGACAAGGTTTGAGAAAAAAAAAAATTCCTTCAAATGTTTTTCTTAACTTATTCTTACGCCATAAATAACGTTCTGTGACATTCTGCAAAACAATAGCATAAGCTTCAAAAACTTTTTTTTACTGGTGAAAATTAGATGTTCAAATATCTTTTCTCTCAGGTGCATTGCAGTGTAAGCTTCACAGTGAAAATTACTATATAATGCTCGTCACAAATCTCAGGTATTTTGAGCTGTAAGATTATAAAAAAATATGTGCTATATAAAATTAAGTAGACTGTATAAAATTGCAAAATACATCTATCAGTACTTTTTTACTTAAGTACATAACAAACTGAGTACTTTTGTACTTTCACTCGAGTAAAATTGAAAAAGGAGTACTTTTACTTTTACTGTAAATATTTTATAGTATGTATCTGTACTTTTACTCAAGTACTTGATTTGTGTACTTCGTCCACCTCTGGTGTTAGTTAGGCACCTGGAAGGTGAACGTGTCTGCCATTAGATTCCACTGTATCACCAAGCCTCTCTGATCAGGTACAGTATATTACCCACAAACTGTTCATAAATCATGTACAAAATAATGTCTGTTAATCATGACAGCCTTATTGGCTGGTCTGAAGTATCTGTTATTAATAATCTGAGTCTAATAATAATAAGAAAAAAGCGATTAATTATACATAACTGAGATCCTTCACCCGCATGTCTAACAAGAAGGACGGACCTTCATCCCTTGGACACACCACAACCTCTTGACCCCTTCCCCACGTCAAATCAGTGACACAAAGCGAGGCGCAAAGAAAAATGAAGTGCAGAGGAAAGCTTGCAAAACATATTTTTTGTTTGCAAAACATTGTTTTATTTTGCAGATATATATGGCCCTATTTTGAAATTATGTTGCTTAGTGTTGCAAATAATATTTTGCTGTTATTTTTATGATAGTACTGTAATACATTCGGTTAACAATGCAGTGTTGCTATGGCGTGAGAAATTAACTCTTTACTGAGATCATAACCCTAACCCTAAGCATAACTTTATTGAACTACAAATACTAGCGCCATGTTTTCCGCAATTGAATGGAGTCTTATGGGTAATGTAGTTTAAATTGTTTAATAATAAAACGGGGAAAATATCACCCTTTTTAAACATGTTCATTGTGCAAACATTTATGACGTATTTAAGAGGCAGGCTGGAATTTGATATTTTCCCAAGAGCACATTTTAAAATAGCTTTATACCACCTTCCCATATTTATGAAAACCCTATCCGATATTATTTAAATTAACATAGCATAATTAGTTATTCTACCAAGTTCATCTTTAAAACTATAATCAAACTTTAATTTACTGCTGTTTTAAATGTTACATTTTTTGCTCTCGCAGGGGACTGTACTGGGCCCCTGGGGATGGATGAGCAGTAAGACATCAATATCTAGGACTGCATATGGAAATAGTAGTTTTTTTATGATACGTGATTGTGAAATATATAGTACTGTTTATTTTATAATATCGTCCGCTCATATCAAGCATTTATCTCCCAGTATATTTATGCTGTGTATTTTGTATAGTCATTCTATGTTGTATAGTATTTTAACATTTTTAATGCAACATTTATTTATAAAATACTTTTGTTTCATATTACAGTTTTAACCATTTTAAATCATCTAAGCTATGACTTCCTGGTGTCAACTCCATTTATTGAGTAGATGTGTTTCTCTTGCTGGAAATTAAGCCAGAACAATCACATTTAAGACATATATCAGTTGAGCAAAAGTACAGCTATTGCCTTGTCTTATACATAAATAAATAAGGTGCAAATTATGTTGCTTCTGCTGGGAACAGATGTTTTGTGTACAGATTGTTTTAAACAAATTCAATAGTTTTTTTTTTTTTTTATAAATAATGTTTATTTAAATATATCATACTCTATATATATATATATATATATATATATACATATTTTGCGTCAGATGAAATCGTATGTCTTCTCACAGTTACTCTTCTAATTTAGTATGTTTACATTTACAGAATACTATTTTGTTTTTGTTGTTTCTACTAATAGTTGACTGCTGTAGTGATTTACACACATACAGTGGATACATTCACTTTTGTTGGAATAAATAGGGGATTCATTAAAATCTTTATCCTTTTGAGTAAGGGTTCCTTTACGTCTTTTGTCCTTAAAGAGTAAATGAGGGGGTTGATCATGGGGGGAATCAGACTATACAGCATAATAATGACTAATCGCAAATCAGTGCTGAAATTGATACCAATGTTGCTAGCCAAATAAATAAAACACCTGGGTAAAAAATAAAGAGCAATTATGATGAGCTGAGGACTGCAGGTGGAGAAAGTCTTAACCCTTCCTTGAGTGCTGGATATGCGCAGAACTGCTACAATGATGGCGCAATAAGAGAAAACAATGAAAGCCAAAGGACCGATCAACACAACCATAGCAAATGCAAAGGCTGGAAAACTGTAAGGTGCCCTGTTAGTGCATGCAAGGGATGTGATAGAAATGTGATCACAGTAACAGTGTATAATTGTGTTGCCTGCACAGTAAGGCAGAGGGTAAGCCCTTATTGCCATCATTAAAGGGCATGCATGTGTTAGCACCCATGCAGCCAGACAAAGACAGAAAATATTAAACTTTGTGACTATATTAGGATATCTTAGAGGATTACAGATGGCTACATACCTATCAAAGGCCATTACTGCCAAAATGACAGAACTAACTGAACCAAAATAGTGCACAAAATACATTTGAACAAAGCAACCAGTGAATGAAATACTACCAGCTTGGAACCAGTATCTAGCAATAATTTTTGGTAAGGTAGTGGTGCTGAAAAATAAGTCACTTGCAATCAAGTTTAAGATGATATAATACATAGGTTTATGAAGGCATTTTTCTAGAGTAAAAAGTGCTATAAAAATTCCATTCCCCACTAAGATACACACATAGGCAAAAATCAGCAGAGCAGTCACTGCACCATAATATTCTTGCTGAAGCCCAGGAAAGCCAACGATAAAAAAATCCTTAACAAAGCTAATGTTTTCTGATGACATGATGATCTGATGGCAAAATAAAAAAGATGAACAATTAGAACAGTGTACAAGATTTTACATTATTACCACATTACAACATTGGATCACAGAATCATAACAGGATTTCATCATTAACAGAATTTTATCAGCATTAAAATACAAAAACAAAGCCAATAAGGAACAAACATGAACACATCATCATCTAATCAAGGTTTTCAGTGAATTGGAAAAGTAAATAATTTGCTTACAATTCTCTGTCTTTTTACACTCTCCAATAATATGTACATGTCAAAGATATTTAAGGCACATTTATTAATTTATTACACCCTTAATAAGGTGGGGATTTTTGTGGTTGGTCGGTGATACTGATCATATGCTTCTTGCTTTTCTTATTGGTTACTAACTAGTGACTAAACGGATGAACTAACTTTTTTTGAACAGCTTTAGTATACTGTGACAGTAGGATATTTTAATGACCAAGATTTTTTTCAAACCAATTGCCAACATTTTAATGAAAATAAAATAATTTAAATGCAATGAACAAAACATTAGATCTGAAATACTGTATTACAGTTTAGTACAATGTCTGTATAATTAAAGAAAAAGATTTTCTTTGTTTTTGTTTATGAACTTGGCAACACACTTGATTTTAATTATGCCATAAATTAGTCATAAAGATTTATACAAATTGTATAAATAAAAAAGTAATGTTTTGTTAAATTTGCAAATAAAAAAATGTCTTTGGCATTTTTATATGTACTATGAACTATAAGTTACAATACAGTAGGTATTCTGTGTATTAAAAATGGTTAACTTTGTTTTTATCTTGAGTTGCATGTGTTTGTAATTAAGTATATGTCACACTTAGGTAATATGTTAACATTTGAAAACCGGGCAATGAAAGAAACTAATTAACTAAGTAAAATAAGTAAACCTGTGCATTTACCACAAGACAATCAGGACTTTTTGAGTAATTGCTCAAAAGAAAAAAGATAATTGATAATTTAGTACAGATGTTCCTCTATAGGAACATGAATTAACAACATCTCGGTTAACATCTCGTAACGACAGACTAGGGGTCTTGATTGGAGCCCTGATTCAATCTGCTTAATAGAAAATGGCAATTAAAATTGGCAAGTGGTAAAACAATCCAGAGCCACTCCCTGCACAGGGGAGAAACCTTATCTTGGAAGATACACATATAGGATTGCCCGTAGAGAATCAGCTATTTGGTCACCTACCCCAGTACAGAGGCTGACCAGATTTGGGCAAGCAACGCTGATACTGGGCCTGGCGTCAGACTCCTCCACCAAGTCTGATTGATGAGTGTGCTCAACCAGGGTTCACCGTCTAGGGAATTTACTGGAGGAGGAAACCAACGCTCGCTCCAAGTGGGTCTCGAAGCCAGGTCTCCATGGGGTGCAGGCGCTCTACCAAGGAGTTGAGGACTTGCTGCCCTCCGTTACACGAAGATTGTAGTACCTTGCAAAGGTGTTTGGTGTCGACCAATGCAAAGGAAGAGGCAACACCCTGGGTGGAGTAAGTCCTAACCCCAAAGGGTTTTGGAGAGTTCCTCTTTAGGAACTAGAGCACATCAACAAGACACTATGGGAATGCCTCCAATGAATTGTAGGTACATCAAATGCGGGTGACGTCACTGGCCATGAAGCATAAAAGCATGTGGAATGCTGCTTGGCTTCAGCTTTCTGTCATTCAGCAAAGCTCTCTGTGTACTGTGTGTGTCTGTCAAAAGTGTCTACATCAGAAAAAGACAATAAGAAAAGGTGCGAGGGTGACTTACACTATCGAATGTGTGTTCTTCTGTGCAAGGGAGATATATTCCCTGCCAATGCATTGCTTTACAGCATTTTACTGACTGTAACACCATAGGTGTAGTCCATATGCTCTGTGTGTCCTTCTTGTTTTGACAGTTCTAGTCCATGTGCTTTTCTCTGTGTGTTTAAATACCTGTTCCCCGGTGTCCTTACCAATCTGTTACTCCGCCCCTCATCATTAGTGTTTCATCCTCTGCCAGCCATGTTTTGTTTTTGCAGCCCAGGCCGCCGCGTAAAAACCCCACGGTCCCGAAACCACCTCTGCCCGGGTCTTGTCAAGCCAGCTGCGATCTCTACACCGGATGAAGTGAGGAAAATCCAAGGGATCTTCCAGCTTTCATTCACAATGGCAGCCAAAGCAGCGCACGCCAATCCGGCATCAGGGATGTAAGCTCCACTGAAATCCCTTGCGGTTCCCAACCTGGCACTAAAGTTGCCAAAGCTGTCAAAAAGACTTGCAGACGCTGTCTGCGATCCAGAATGAGAGTGGCCGGATCCGCCAGACGCTTTCTGCGATCCAGAATCAGAGTGGCCGGATCCGCCAGACGCTGTCTGCGATCCAGAATCAGAGAGGCCGGATCCACCAGACCAGATCTGTGACCTGGGTTCATTGTTGCGTGAACCCTATGGGGACTATGAGGCCCCATGGCCTGGGCCGCCGGAGCCTGTGTGTGACTCAGAGAGTTCCCATTGGTGGCTGCAAAACCCATGGAGGTCCCTGAGTCACTGTCTGGTAGGCCAAGAGTAGTGTCTGTTCGTGTCTGTTCGGTCTTGGAGGGCGTTTTCACTGTCTGTCTGGTCTCAGAGGGCGTACTCACACTATAGTCGGTCTGGGAAGGCACTATCACGATTGTTGGTCACAGGAGGTCATGTTCACTGTCTGCGTGGTCCTCGAGGGCACAAAATCAATCTGTTCACCTCACAAGGGTGTTTTAACTGTCTGTCTGGTCTCAGAGGGCGTATGCACAGTATAGTCAGTCAGGAAAGGCGCTATCACCGACTGTTGGTCACAGGAGGTCACGTTCACTGTCTGCGTGTTCCTCTAGGGCGCAAAATCAATCTGTTCAGCTCACAAGGGCGTTGGGAGGGCTTTATTAAGTACTGTTCAGCCCAGGAGGGCATTATCAAAGCCTGTTCAGCCCAGGATGGCATTGTTATGGACTGCTCCGCCCTGGAGGACATTCTTCTCCGTCCGCTCTACCCTGGAGGGTGTATGAACTGTTCTGATGAGAGCATCGCTGCCTGATAAGGCCAGGTGGGCTTCACCGCCGTCTGCTCCGCCTTGGAGGTCTGCTCTGCCCTGGAGGGCGCTCCCACCGTCTGGTCTGCCTCGATGGTCGTCTCCGCCGAATGCTCCGCCCTGGATGGCACTCGAACTGTCTGGTCAATCCTAGAGTACAAGATCTCTGCCTGGGAGGCCCAGGTTGTTTGCTCCGCCGTCTGCTCCGCCTTGGAAGGCATCTCCGCCATCTGTTCCACCCAGGTGGGCATCCCCGCTGTCCTGGAGGGCACATGAACTGTGTGGTCGGCTCGGGAGAGCGTTCTCTTTCCCCGGCAAACCCAGGTGGGCTGTTCCTCCTTCTGCTCCTCCCCTTGGATCTTTTTTTTGTTTTTGTTTTGTTTTCTTTGGTTATCTTACGTCTGGAAGCCGCACCTTGGGAGGGGTTATGTAACGCCGTAGACGTAGTCCTTTGTCATGTGTTATGTTTTCTGTTCAAGTCCATATGCTCTGTGTGTCCTTCATGTTTTGACAGTTCTAGTCCATGTGCTTTTCTCTGTGTGTTTACATAACTGTTCCCCTGCTTCACGTCGGGTCCTGATCACACTGTCGGGGGTTATTTCTGTGATAACTACTGGCTGCCTCTACATATCCAGCTTATTATACGGCTACTTGCCACTTAAGGAAAAAAACTGGACAAGAATATGAATTTGAAACATTTTATTGGCATATTTGTTTTAAATTAACATTTTCATCCTTCCGCGAAACGATATAGTACCACGTGACTAACATTCAAACGTTAGTAAGACAATTTATAACATTTACATATGAATATATAATAACGGATGTATTTAATTTATTTACAAGTTGTTACATTGTTACAGTAATTGTGGTTGTCCAGTGTTTGTCACAAGATGGCGGCAAACGGTAATCTTTGTTGGCGCGGAGGGATTTTAAACATACAAGTAGTACCGGCTATGCGTTATTACAGAATCAAGCATTCCAGAGAGCCATATAATAAGTACTTGTAATTTGCACAATGACAATAAAGTTGAATCTGATCAAATCTAATCTATTGTCGGGTGATACACACACGCCATGTGTAGTCTGCCTCATTCCCGGAGGGCTCTATTCAGTGAAGAGGGAGCCTTCATAGTTGTGTCAAAATCTATTTTACAAAATACATTTCTATTGGGAGGTTTCTAGAGCAGCTAGATCGGACATCCCCTGCCGGTCCTTCACTTCAGGGCACTGTGCTAGCAGCTCTTAGTATACTAGAGATCAGTCTCATGAGACTAATTCCCCGAATAGACTATTTAGCCGTTAATGACTGCCAAATGGGTCTCATTGGGTCCTGCACACTGTAGACAGAGTGGGCCTAAGCAGGCTCTGGTTATGAAATGAGAAGTAGATACTCTCCTGAAGGAGCCCATCAAGGTGGTCCCTCCTCACCACAGAGAGGGCGGGTTAGACAGCCGCTTTAATTATCGATGTTGGACGCAGACCTCCTTGGTGGTTGGTGGTTGGTTTAAGAGATGACTGATATTTTGTTGGTGCGCACCAACACATGTTGATCTCTTACGTCTGTGAGACAGTGTTTCAGCGTTTGAAACGGCCAGCATTTGCATTTGATCATGCAAAGGGGATTTCTCCTCAGGAAAGCACCATTGTTCCCTTGCCACAATTGTAGGGGCCTCATGTACAGCAGGCCACCGGTACATTTCTGGGTTCCAACCTGGGACTTGGCTGTAGGACCACACTATTGCAAGCATGGTGTTCTTTGAGGACAGTAGGTGACCTTCAGGCCCTCTAAGTGGCCCCTTCACATCTTCCTGTACCTGCGAGTGGGTTACAGCCCTAAGGTTCCTACGGTCACACCACAGCCTTGTACTACAGGCCTTCAATCCTCCTCCCTTCTGGGAGCCTGGTCAGCAAAAGCTAAACTGCATGTGTCCAGTGTGAGCAGGTGACGGCACTGCCACATTTCCGGCATCCCTGCCGGGGCTCGCTTCATGACAGGACCTGAAGCCGGCAGCATTCCATATGCTCTTATGCTTCTTGGCCAGTGAGGTCACCCACCTATGGCATCCCAACAATTCTTTGGCTGATTTTACACACGATTCAGAGCCGTCACACTGGAGGCGTTCCCACAGCATATAGTCAATGTGGAATCTTATTCCTTTGAGGAACTAGGGTTACATGCGTAACCTTGAGATGTTTTCCCAGTGTGTAAATCATATGCTTGTTTTTTATGCTGGGTACATGGTCAAAGTGCACTGACCATCTGTGTCTTGAACGTCTCTTGACAACACGTTCCCTGTTTTGTTCTAATTCTTTGGCAGTTTTAAATACAAAGAGAGAAAGACCAGAAGACAAGTCCAGATCCGAGGGTGTCCGAGTGTCCGAGGATGGTCAATGGTCAGTTTTATGACTCATGAACGGTTTAGGAGGAGAACTCAAGATTCTTCTAGAATGTTGTTCTTTTGAGGCTTGTCTGCTATCATGTCCTACACAGTTCTTTTAGAGCCTTGGCTTGGTGTAGGTGCAGTATCGTCATGGTGTGCAGGGCAGAGCCAGCTGCCCTGCAGCACTGTAGGCCTTAGTAGCGAGAGCTGTCATGGTCCTACAGGCTTTGAATGGGAGACTAGGACAATTCTGCCAGGTGGAGGCATTTTGTGAGCACAAGTGCACAACAACTGCCAGCTCCACCTGGAGAATGTCCTCAAAGCCCCATGCTGCCCAGCCAATGAGGGTGGTGAGGATTGAGGAGGGAGACGACTGGCTTCTGGCTGTAAAAAGAACCATACACAACTTTGTCAGCTCCTCATGCACCCCAGGAAAGAAAGGAACTGGGGTAGGCCGTGATCTGCCACTAACCATAGTCTGTAGATCACCTAAAGTGCCAGCAAAATGGTCATCAAAGGCCGTCAGTTACATTTTGTTTTAACAGCGTTATAGACTTTAGTCTTTCTGTCTGTTTTTTCTTCTCTACTCTGTGTTGATTGTAATTAAAATCTTTGCAGTGCCTCTGTGGCCCTTAAATTAAATTATTTGTCAACATTATAATAGCAACTGTTTTGTTGCTGATAAACCGCAAGTAACATGTAACAGTCTAACAGCCGAGTATTAATTTTCTACTTCTTGTTCTTTGTCTCGGAAAAGGCATGCCTCTTTCAAGATCACCACTCACATTTTGTTTATCAAACATTTTGTTTCTATGTCTTTATGCAGCTCATTAACAGGTGAACTTTGAAAAACAAAAATGTTACCCTGTAGCAAAAACACTTTCAATTGTCTTTCAAGTTGCCTGCTTTGGCATTAGGGGTCTAGCTAAGTAACATTGCATGATGTGATGAATCATGAATGTATAAATGTGCCCATGTATAAATGTAAAAATTACAAAAATAAGAAATTAAGTTTTAAATGTATAGACATTATTTATTAATGAACAGGAATTAAGCAAGCTTGCATCAATAAATTAATATGATGCTAATAAAGATGATTATTTATTGTACAGAGAATACAAAAAAAATCAACAACAAGAGACATGAAACAAAAATTACCTTATCCGCAGATTAAAACATTTAAAACTTAAAAGCATTTGGGTGGATGAAACCAGGGTAACATTAAATATGTTATAATAGAGCATAATACTGACTTCTTGAATGAACTCAAATAGCAACAATAAAACTATTTTTGTCTATTTTACTGTTTAGTTGTGGGGCCATTAACTAAGAACACAGCATATACACACTTAAAATCAGATGTATTAATTCTAATTAATTAATTATTAAATACATTAATAATAAATAAACAATGTATCACTGTTGTTCATCTACAAGTTAAGGGGTGTAGAAGAGTAAATTTTGTAACGATTCGCGGGAGTCAGTTGGATCCATGTGCAATGTTTATTGCTCGTAGTCAGACAGGCAGTGGGTCGAAAAACCAAACAATAGCAGTATACAGGGCAAAGACAAGATCGTAGTCGAGGGACAGGCAGAAAGTCAGGACAGGCGGCAGAGAATCAGAGTACAAACAGGAAATCAATTTGTCAAACACGGGTTTAGCAAAACAAGGAAATAACGCTCGGAAACGATAGCCAGGGCAATATCTAAACTTCGCGACTTCCTAAGGCAAAAGTCCGGACTTAAATACTTTAGGGAAGGGGCGTAACGGCGCAAAAGCGCCAAGGTACGTGGTGCAAATGAGTCCGGATGGGAACCTAATATTCGGGCGAAGGTTCCCGCTGCTGCCCGCTGGAGAGGGCCACAGAGACGCGATCCGTGACAAATATAACTATTCTCTACTTATTTACCTTTGTGTTCCACAAAATGAATCTAAAAACATAAGAAAAAGAACCCTGATGTTTGAGAAAAACAAAACAAACAAACAAGCATTACAGTCATTTTAAAATGTTTTTTCTAATTGGCACAATTCTATTTTTTATCAGTTTTCTAATTAAGACTCTGATTTCAGCTGTGTTTAAAACATAAATAATGGGATTTAACATTGGTGGAAGAGTAAATGAAAGTGATCCACTGATGACTCTAGCGTTGGGAGTGAAAGAAGTAATTGATGAAGCAATAAACATGCATATTACAGGAAGGAAAAATATTCCAACCAACAAAAGGTGAGAAAAACAGGTCTTCAGTGCTTTTAAACGTGCTTCCCAAGTTGTTATTTTACTTAAGGCAAAAACAATGCCCAGATATGACAGGAGTATAATGAACACTGGTGCTATAAGGAACAAAGCTGCATTGATGTTTGTTATAAACATATTAATTCTGTTGTCATTGCATGCCAGCCTCAACACTGGTCCATAATCACAAGAATAACTGTCTACCACATTAGATTTACAGAAAGAAAGTCGGGTCATCAAAGACACTGACAAAGCCACCAGAGAAGTGTTAAATGCCCATAATACTATAAACACTAAAGTCATGACTTTATTATTTACTATGGCATGATATCTTAATGGCAAACAAATCGCAATATAGCGATCAAATGCCAGAACAACAAGAGTGGCACTTTGCAGAGTAATAAAGAAGTTAACAAAAAACATGTTTGTGAAGCAAGCATTGTAAGAAACGTACTGAGAGTCCGAAAGAAACATCTTCAACATGTTAGGAATCAGTGCATTAATTTCACCAAGATCAGCCAAGGCCAAGTTAAACACACCAAGGTACTTTGAACTGTGAAGACTTCTTTCAAAAGCTATAATGAGAAGAACTACAGAGTTCCCAATTACAGCAATAAAATATGCAACAAATAAAAAAAAATTGTAATACCTGCTGTATGGTGTATCTGAAAGTCCAGTGATAAAAAAATATTCAGGATGAACAATAGACATATTTTGGACAAAACTCAGATTTAAAGAACTCATGTCAGCTTTGTGTTTGATGTTCTGAACACACTGAAAATAGAAAAAAAATATAGAGAGAGAATTCACAAAATTGTCATCTTACTCTTCTAACTATATTATGAATTTATGTAAAGTTTCTGCATACTATTTAAATCACAGAACTGTACACAACTATATGAAGTTGCAATGTCTGTGAATGTCTGAACACTGCAACACTGCTTTCAATGAAATTAGATCATTGCACATATATTTTCTGGTTCATCTCTTGAGACATTTCAGACAACACAATGATGTAATACTTTACAATTACATCACAATACTTTAATGTGCTAAAGTCAACATCTGGCCACTGCTAGTCCATTGCATTTGTGCACACAGTATGCACTGTAGCACTGATAGCGTAAAGAGATATTCCTATATCCTATAAGAGATATAGTATTCCTTCCCGTATCTCAGGGGAAGCAGGGGAATGATGCACCATTTATTGAATCGTCACAACACCGAATGGTGTGTAGATTAGGTCCAATGTTCGGGCATGTTCCGGCCAAACATTGTGGACTCGTAGTAGTAGGCCCCTAAACAGTGAGAATCCTGGCATGTAATGCTGGGGCATCCAGATTATAAAACCTGGAGAATGTGGACAGCGAAACCAGCCGGCCATCCCACAAATCTCAGATAGAGAAATACCGCCAAACCACGCCAATGATGAGGTGATGCCTCTAGTTGAATGGCATGCCCCATTACTTCTATGGGGCAGTCCTGGCGCAAAGAAGAGTAAGCCAGCGAGATCAACCCACCCAGAAAGCATTTGCTTTGTGACCGGTAGCCTTTTGGAATGGGCACTGAAGCAGATGAACAGCTGGTCTGACCGTCTGAGAGTGGCTGACCACTCGACATAAGCTATCAATGCCCTGCCAGGGCAGAGAGGATTAAAAATTCTGATCCTCTGTCACAGGGAGTAGTGCCAACAGAGACCCCACCTGCGCTCTGAATGCTTTTTACAGGACATGAAGTCAAAATCTTGAAAGAGTATGTGCATTGAATGATGGACACGAACACGCATCGAATGATGGATGTAAAACGCTCTGTTGAAATTGATGCCCTCGTCTGCGTTGAGTCTATTACTGTGCCTAGGAATGTTATTCGCTGGCTGGGTGACAGTATGCTCTTGGCAAAATTGACTCTGAGTCCCAATCAAACTAGATGGCAGAGAAGCAGGGCTCTGTGTGTCCGTGACTCTTCCTCTGACGAGATAATTGAGGATTCCCATCTGTCTCAGATGGGATATATATATATATTAGGGGTGTAACGATAAGCTTAAGGCAATAAGGCGATAAGGCAAAACAATCGATCGTTAACAACAATCGGTACATTTGTAGCCGCGAATTTTAATGTGGGATTTAAGAAAATAAAAAAGTTATTGAGCCCTCCTAGCAAAGAACAGAAAGATTCTTTAGCTGTAGCACAACAGCGGTCCACGTGTTGAAGACACGATCTGTGCTGTCTGAAGAAAATGTGGGCACACTCATCTTTCTAAACTTTAAACTTGATTGAAATGGAGTTCCATTTAATTTATTGCTCTTTTCTTTCTATTAGTTTACCACTAAAATATTACATTAAAATTTTTATAAGGAGCATTTGGTTTTGGTTATAAAGGAGGTTCCTTTTCAGGAACTCGAGCTGCGTCATGAGACGCTATGGGAACGCCCTCAGCATGCTCTGAATCGATGTGTAACCAGCCAATGATGAATTGGGACATCATAGGCGGGTGACATCACTGGCCAGAAAGCATATAAGCATGTGGAATGCTGCCGTCAAACTAGCTTCTTGTCATTCAGCAAAGAGCTCTGTGTTGAATGTGTTTGTCTGTCAGAACTAGCCCTCCGCAAAAAGGAAAGACCTGATACCCTAGTGGAGCTAACAGGTTCGCCACCAGTTTCTCAGGAGGGACAGGTTGCAGCTTCACCCGAGGGTGGGCTGCATCAAAACATTCTGCTTGTCCCTCCAATAACACCAGAGGCCAGCCTCGAGAGGCTGGTTCCCTTAGTACACTATCTAGCAGAGTGGAGACTACTGCCGAGTGTGTCTCAGTGGGTCCTGCGTACTGTAGAAAGAGGATACAGAATTCAGTTTGGGAGAGCTCCGCCACAGTTTGCGGGCATTCTGCCCACAGTAGTGAATTCAGAGCAGGCTCTGGTGTTGGAACAAGAAGTAGAAACTCTTCTGAGAAAGGAGGCTATTGAGATGGTTTCTCCTCACGAAAAAGAGTGCAGGTTCTACACCTGCTACTTCATAGTTCCAAAGAAGGGAGGAGTGTTAAGGCCCATTTTAGATCCAAGACATCTAAACCGTTTGATGATGAAGCTGCAGTATGCTCACAGTTAAGCAGGTCATGTCACAAATCAGGTCTGAGGACTGGTTTGTCACGATAGATCTAAAGGATTTCCACGTATCAATCCATCCTTCTCACTGGAGGTTCCTGAGGTTCGCTTTCGGTTGAGAAGCGTACCAATATCTGGTTCTCCCCTTCGGCCTTGCACTTTCACCCCATACATTTACAAAGTGTGTGGATGCAGCACTGGCTCCACTGAGACTCCAGGGCATCCGCATACTGAATTATATTGACGACTGGTTAATTTTGCAGACATCAAGATGTCGTCCTCACTCACATGAAACGGTTGGGGCTGAGACTGAACGTCAAGAAAAGTGTGCTTTCTCCAGCACAAAGAACCACTTATCTAGGCATAGTGTGAGATTCGACCACGATGGGGGCTCGTATGGGACCTCCTCTCACAAGCAGGGGGCACCATAGTGCACCCCCGCCCGGAGTTTTTGCGGCTGAGAGTATGGCCTCTCAACCGAGGTTGTGGGGACCATCCTCTAGTCCAGAGCTCCATCCATGAGGAAACTGTATGCCTTGAAGTGGAAACTTTTCACTTCTTGGTGTAGAGAACACCAGCAACATCCAGTTAACCATCTGAGGTGATTCTGGGGCACTTGAGATGTTTGGACATGTTGTGACGGGTGTCCCGAAGGACTATCGGCGTCGCCCTGGAAACCAACACGATTCACCGGCTACACCTCATCAAAGGCTGACCGGCCCTGGCTGAAGCTAATTAGCTGCCAGCTACAAAGGCAGCAGCCGCCCACAAGACGGGGAGAAACCTCTCCATGAGAAACGATACGAAGCTAATCCTTCCTCTATTTCTCCCGACAGAAAGCAGCATCTAAGCCGGTCAGCCTTCACCCGAGCACTTACCTGCACTCCTGGGACGA
>JAUMHI010000057.1:12388068-12399096 GCA_032359435.1 Enteromius unitaeniatus | reverse complement strand
TGTGACTGGTGAACTGGGCTTAAATGTGCTGCTTGATTACAAACAGCTGGCGGTGATTAGAAGTCGGGTGATTGTGAATGTGTGTAGGAGACTGCACTGGGATCAGTGCACTCCAGTGATGTGACATTTACGAGGGTGGATTAGAACTCGCACCCTCAAAAAATTAATAATTTATTCTACCGCTAGACCACCAGAACACACAAACTATTTCAGCAAATTTATGGGTTTTTTCACTGTTACTGGTTACTTTTCATTTCGGTCTTGAGTATATTGTATTGTTAATATTTATATATACTACTAATAGTAACTTTGTTGCCATGTGAGCCCCCCTCAAACAGGTGCACGTCGAGTCGTTTGGGGGGGGCTACTGAATGTTGCATTCATGCTCTTTCAAGTAGCCAAGACCACAAGTCTGGGTATTTGGACAGGCCCAAACAATAGCTGAAGGCACTCCATTCTTATCAGATTGCATAAATACAAAAAGAATAAACATGAAAATTTAATCTAAAGAAAGACCATATTTATTCTCAGCAAAGCAGATTAAAAAAGTGGCATTTTTATTTTTTATTTTAAAAGAAAATGATACGTTTTAATTATGCAATATATTTTAACAAAAGACATAAGCTGTAAATAATGTTTTAATAAAATAGTTTTGCAAGGTCATTGCCCTTCTAAACAAATCTTTTTAATGATGTTTTGATCTACAGCACCTAAAGTGATGAGAGACAGAATTCTCTCAGGTGTCAGAGCTGTTTGTACATGGTCTCCTGTGCATCAACACATTATTTGTCGTCTTTCTATTATGAGTGCTGCTAATTAACAACTAAAGTTTAACAAACAGTTATTCTATAATGTAAACACTTTCAATCTTTCAATCAAATATGATGCAACTCTTGCAGAATATTTCACAAGCAATACACAGAATTTCTTACAGTAATAAAAATAATGCCATTCATTAATGATGAATTTCTGGATCCTCAGTTAAGTTATTAAATATGAATTATATCTTTTTTTTCCTATAAATAACTCTTATGGTGTGTTATGTTGTAGAAATTATTAAACGATTAAACAATATTCTAGCGAAATGAAAGCTGTAAGGACTGAGTTAAAGACTGAGAGTTCTGAAACTAAATCTGTGTGATCATTGTATTAAGCACTGCTGTACTGCCAGGCGTAATAAATCTTGAATTTGAATGTGCTGCTTAGGTTGTCATATAAAAGTTTCTGCATTTCTGGTCTGGCTGTAAGAGTTAAGGTCAGCAGCATTCCAGAAAACGTGAAGACTGTATTGACCACGTCAGTATACAATCTTCTTGTAACTGTGTGTTCAGTGTCCCAGTTCAGAGGCTATGTCCTTTAAAGGCTGCTTTCCAAGGCTGAATAAAGCATTCTTTCAAATAGGTATGCAAATGATCTAGCTAAATCGTTTAATTATCATAAGGGTCTTTAATATTAACACTTATTGTCTGTCTTTATTTATTTTATTTATTTGTGTCAAACGTGTGAAAAGTGCAACTGGCATTATTTAATCACTTAACTAAGTATGTGTGTGTGTTTGTGTGAATAGCGAATTCCCTCTGGATTGTAACAGTATCTTGAGACACTATTACAGCAGTACGGTAATAAATATTAACTGTTATTAAGTGCCTCCTAAAAGGATGAAAATTCAATTTGTAATTTAAATATCACTAGTTAACACAGCAGTTCTTGATCTGTGTACATTCCTTTTCTAATTCAAACATGACAAAATGTTTGGTAAATCACACAAATGCTAATGAATGTGCATTTACAAACGTATCATTCTTTAACTTAAACATATGATGTGTTGGAATTTTTTTTTTGTTATCTATATGCATATTTTATTATATTCCCATTTGCAAAGTAATGTCTGGTAGCCCACTGCTGCTTTGCCATTTAATGTCTAGAATAAAATCTAAGCCTGAAGCAGAACCAGATGAACATATTTATAAACATATTTCAAATATGTTGTTACGAAGCGGACAGGACTCAGGAGGTAAGTAAAAGTATAACAAAGTTTATTAAGCAGGATGTATAACGGAACAAAGATAATCAAACTTAAATTCATCCAGTGCTGGGAAGTATAAACAAACTAAAGTCTCTTCTGGTCTTTTGTAGTATTCACAGACAGAGGGAAACAGACAGATGATCACAGCCACACACCACTTGCCACAATGGAGATGAGGAGAGGACACACTGGAGCTTGGAGAGAACACGTAATTTGAAGAAATACGTAATTTGGAAAAATTAACTACAGCATCGTGAGACACTTTTTCCCAGTAGTGTGCAAACAAACTTGCCCTTTCTGTTTTTAGTCATGAAAATTGTATTAAAGTAGCTCAAGGATGTAATTAATATATAATGTGACACTAGCAACTGCAGTACAACTTATTAGTTTGTCTACACATTGAGATTTACAGACAAGGAAATGACAAGGAAACAATTAGTGTTGGGCTCATTAGTCAAAAATCTAATTTAATACTTTAAAATACTCTGTTCAAGTAAAGGTGTCATTCTATGAGTTTGTTGCCTTCTGCGTTCCTTAGAAATAATCATAAATTTAATTAATAGAATAACAAATAAATGATTTAAAAACATAATGCTATATATTCTTTCATCAATATTACATTTTAAAAAGGCATATACATATTTGAAATACTTTAAAAAGCATTTAAGATGATAAGGGTAATACTTTTGGCCTGTTCCTCAAATATTTGAAAATAAAGATTTTTGAAAGATATTTCTCAGGCCTCCTAATTGACTTTTATTTATGTGTTGACCTCAAAACAAAGCCTTAAGAACATAAAAGCTCTTAATCTCCTCACAATTCTTGCTGCAGCCATGCTCTCACTTGTGGGCCACAAGTGTGTGTAAAAAGCCACTTCATTCTCACCAGATTGCATTATTAATGCAAAAAGAACATACACAGATTTTATTTAATCATGTGAGTTATATCTATTGTTAGCAAAGTAGATTAAAAAAAGTGACATTTTGATGATACTTAAAAAGAAAACAATTTTAGTGTGTAAACCCTCACTTTTTTGTATGCATGGGTGATCAGTTCCCCTTATTGTATTTTGCAACTATATACCTATTAAAGACATAAGTGAAAAATAATGTTCTAAAAAATAAGTTTTGTAACGTCACAAAGTCACTGCCATTCTAAGCAACACTTTTTAATGATGTTTTCATCTGCCGTACTCAAGGTGATGGGAGACAGGATTCTCTCAGGTGTAAGAACTGTTTGTACAGTACATGGTCTCCTGTGCATCAACACATAATTTGTCATCTATAATGAGTGGTGCTAATTAACATTTGACAAATAGGCGGACGTAAACTCTCCTAATCTGTCAGTCAAAGATGATGCAAGTCTTGCTAAACAAATATAGAGCACTTTTTTACATTAGTAAAAAGTAAAGTCATAATGATTTAATCATATTTAATTGTAAAAGTCAGCATTAGCATACATCTAATGTCCTTATCCTCATTTAGAGTTGCTGCAATACATTAAATATTTATTATATGACTATGATATTTTTGCCACAAAAACAACTTTGCTACAAAACCAACCAACTGAACATGCTTATTTGGCATTTGTTGGGTCGAGGAAGGTCTGAAACGGTGTGAAAGGGTTTTCCAAGAAACGACAACAAACTTTCATTTAATCTGATGTGTCCACAAACCGATGCCATGACAACACACAAGTTTCACCCACTGCCTTTTTAATTTTATTCAATGTCTTTTCTGGCAAAGAATGACTAGCAAAGACATTAATAAGAGTAAATTAGATTGCACCATCTATACTGGACATGAGCTGCACGGTGCAATGCAACAAAATTGTACAAAGTTTTATTGATGATGCTGCCTACAATGGATGTGGTGCAATGCAACACATTTTGCATCTGGTGTAGTAGACACTGTGTTATTTGACTCTCGGTGAGCTGATTTTTTTTTTGGTGTTTGTTGGGGCAGTGTGAACATGACATGACAAAAAAAAAATATTATGCATGGTTAGTAAGTTTTGGGAAAATAAAACTAGCTCAAATAAGGCCATACAAGCCATAGTGAATTGTCCTGAATAAGAATTTAGAGTAACCAGCCAATTTGGTTAGAATATTTACTTCAGAATGATGTGAAAATCATTTCAATTACTTATTCTCAGAAAACAATATTGTGTTTTAAATTTTAAAAGACATGTTTTGAGACTGAAAGCCTGTATGCCAGGGCGTGAGAATTCCCGTCAATATTCAGTGATTCTCACCTGAAGAGACAAAGACCCCTCCTCTAATGGCCCATTAGTGACACTGACAGGTAAGGCAGGTTAGAAAGAATGTGAGGAGAAATAAAAAAACTTTACAACACAGTAAAATTAATTTATTTACAACACAGTAAAATTAAAATATACATAATAAAGGTCAAAGACACATTATTGAGCACACTGATCTAACTACAAAGATGTGAACAGAGTAAATGACCTGTTATTTGAGTGTTTGCTGCTGCTTTCCATGAATTCAAGAAAAAATAACCACCATCAGTATTCAGTGAGCTTGTTTTACCAGAGAATATCAGTGCAGTTGAAGATCTGATGTTGGTAGAGACTCGAGTATGTCATCCGGGTTTATCATGCAGCAGGTTTCTAATCACTAAAACAAAACAAACATGTTGATAACAGTATATGTATCATTTTGTTTTATATATTGATCTATTATATCAAGCATAGAAACAGCATCGCGTCCAAATAAATGTAGATGTCAATTTCCAAACGTTTCACTCGATTTAAAAAATAATTTGTCAGGAATTACAGTTCAAGAAAAACAAACAATAATAACGTCAAGCAGCATTCATCATGCAATCGTGATATTGTTTTTATATCATATTATTTATGTTACATGGAACATAGTAACAGCAACAGCCTGTTATATTCAAAATGCTTCACTCGCATTCATATTTTTCAGTCAGAAAGCAGAAAATGTGTTCAAGTGCCACAATACCAAGCATTAAAAAACAAACAAACATTACTTACTCATAGGAGTAACTGCTCGGTTGCTGGAGCAGCTCGCATACCACATCTTGAGGTAAATCTGTTATCTTCTTAGCTGAAGTGAGTGTTGTTTGTTTCCTGTCTTCTGTGCTTGAGTATGCGAGCTGTTGTGGGTGAGTACATGTTGCGCGCGTCTCACATGGAGTTGTAATGACAAAGCGAAAGTAGATTGTGGGCGTGGTCACATTGTAAAATAATTAGATCAGATTGAGAAACTCAGTATAGTGTTGGTTACTTATTACTTTAACAAAGAAAATTTGTTTTAACATGCACTTACTGCATTTAAAAGCAGACACTTCAAGCTTTCTATTGATATATTTCTCATGTCTGTGTGTCATGTTTTCTCTGAGTTTCAGTTCATTTTAGTGAAACTCAGAGAGCTTTTTACAAACAGTTCGCGGAGAGAACAAAGAAAAATTGTGCAGACTTTTTATTTTCCTTATTTTGCAAAAGCCGATTCACCTACCAGATTCGAATGGTGTATAACACTTACTTGTGTGACCAAAATCAAGTTCATATTAGTGCCTTTTGCACTGATTAAAAAAAAAACCCAGTGATGGCCGACCTTTTAACATTTACAGTACTAGTTTGGATACGCTTATTTTATTAGGGGTTCAAGTGCATTCTAACATTTATATTGTTAGAGTGGGCACAGATGATAGATTTCCATGTAAAACTGATCATGCAGACGAAACCATAAGTCATAGAGAATTGGATCTCTGAGAGATAGTAGAACTCACACTAGATTTGGCCCAAGGAATAGGTGAAGTGTTTTTTACGGTCCTGTGGCAAGAGTAGCCTATCTGAAATTACCTTTTTTTTTCATTTGTGATATATTATGTTGATGGGCAATGGTAATTGTCCAAAAACACAATATTAATAATTTATCTGGCTCAGTGCCAACACAGCATGTCAAAGAGTTAAACTGATTGTGTTTTGGGGTTAGAGGTGGGGACAAATTCAACGTAGGGGTTTTGTGGCAGAGATACATTTCTTAAAACCATTGTTAGCTAACTATGGTCGTTCTCATTATTTCCATTGAACTTCTTTTAACTAAGGGGCCCCCAAATTAAATTCTGCACCATTGGCCGAAGAAGTTTGAGCACCTATTAGACAAAGTTAACCGAAGTTGATTGGAAAAAAAACTCATGGGCCTGTTTGACTTATGGCCCCGAAGGTCTGTGAGAAATTTGAAAGAATTTGGCCACTGTGGGGCAGTATTGCATATTTTGAGGTTGTAAAAGATTGTACATTGCTCAGTTTTCCACACATACATGCAATATACATTTCATATTATAGAGCTCCTTGTTCCAAACAACTTTGCCTCTAGAACCACTGCTGTCAATCAAAACATTTTTTACATGATTAAGAAAATCATTTAAAATATTGAAATTGACTCTTTGGGAAGATGATTTCACCATGTACAAGATGTTACTGGATCAACATCCTTGTTGATCCTGGAACAACATTCCAATCACCCAATCAGAATTGAGGAAAAATTCTTTTTTGGAAATATCTGTTTTAGGCTAGTAATCATGGTTAGGTTCTTCTACACTCTTGTTAATCAGCTATTATTTCCATTATTTTATGATTTTAGGCATACATTTTGGGTAGGGGTAGGTTTAAGGGTAAGGATTGGGATAAGTTTATATTTTTGGACAGTAATGTTGATCCAGGATCAACAAAAGATGTTGGTCCAGGATCATGTCTTACTTGGCAAAATCACAAGATATAACAGGGTCTTGTCCAAATATACTAAAAAGTGTATAAAGTCTAAACAAAAACTCAAAACTTTGTGAATCCCACTGAACACATGTGACAAGTCATTCTAAACAAGCATGCAAAGCTTCAGTCAGATCTTTTTTTGTTTTCCGAACTAGTCCGATCTGGAACTAATCCAGGGCAGAGAGATTCTTCAAAAAGTGAATAGCAATAATTATTCCAAAAAACTTTCGACTTAACATCAATTTCAAGTGGTGACAGACTTAAAAATTCTAAATAATCTCTGTCCTCACGAGCTTTTACAGCTCCTGAACCGTAGTAATCACTGTTTATAAGCAATTTTAAGAATTCAAATTAATTTCTTTTCACAATAGCTCTCAAATAACAAGGAAGGAAAAACAGAACAAATGCAAGTTTAAGCATCATAATTTAAACTGATATCAGCTGATACATGAAACGGAGTGAGAGTCATTCATTTCTTTGTGTCAAACCTGTAAAAAGTGCAACTTGCATTTCCTAATCACTTAACTAATTATGTGTGTTTGTGTGAATAGCTGCACTAATTCATCCAATTAATTCCCTTTGGATTGTAACAGTGTTCTGAGAAATATTACAACGGTGTGTAATGAATAATAACTGTAATTAATAACTGTGATTCAAATATCATTATTTGATACAGTACACTTATTCTCTTTGTATTTCATTAAATTTTTAATGCCATTTGCAAATTAAGTCTGAAAACCTACTGTTAATTTACCACTTATAAATAAAATCTAGACCTGAAGCAGAAGTAAATCTTTTTAAATTATGTATATAAAAATTAACAACAGTATCCTGATGCCTTTCAGTGTCAAAGATGATGAAATCAGAAGTTTATTTTTTTCTGCTTCTGAACGTTTTTTGCATATGCTTTGCATTTGCTTTGAGTTGCATCATCTTTGATTAAAAGTTGAGTTTTGCCAAACGTCACTTGTTAGCACTCATGATAAATCACCAAGTATGTATTGATGCACAGGAGACCATGTACAAACAACTATGCCACCTGGGAACTTCTGTTTTATTCTGTAATATTGTGATACACTTTCTAGACTGGTCAAAAAAGCTTTATCAATATTAGTTAATTTCAGCATTTACTAATTGACAACACAAAGTTGTGTTTGTTAACATTAGTTAATGCACCATGAGCTAACATGAACTAATAATGAATGATTGTATTTTCATTAACTAATGTTAACAAATATTAATACATATTGTAATAAATGCATTATTCATTGTTTGTTCATGTTAGTTAATACATTAACTAATGTTAACAAATGACACCTTATTGTAAAGTGTAACCAACATTTCTTTAAATATTCACAAAATGATAAGAAGTTGTATTCTGCCACATCAGACTATTTAATGCTAATAAAACAACAGGCAATTTTAAGACTAGTTGACCTAAGCCTGGTATTGTTGGTATGCTCAGTTTTATTTGGTAATAGAAAATAACATTGAAAAAGACTTCAGATTGTTCCACGTAAATCAAAATGTTTGTTTACCTGACAAAGCATGTTTTGGAGGTCCATGAATTGCTTGTGTTTGATGTTCTTTATTAATAAAGTGGATGCTAACATTTTTAACAATCAAATTTAGTAAAAAAATATAGTGGATGTTCAGAGAAAGACACATTTTCAAATGGCCCTCCAAGCTACTGTATTGTCCTGGAAAAAAACAACTTTTAAGTGTTACATCAGTGTCAGTGTTCCAATTGTCAGTCAGAATGATCTCAGGAGATTTTTGAGAATATATATATATTTTATTTCAATGTCAAGGATATCCAATGTGCAGAAGAACAGCATAATAGGTCTTTGGATTTACAGAGCATTTCAAAGTAGGTCACAGTCAATAAAGTCACAGTCAGTTTTTTACTCTGGCTTTGTAGGTTTATTTGTTGTCATGCATTTATGTTACAGTTAATAGACAATGTTGTGTATTCCTTGAATTTCTGTTAATGTGTTGCTTATGTTTTTGTGGTAATTTTTATTTTTAGTTTGGACAAAGCACCAAATTTAAAGCTGCCATGAGTTCTGTAAGTCAAAGCTTTTCTGAGAATAACTCTATTGTTCATCCTGAATACTTTTTCATCATTGGACTTTCAGGTATACCATACAGCACTTATTACTACATTTTCTTATTTTTTATTTATATTATTGCTGTAATTGAAAACTCTGTAGTAATTTTCATCATAGCTGTTGACCGGAAACTGCACAGTCCAAAGTACATTGGTGTGTTTAACTTGGCCTTGGCTGACTTTTGTGAAACTAATGCATTGATTCCTAACATTATGAAGATTTTTGTTTTTGACTCCCAGTACATCTCCTACAATGCTTGTTTAGCAAACATGTTTTTTGTTCACTTCTTTAGTACTATGCAGAGCCACATTCTTGTTGTTCTTGCGTATGACCGCTTCATTGCAATTTGTTTGCCATTAAGATATCATTCCATAGTGAATAATACTGTCATGTCTGTAGTGTTTGTAGGATTATGGACATTTAATGGTGGTTTCATTGTCTTTGTGGTATCTTTGTTCACACGACTATCATTCTGTAAATCCAATGCTGTACCAAGTTATTATTGCGATCATGGACCAGTGTATAGGTTGGCATGTAATGATGCTAGCATTAATGCTTTTATGGCTAAATTCTGTACTGCTTTATATTTTGTGGCACCATTGCTCTTTATAGTCCTGTCATATCTGGGAATTTGTCTTGCCTTAAGTAAAATAACAACTTGGGAAGGACGTTTAAAAGCACTGAAGACCTGTGTTTCTCATCTGGTGATAGTTGGATTATTTTTTCTACCCATAATATGTATATACATGGCTGCTTTCATGTTTTCTCTTCCTCTCAATGCAAGGGTCATCAGTACATCTCTGGCATATGCTGTTCCACCAATGCTAAATCCCATAATTTATGTTTTAAATACATCTGAAATCAAAGACTTAATTACAAAACACCTTAAAAAGAGATTTACACAAATTGAGAGTGTTTCAAACTAACGGTTGTCTTTATTTAAATGTAAAATAAATTAAAATAAAAAAATATATACTGGGCTATATAAAATAAAGCTGTTTCTTATTTTAAGTCTGTTCCATTGTGTATAAGCATAAAGATGAGACAAGCAGTGATATGCTTTTACTTATTATTGTATGTATTTTTGTATCTATTACATCTTATTTAATGTGCCTGTATTGTACTGTATGCATTTTTAATTACTAACCCAAAGACGAAACAAACAAAAAAGCAAAATGCACAAGCAATTTAAATGACTTTGTGTGAACAGTCATTACTATGCTGAAATATGTGCTTATTTCAAGTTTCATCAACCCAAATTATGTTAACTGTTATGTTTGTTCACGTGAATGTATTCCTGTTTAAACATGCAATCCAATACATTTTCATATGAGCATGCTGATCTGAGAAATAAGCTTATAAGGTTACTTTATTGTCTCTCTGTTGCAGTGTCTCAAACTGTGTTTTTGTTTGCTGTCTTCGCTTTACAATAATGAATAAAAACTGAACATAAACTAAGTTATCAATTTGCTGATGATTTTTCAAATGAAAAAATTATAAGCCTGTCATATTTAACTAGCTATATTAATTGCCATATAACCTGCCAGAAATCAAATGCAATCACAGTTCCTTTTGAGTTTAAATTTCCAATGTGTATGAAAAGCTGTCAATCAATCTGAGGGTTGGGTCTATACTATGGGGCGTGTTTGTTTTGAGAGGTGACAGACGTCACTCACAAATGACCATACTGAATGCTTTGATCAATGGAGCTAATTGGTTAAGGATCCACTAAAGGCAACTACCAATCAAATCATGCCTGTTTGAATCAACAGGCAACCTTAAGTGATTAGGTTTTGGTTCCAGGGTCCATAAAAAGGAACTAAACTGAACTTGAGTAAATTGATGCCACTTGAGATAGGGGAGGTGCTGTGTGCAAGCTCTACATTTTACCAGTCACCTGAATTCAAGAACTAACATTAAGAACACCGGATGAAGCTGGTTTCACATACAGATTGTAGAATCTTGCAAATGTTTTGGTATTGTAACCCAACCTGTAGTCTCTGATGGATGAAGATCTGGAATTCCTAGCAGCTTTCTTTAGCCAAGGCCCACCCATAAGGCTGTTTAACCGACATGTCAAACAACCAACCACAGTTAGTTTCGTTTAGCGTCCCATTTCGGGACATGGAAATG
>JAUMHI010000057.1:12374848-12387968 GCA_032359435.1 Enteromius unitaeniatus | reverse complement strand
AAGGCTGTTTAACCGACATGTCAAACAACCAACCACAGTTAGTTTCGTTTAGCGTCCCATTTCGGGACATGGAAATGATTTCCAGCCCCTAGATTACGACCAGGAGTGCCGATCCCAATCCCCATTCCAGAGTCTCGGCCTGGACAGCTGATCCCGATTCCCGTTCTAGAATATCGGCCAGGAGAGCCGATCCCAATTCCAGAGTCTCGACCCAGAGAGCCAATCCCCATTCCAGCCCCTAGATTACGACCAGGAGTGCCGATACCAATCCCCATTCCAGAGTCTCTGCCCGGAGAGCCGATCCCGATTCCGGTTCCAGAATATTGGCCAGGAGAGCTGATCCCTATTCCAGTTCCAGAGTCTCGACCCAGAGATCCCATCCCGATTCCAGTCCCAGAATTACGGCCGGGAGAGCCGTTCCCGAATCCAGTTCATAGTTTAAGGCCCCATTTACATGAAGGGAAAATGCAGGTATTTCCCTGCAGTTTGGTTATGCACCAGAAAATGCTCAACGTCATTTGAGCGCCCTACATTGCCTGTCTGACTACGCCATTAAAGTTGCTCATGGATCCTTACGAATCTCGCGAGTCATTAGAGCAGACTTCGCCATCGCAGGATCCAGCAACGATGCGCCAACTGATCGACGAGGTGAGCCGTCAAGCCTCGGAGCTGTTAACTCACCATCAGCAGCTGGAGAAGCTTACCTCGCTAACGGCCGAGCTGGTAAGCTCCATCCAGGCTCTTACTGCTGCGACCACAGCCCAGAGTAGACCCGCCGATCCGCCCGCGTCACCAGCTCCCCCGGCCGCCGCCAGCACTGTAACCCCCGGCTCCGTGCGCCTCGCGCTCCCCGAGAAATACAGCGGGACTCCAGGCAAGTGCAAAGGGTTTCTGTTGCAATGTGATATATATATATATATGAAAGCCCAGGTGGCGTGCTTTGCCGACGATGATGCCAAGGTATCTCTGGTTTGCTCTCTGCTAACCGCGAAGGCCTTAGACTGGGTTATGGCGCTATGGGAGGGGCGTCGCATGGCCTTCCTTTCTTACCAGAGTTTTCTGCGGCAGTTTCGCGAGGTATTCGATCACACCGCGGACGGCAAGAGCGCCAAAGACGAACTGCTGGCACTGCAACAGGGCTCTACATCCGCCACAGAATTTACACTGAACTTCAGAACCCTCGCGGCCCAGACTGGTTGGGACAGTGATCCTCTAATGTCTCTATACCGCCGTGGATTACGGGAGGATCTTCAAGCGGAGTTAGCATGCCGGGGAGAGGACTTAACACTCCAACAGTACATGGAGTAAACCGTCTCACGGAGGAACCGCCGCATGCTACCAGTCGCCGCCAGCACGTCTGTCACACTGCCACCTGAGCCCATGCAGATCGGAGCCACACGCCTATCACTGGAGGAAAGAGAGCGACGCATGGAGAATGGACTATGTCTGTACTGGCAAGTCAGGCCACCTCTGTGCTGCCTGCCCCGCTCGACCTCCTAGACCCAAGACCTACCGGGTGAGTTCCGTCTCCATTGATACTGCCATGAAGCTGGAGGTTGAACTTATTTTAGAGGGGAGATCTACTGTTACTCAAGCCTTTATTGATTCAGGGGCAGCGGGGAACTTTATTGACACTGACTTTGTCGCTAAACACGGTCTTCCTGTAATTGCATGTACCCCCAATGTGGCCGTGGCAGCCCTCGACGGCCGACCAATGGGAACCGGAAAGGTCACCAATCGAACTGCACCCCTGACACTGCGCACAAGTTCCCTGCACTATGAGGACCTCCAGTTTTTCATCATTCACTCCCCTGAACACCCGATTAATCTGGGCCTGCCCTGGCTGGAACTCCATGACCCCGTCATTTCCTGGAAAGAGCACCAGGTCCTTCGCTGGTCCCCATACTGCCACGAGCACTGCCTTCACAGCCCTCCATGTCAGATAAACCACCTGAGACTTTCACCTGAGGAAGCTACGGACTCCGAATCACTTCCTCCTGAATACCAAGACCTTCTCACCGCCTTCAGTAAGGAGAAAGCTACCCAACTTCCTCCACATCGCCCCACAGATTGCGCCATTGACCTCTTACCGGGCGCCATCATTCCACGAGGACGCATCTTTCCCCTGTCTCAACCGGAAATGGAATGCATGAACCGGTATATTGAGGAGGAGCTGGCGAAGGGATTCATACGGCCCTCTACGTCTCCAGCATCGGTGGGGTTTTTCTTTGTTAAGAAGAAGGACGGAGGGTTAAGGTTAAGGCCGTGCATCGATTACTGGGCCCTCAACGACATCACGGTCAAGTACCGTTACCCCCTACCGCTGGTGCCAGCCGCTCTGGAGCAGTTGAGAATGGCTCGTTACTTCACCAAGCTCGACCTTCGGAGTGCCTACAATCTGGTTCGCATTCGAGAGGGGGACGAGTATTCTGAACTCTATTGGGGTTAGACCACCGGGGACCAAACAACTCAAAATTACTATCCACTAAGTAAACAGAGCGATGGACTAGGGCTGGGTGATTTAATGATCGATTTAGTCATGCGCATTTCATCAGTAAAGCCGGTTCTTTGATTAGCGGTAAATTTCAATCAACCTTTTTTTTTTAATGAGCGGCAGTTGATACACGAGCCGTCTTCAGAATCGAAAGAGATGTGGGCAGTCTCGTATGGGATGACCAGACTTCCTGCAATAAAGACATAAGCCTAAGCTCATAAGGCGCTGCCATTCGTTGGGTGTGAGGCGACGGTTATCCACTTGTATGGGCTCTGAGGTAAGATCTGGAGGTCTGTGATTGACTGGCGGCCTGGGAGATGGGAGGCTTGCAGTGCTCGTGATGGGCTGAGAATAAGACTGCAGACTCGGGTAGAGCATCGAAGAGCCATTTGAATGAATCGTTCTAGACTAACTGAATCATCGGTGGATGATCATCAAACGAAGGTAGTGGTGGCGTGGTTACAAGATCTCGACAGAGGGTATCCACTAGTTCCTGAAACAGATCAGAAGCACTAATTATGTTAGTTGGTTTGGTCCAAGCTTCTGTAATGAAGCGGACGGGACCAGATGTTAAGTGAATAACAAAAAATATTTATTTGAACAGACGGAGATGTATACAACAGTCTTTGAAGAGGTGAGAAACGCAAACGGAGAGTGGTTTGGTATAATGATCTTAAATGGTGATTACTTTCTGTTGCAGTTGAATAGAGATAGCGATGCACACAGTGACGGAGACAGACTGACTGGAGGACCACAACCACACACCACAGACGCTGAAGAGATGAAGAGGGAATCCTTGGAACCTGGAGACACACGGAGGAGCAAGGAGAACACTAGAAGGGAGCAGGTAAGAGAACAGGTAAGTATCAGTAATAGCAAGCGAAGAGTGAGTCCACTTTCGTTAATACGAGTTTGGACACTGAATGCTATGAGGTGTGTGGTTATATGTGGTTGTAATCGGGGTGGTCGATGGTCAATGGGTGGTCAATGATTCCATGTGGCAGTGGCAGGTGTAGGTAATTAGTACTCTGGTGAGAGTGAGCGTTGTGAAGGAGTGAGGGTGGAGCCTTGCATGGATGTATCACTGTCATGGTTTTGGTATATTTGAACTGAGTTTGCAATGGTTTTCTCCAAGTTGTTTTTATGGTTTCTGATTTAACTTTATTATTATGTTAAGGTGTGTTGTGTTAAGTATCCTCGTTTGGTCTGTGTATTTAAGTAATCTCTTTAGAGTAAGTTTGTCAGGTATTGTCAATGTATAGGCAACATGTGTTTCAAGCCCTCCTTGTATGGATTATATTAAAGACTGTTGAACCTTTAACTTCATCTTTGTGCATAATCGTATCTTCACACCATCTGTGAGGTTAGCCTATAACATTTTTAAACATTATTGTTATTATGATTATTATTTTATTGCTGTTATGTCCCAGATCTAGGGTCTAAGAGTAACATAAATAATGGTCTTAAACAGAAACCTTGAATCTTTTGTTTTTCTTATTTATTTATTTTTTTTACAAAAATAGGAAGCAAATAGACTTCAGGGTTGAGCCAGGCCAAAATAACAAACAAAAAGGTAAAGGGCAATGGCACTACACGTCAGAATACTATAGCCAATTAGCTTTTTTACACCAGCTCCAGTTTGGATTGTCTTTGTAAAGATTTCAGATTATGTCAAAACTAAAAGTTTGGATCTTACAAAAAAAAAAAAAAAATCCTTTTCTCATTCGCAACTGGTAATTCAATATGTCTGCTTACCTGATCTAATCACATAAAACCTTCATATAGACATTACTTTGATACACTCACCTCAGTCTGTTTTCAGAAAAGCACTAGGAATTGAACATAAACTAGCATACAAACTAGTGGCAAAAACATGTACTGCAAAATTGCATGTTTTGAATACATATTTTCTTAAAGCTCTCAAGAGATGTATCAGGAGAAATATTTAAATCAGTGAGGCAGATACACAGTGACCTTTGCTGCATGAGGGACTAGAGATAAGTATTGAATTCTGAGTAATTCAAGGAGTGAACTCACAAGGGGTGACAGCTACTAAAGCTTTATACAGATAATTCAAATGTTAAGCAGCAAACTTATTTAGGTATATTTTGAGGATTTGAAAACACTTGTGTGAAATTACAATTTGATGTATATCTTTGAGGTAATTTCTATTTTGTGCAAAACACTATGAGTTCTATAAATGCAAGTTTTTTGCAGAATATTTCCATTGTTCATCCTGAATACTTTTACATCCTGGGACTTTCAGGTATACCTTACAGCAATTATTATTATATCTTCTTATTTATTATTTTTTTTATTACTGTAGTTGGGAACTCTATAGTGCTTTTCATTATTGCTCTTGACCGAAGTCTGCACAGTCCAAAGTACATTGGTGTGTTTAACTTGGCCTTGGCTGATATTGGTGAAACTAATGCACTGATTCCAAATATGATGAAGACTTTGTTATTTGAGTCACAGTACATATCCTACAATGCTTGTTTAGTGAACATGTTTTTTGTGTTCCTTTTCAGTTCTATGCAAAGTCTCACTCTTGTTGTTCTGGCATATGATCGTTTGATTGCAATTAGTTTGCCCTTAAGATACCATGTTATTGTGAACAATAGCAATATGTTTTTTGTTTTGTTGACAATATGGGTGTTTAATTCTGTTATTGTGGCCTCAATGGTGTCTTTGATCAACCAAATTTCATTCTGTAAGTCCAATGTAATACTGAGTTATTTTTGTGATCATGGACCAGTGTATAGGTTGGCATGTAATGATAATTACATTAATAAGATTATGGGATTTCTGTACGCAACTTTATACCTTATAGCACCAATGCTTGTTATAGGCTTGTCATATTTGGGGATATTCTTTATTGTAAGGAAAATAAGAACCTGGGAAGGACGCATAAAGGCTCTAAAGACCTGTGTTTCTCACCTGTTGTTGGTAGCAATATATTTCCTCCCAATTTTCTTTACCTACCTTACTTCATTATTGCTTTTTAGCACACCTAATTCAAGGGTTATCAGTACATCTCTGGCTTATACTGTTCCAGCAATGCTAAATCCCATTATTTATGTTTTAAACACAGCTGAAATTAAAGACATAATTAAGAAAGCAATTAGAAACAGATATACAGTTGATAGAACTTCAAAATGACTGAAGTATATATGTTTTTATTATTTTCTTGTAGTCATTGGGAATTAACCATTTGAAGATTACATTTTTTAGGAAATGCCTTTTTCAGAAAGGCATATTTTGAAGAAGCATTTTAGTAACTATTTCTTTCTTTGTATGTCATTTAAATTCATTAGAATATAGTAAAAGTATATGCAATTGTACAGCAGTGCTATACTGTTTGTTTTTTATTATTGATGAAATATTTTAAATGTCTGTATTGTAATGTTTGTTCTTATAATCTCCAAGACAAAACAAACTAAAAAAGGTCACCAGCAATTTTGACTTTTGTGAGCAATTTTACTCTCATGTTAGAAGTATTTTGCTTATGTTTGCAAAACCATTTGTAAAAATGATGTACTATGTAAAGAAATGCATTACCAACTATGTTCCTTATTGATTTTTGAATGTGTAATTCAGGTGTCTATTTGGATGATAGAATTTTGGTGGGAGCTTTGCTTTATTGGCTCATTTTATTGTTTACACATCTGTTGTTTTCTTTGCTCAATAAAATCAATCAATCAATCATTCAATAAATAAATCATTTAAGGAGACACACTGCATCTAAAAAGTGTTTATATACATATATACAGTATATTATGTACACATACATATATAATTTATTTATTTATTTATTATTTTTTTTTATTTATTTAGTTTTTAGTTTTTTCAGGTTAGTGAAAAGAAACATCTAAAAGACACTGTTAACTGTTTCTTTTATAGCACTTTATTTATATGTATCAACATATTTCAATCACAATACATATTTTCAAAGGCTGTTTTCTCGAAGAAAAAAAAAATTCTCCCGCACTGAACCATAAATCTCCAAACTTTACATTTTCATTCTTATCTATATCCTGGTTTAGAGGGTAAAGAGGGATTTGTTCATATATAATTTTCTTGATTGTATACAACAGAGTGAAATGAAATAGTGTTTAGTGTTCAGATTTTTATACAAGAAATGTATACACATTAGTCCATATTTCATTAAATAATGCCTAATTTGCATTTTTAAACCTAACATTTTAGAAAATGTGTAATTATTATTTTTTATTTGTTTGTTTGTTTTTTTTGCAATTATCTTTGACAAGATAAAAACTATTAGTTGTCTATTTGGCTTTTCTTAAAGTGCCCCTATTATGCTTTTTCAAACATGATCGTTCATGCAGTGTGTCATGTAGCTGAATGTGAACATAAACTATCTGCAAAGTTGTGACGCTGAAAGTGTATGATAAATAAAGTTATTGTCTATCAAAAAAAGAGTCGGCTCACATTCGCCTAAACGAGTCGTCGGCAATTTGAATCTTTCTCTGTTACTGAGCCACATCACTAGGTAACATATTTTGCATAATGTCCATCCACATTACACGTCGCAAACAGCTTGCCCCGCCCCAAAACAGTACAATCTCCACATCGATTACATCAAGTGAAGAAGACGCTGTATCCAGTGAGAGTTAATTTGTTTTGTATGCCCTTCTGAAAGATGAATCTACAAAGAATGAGTGATTAACATAAAGTTTTTTTTAACAACACTTAACACTTAAGCAGTACAGTCTCTTGTTGAGTTTGCGTCATTTTACTGATGACTGCTTTTCCAATTTTGGAGTACAACGCGATATTTACCAAACGCTTGGTCTTAAAAGAAGGATCAGCATATCAGGTAGAACGCCTCTACCTTTTGAACCACTGCACAACATGACTGCCCTGCCTCAAACCAAGTCAGCAGACAAGATGGCCGCCCTGCCTCAGCCAAAGACAGCAGACAAGATGGTCCCCCCACTCAAGATGGCTGTCGTTCCTGAGTCTGCACACAAGATGGTCGCCGTTTCCGAGGCCGTGCACAAAATGACCGTCACATCTGAGAGGCCAGGAGGCTACCATCAGATGCCCGGCTCTCGTCTCGCGATTCAGCAAACTCCATTCCTAAAATCATCACGGTATGGAGGTCATTCAGTGCCAGCACCCAGAACTTCCCACAAAATGGCCGCCGTTCCCACGTCACTTCTTCCAGAAGCTCCAAACCTCTATTCCCCAGCCCAGTTCCAGAACCCCAACCAGGTGAAGTGTAGTCAAGTCCAGTCCCCAAGTTGCGGCCAGGAGCGCCGTCTGAAATCCTCGCAGCCCGAGTCACGGTCTGAGGAGTTGTGTCCCAAGTCAGTTTTGGTTTCGCGGCCAGCAGAGCCATATGAGATCCTCCGGCTTCTAGTCCGCATCAGTCGGGTGCCAGCCCCGAGTCACGGTCTGAGGAGCCGTGTACCAAGTCGGTTTCGGTTTTGCAGCCAGGGGTGCCGTATGAGATCCTCTTGGTTTTCAATCCGCAAGTATCGGATCCTAGCCCCAAATCACGGTCCGAGGAATTGTTGGTCTCGGGTTCACAGCCAGGAGAGCCGTCTGAAATTCTGGCTGTTTCCAATCCACCATTGCTGGGTCCTAGCCCTGAATCACGGTTCAAGGAGCCGCCTTCCAAGTTTGTTTCGGTTTTATGGCCAGGAGAGCCGTCAGAAATCCTTGCGGTTTCCAATCTGCAAGTATCGGGTCCTAACCCCGAGTCTTGGTCCCATGAACCGTCATAGATGTTGGTCTCGGTTACATCAGAGGGCCATCAGAACATGTCTGTGGCACAGCTTCCCCAGAGGCTCCACCAGTGGCTGCACAACCCCCGGAGATGTCGACTTCGGTCGTAGATTCTCTAGGGGCTCCGCTGGTGGCTGCACTACCTCCGAGTAGGTCAGTCAGGGCTGTTCCAGAGTTCACGCCTGACCCTGAACCAGCCATGGAGGTTGGTTTGGAGCTCTTGCCTTGCCATGAATCATCCATGGAGGCTTTTGAACTCTTGCCCTGCCCTGCACTGGCCATTGAGGCCTTTGAACTCTCGCCTTGCCTTGGATCAGTCACGCAGGCCGCTGAACTTTCGCTCTGCTCTGAGCCAGGCCCGGGAGCCGTCAAACTCTCACCCAGACCTGCCCCGGCTGCCGGGACCACTCACCCCAAACCGGGTGCAGGTACGAACTCGGCCTTAGAGGCCACCAATAACATGTTTATGATCCTCTGTGCAGTCTGGTCTCCTGATCTGCCCTGGAGGGCGCCTCTGCCATCTGATCCGCCCAGGAGGGCATCTCCGCTCTGGAAGGCATCACTCTGGAAGGCATCTCCGCCGTCTGCGTGGCCCCAATGGTTTTCTCCACCGTCCGCCTCACCCTAGTGGGTGTTCCTGTCAGCTCCAAGGCTTGGATAGGCTTCATAATTCTGTTTGCTGTTGTTTTGACCTTGCTTTGCCGACTAAGAATAAACTCTCGGCATATAGATCTGCATGCCTCCGTACCTATTGTTACACCACCAATACATAAACAAAATAAAGAAAAGCAGATATTTTGTCATTTACTTTGCAGGCTCAGACAAATTCAAGAACAGGCCTACTGCATATTAAAGGTCAAATTTCATAGGCTAATTATACATGAAGAAATACAGTACACCTTGAAGTCAAACTAATTGATATAATGACAATGTATTTGTATTGAAAAATTATTGATTATTTCATGTATATAAGGCAAAATAAATGTTGCGATGGGTTTTACCATTACACTCTCAGTGCCGTGAATGCCATTCACACTACTCTTTCACTGCTATCTAGTGGCTACATTTTAGTAAGGAAATAGAGTTTACATTTTGTGTAAAACTGAAGAGCTCACTACTTTACAGTTATTAACATTACATAATAGACTACATTAATCCCATGAATCATTGCTGTAATATGACCACAAGGAAGAACACAAAGTATTAATGTATCTGGAGTACTGGTTGTTTGCATATTGGTAAAATCGAAATTTCTATGACTTCATCATTTACCACAATAAGCATTACATCACTGTGTTGTTTCAAAGCTCCCAAGACATTATATATATATATATATATATATATATATTGGGATTTCAGTGACACAGACAGCTAATGATCAGAGAGAGAGAATAAGGTAATTTCATTTAAAGCAGCTCACAAGAAATTCAGACTCATTATTTGCTTTGACTCTAAAACTTTTAGCTATTACTCTGTGAAATTTCGATAAATGTATTTTTCCAATATCAGAAAATATTTGTTAACAGTGTGCAATGACAATGTTAATTTCATATTTTGTCTATGTGGTCGTTTCTATTTCCAGCTTGCTCAAAACATCACTCACAAAGCTGTGAAGCAATGAATTCTTTAAATACAAGTTTTTCACAGAATATATCCATTGTTCGTCCTGAATATTTTTTTATCATTGGACTTTCAGGTATACCGTATAGTAGTTATTATTATATTTTCTTATTTATTACATATTTTATTACTATTATTGGGAATTCTGTAGTCCTTCTCATTATTGCTTTTGAAAGAAATCTACACAGTCCAAAGTACATTGGTGTGTTTAACTTGGCCTTGGCTGACATTGGTGAAACTAATGCACTGATTCCTAACATGATGAAGACTTTTCTGTTTGACTGGCGGTACATCTCCTACAATGCTTGTTTGGTGAACATGTTTTTTGTGTTCCTCTTTAGTACTATGCAAAGTTTCACTCTTGTTTTTCTGGCATATGATCGCTTCATTGCAATTTGTTTGCCATTGAGATATCATGCTCTTGTAAACAATACAAATATGGCTTTAATTATCTCAGCAAAATGGGCATTTAATTCTTCTGTTATAGCCTTGATGGTGTCTTTGATCACTCGACTTTCATTCTGCGAAACCAATGAGATACAGAGTTATTTTTGTGATCATGGTCCAGTGTATAGGATGGCATGTAATGACAATACCATTAATAGGTTTATGGGAAGCTTCATCACAACATTGTATCTTGTAATACCAATGATCATTATAATCCTGTCATACCTAGGCATTTTTCTTGCTTTAAACAAAATTACAACTTGGGAAAGTCGTTTAAAAGCTCTGAAGACCTGTGTTTCTCATCTGTTGTTAGTAGGGATATATTTCCTCCCCATATCCTGTGCATACATTGCAGCATTCATGCTTTCTCTTCCTCCCAATGCAAGGGTCATCAGTACGTCTTTGGCATATGCTGTTCCACCAATGTTAAATCCTATAATTTATGTCTTAAACACAGCTGAAATCAAAGACATTATGAAAAAATTTTTTAAAAACAAAATAAGTTATTAAAAGTAAAGTCTTATTGCGTGATTATTTTTAAAAATGTATTTGAATTTGTAAGCCAGGACTTCATTCTGATGACTGTCTAAGATCTGCTGATCTGCTGATGGTTCTTTTGTTATTCTCTGTCTGTCTGTTCTGGTGTCTCTGTTGATGGCTGTTGTTTATCTGAACCAAGTAAAATTTTTCTTGTTCCACTGATTCCAAGATATGTCTGCAAATGAAAAAGCCTTAATTTCCACAAATATTAATTCTAATTTGTCTTCTCATTTATGGTAAACACTGTAACAATAGGAAAAAGTGTAACACTTGTTGTAAAAGAGGCTCAGTTGAAGTGTGTGTAGTACTCACAAGTTTATAAAGAAAAGTCAAGTTAGTCTCAGCTGTGTGTCTTTATTGAATAGAAAAAGACACATACAACAAACACCTCTTCATTAAAATGCAGTAGTGTTGATTTATATTACCATTTACTGATTGTTGATATTAACACATGAAAATTGTGAAGGATTTTTCTTTTACATTCATCTGATGTTTATAGGGGCGGAGTTACAAGACGTATGTGCATCAAGACTATTGTAGTCAGAAGACTGTTATGAAAAAAGGCACATTTTCAGGCTTCATTATCCTGCTTATTGTGGGACTACCTGCCACTTAAGTCAACAGACCATATTAATCAGAAATATTTTATTTCGAAAATGTTTAGCAGTACCTGCTTAAAGGGCTGCTGTCATTGTTGTCATTGTCAACAAACCACTAACCACTAATTTTACAATTAAAGAATATGAATATAACATATAAATATTGTTACATTCAAATTAGTAATGCATGATTCTGCATCAAATATGGACAAGTTTGTGAAAGGCAGTAGGCAGCCCTGCACAAGCCTTTGGCAACAGGGGCGGACTTACCCATTAGGCAAAGGTAGGCAACTGCCTTGGGCCCCCAAAAAAATAAGGGGCCCCCAAAATGCTTTTCACGAGATGCGCATTAAGTACGGACACGCAAATGGTTACGGTGTTTATTACCAGGACGTCTGTGTGTCGGAGTTAAACGTGCTTTGTGTGTATCCTGTTTGTAGCAAACAATAATATTATGTATCTGATACTGACTGCTACGCACCTCTCACCTCTCCTCTCCGTTCAGCGAAAAACCCGTTTACATTAGGTGCGTTTTCATTTTAAAAAGCATAACTTTACGTGCCCATCCCGGTGTTTTCCACCCTCAAAAACGGGCACTTTTGAAAGCGCTGCAGACCCTGTTTTAATTTGAAAACTCCGGAGAAAGTTTCACTCTAGTGTAAATGATGATCGTTTTTATTCTAAATGTCGTTTTAAAACGAAATTGCACTAGTGTAAATAGAGAGCAGTAAAGTTCGTTTTAGATTTGATATTCGCCTATGCTGCTTTAGGGAGCATCTGCAAATTTACAACTCAGTACTAAACGTAGTACAAATTTCTACTAATTGCACCTAATTTCACATGCAAGCACTGCTGTTGTAATTAACTTATGTGTAGCCTCTTTGATTTTATCAGATGACGACTCGATCAATGTTCTGTCCCTATTTTATATTCATCCCTTTTTATTACAATAGAAAAACATTTACTGAGAATTTAGCTGCATCGGAATACAGTATGGACACATTAGGCTCAACTGTAAATCCATTGCTATTCCAACCTGATCTCACGACAATTAGTACATATTTTAGGAGGTGGCTAATTCGTACAAACTCACTCATACAAATTCATACGATTTCTTCTAAATCGTACATATTTTACGAGTTGCCAGTTCGTATGAATTTGTACGAATGACCCAAACCTAACCCCGCCCCTAAACCTACCCCTCACTGGGTTTTAGACAAATCGTACAAAATCGTAAGAATTTTCACATTTCACAAACTGACTTCATCATTCAGCACGCAAATCACAACAATGGCAACAATTAAATTTCTGACACAAGACAGCAAATTAAATTTGCAAATAAAAACAACAACAACTCTAAAACAAAGCAATTGCATAATTTATTCTGCTGCAATGCACTCTGGGAGTCAGTGAGTAGCTATACATAAAGGATCAAGTACACCCAATAGTTCTTTTATAGTTACTACAACTCTCCTTTAAATAAACTATGGTATCTGAGCATTTGTCAGTACAACATACTGTTTCTATTTAAGTAAGCCCAACTAATTCGATTTTACAGTGTACTTAAAAAAACATTAATTTTACCTAAAAAATCTTTGGAAACCAATTGCACATAGTTTTTTAAGTTGCCGTTACTTAAAATAGAATGTTAAATTAAATTAACTTA
>JAUMHI010000057.1:12347680-12358523 GCA_032359435.1 Enteromius unitaeniatus | reverse complement strand
GTGTGCAGTCTGCCAGATGTCGAAGGCCTCTCGTCAACGCCCGGCGGGACTACTACAACCTCTCCCGGTCCCACAACAACCTTGGTCCCATCTGGCAGTGGACTTCGTCACCGACCTGCCTCCCTCAAATCACTATACCACCATTCTGACAGTGGTGGACCGATTCTCCAAGGGCTGTCGGCTCATTCCCCTGCCCAAGCTGCCCACCGCCTGGGAGACGGCTCAGGTCATTCTTGAGCAGGTCTTCCACTACTATGGCCTCCCCGAGGATATCGTCTCCGATCGGGGGCCTCAGTTCACGTCTCAGGTCTGGGGGCTTTCTGCAATCAACTCCAGGTCAACATCAGCCTCACCTCTGGATATCACCCTGAAACGAACGGACAGGCCGAACAGATGAATCAGGAGCTTATACGCTTTCTTCGTTCCTACTGCCACAAGAACCAAGACGATTGGAGTCAGTACCTCTTGTGGGCAGAGTATGCACAGAACTCGTTGTGCAAAGCTGCCACCCAGATGACTCCCTTTCAGTCAAAAGGATTCCAGCCTCCTCTGTTCCCGTGGTCGGGCAAACCCACAGACCTCCCCACGGTTGATCTCTGGCTGCGACGGAGTGAGGAGACCTGGGACGCTGCTCACGTCCAATTACAACAAGCCGTCCACAGGATGACTGCTCAGGCGGACCGAAATCGACTGCCCTGTCGAAAGTTAAGTCCTAGGGTCCTTTCAAAATTATAAAACAAGTATCTCCTGTTCCATTTTGATTAGAATTACCCTCTGATTACCGAATCTCACCCACTTTCCATTCCTCCCTGCTTAAGCCTGCTGCTGCTCCTGAGGAAGCGGAGGTCCTGGACGAGGCCGCGGTTCCCAAGGCCCCTCCTCTTCTGCCTGAGAATGAGGACGTCTACCAGGTCAGAGAAATCCTGGACTCCCGATGTCGGGGACGCCACCTACAATACCTAATTGACTGGGAGGGCTTTGGCCCGGAGGAATGATCATGGGTTGGTGCTCAGGACATCCTCGATCCGGCTCTCACGGAGAGGTTCCACCGTGATCACACCGAGAAGCCAGCCCCCAGACCCGAGGTAGGCACAGAGGCTCTGTTACGAACCGCGCCTCTGTGGATCGCTCCAGCGAGCAGCAGCAGGAATTTGTATTTTACTATTACTATTAATTTTATTTTTGGTTTAGACATTTTCATGTCTTCCTGTTTTGGTTTCGTATTTGTATTTCCTTCCTTCCTTGCCCATATTTGGTTGTTCCTGTGATTATTAGTTGATTATGCTCCACCTGTGTCTCCCCAGCTGTCTTCTCTTTAGTTCATTAGCCCCTGTGTTTAAATGCCATGTCTTTTGAGTTCAAGTTTGTCCGTCAATGAATGTCTATGAATGTGTTAGGTGTTTTGTACTCTCTTTGTTTTTGGATTTATTAAATAACTATTATTTGTTTGAACTCCACGATCTCCTGCGTTCTCCTTCATCCTCCTGCATCCACCGTGACAATGTTACAGTATGACTATTTTTGTTATTTAAAATACAGCCATCATTTCATAATTTAATTTCACTGCTTATTATTTTATGTCTTGGCTTTTGTCATAATACCTGGTTAAATTATTTCAGTGTTCAGTTTTATTTAAACAATGCCATGTATAATAGTTGAATTGATACATTATTTAAGAGATTTAAGTATTGTATAACATTGGTAACACTCAGCCGCTTTAGTTTTTAAAAAGTAGCTCCCAGATTAAATAAGGTTGTAGACCCCAGGTCTAGAAAGGCGCCTATAAATGAAATGTTAATAAAATGTAAAGTTTAAATAAAAAGTATTGATTGTATACTTTTTTTCATTTTTAAACTAATACTGCCTGTACTCTTGTATAAAGCAATTCTAATGTATAAAGGAAATTGTAATTTATTAAATATATTTTTAAAATCTAATGACATATAAACGTGTACTTGTTGAAGTCATTAACACATTTAACTTTTGCTTCACAAATAAAAAAATACACACTTTAAGGTTCTTTTATATTTGCTCATGTATACACAATTGAAAGGCCTAGTACAAAGTAAAAAGTATAAAGTACAGATAATCCAACATTATTAACATATGTTTTAATGCCTTAATAATACTTACAAATAAATTATTTACAATTTATTTTTATGAATTACAATTTTTATTATGAATAATTGACTGAACCACAAAACCAGTCATAAGTAGCATGGGTGTTTTTGTAGTAATAGCCAAAAATATATTGTATGGGTCAAAATGATCTTTTCTTGAGAAATATCTTTGGGATATTAAGTAAATTTATATTAAGTAAAGGTCAAAGATCATGTTTTTATGAAGATATTTTGTAAATGTTCTACTGTAAATATACTAAAACATATTAGTTTTAGTGATTAGTAGTATGCATTGCTAAGAACCTAATTTGGACAATGTTAAAGACGATTTTCTCAGTATTTCTATTTATTTTTATTTATTTATTTTTATTTTAAGATTCCAGCTATTCAAAGAGTTGTATCTCAGCCAAATATTTTCCTAACAAACCATACATGAATGGAAAGATTTCTTATCAGTTTCGAAAAACTGACCCTTATGACTGATTTTGTGGTCCACAGTTACGTATAATTTAGTAAATGTTTATCCAAAAAATGGCAAGAAACCTTTTTTTTTATTTATTTTATGCCATTATTTTTTTCTGTTTTTAATAGCAGATGTTTTTTTACCTGGGCTAACTTTGTGCTTTTTCAAAAGTAAAAAGAAAGCTAGTCTAATGTCTTTAGTTTTCATTCCATATATGACAGGATTGACAGTCGGAAGGACTGTATAAATCATCAAACCACAAACTCTCTGTGCATTGGAAGAGATGCTGGGGATCCGATATGAAATTATAGCAATGGTTGTCACTATTTCAAAGAGGAAAAATATAGCAATTTGGGCTATACATGTATTTAGAGCTTTAACTTTTGAATCAGCATGGGTTTGTTTTATACATGTAATGAGAATCTGTGTATAAGAGAAAAGCTGGATAGAAATACTGCTTATCTGTATAAAGGCTGTTATAAATAAGCCATAAATGTTGTTCACAGTTAAATCCCCTCCACATGAAAGCAAAAGCAAAGATGGGTTGTCACAGTAAACGTTGGTAATAAAAGACTTGCATTTTATCGTTCTAGACTGAAGTGAGAACAACACTAGTATTAAGAGAAAGTCAATACCCCATGCCAGTGCTATGATTCCACATATTGTACAAGGAGTCATGATAGAATTATATCTGAGCGGGTTGCATATTGCTATGTACCGGTCTACTGACATGGCTGCCAGTAGAAAAGGTATTGAACCCCCATACAAATGTATCAAAAAAGCTTGAAGAACACATGTAGGGTAATACACATCATTTGTTTCTGTTAAAATATCCACAAGCACCCTGGGCAGACAGACAGTGATTCCCATTAAATCGGTTAGAGGAAGACTGAACAGGATGTAGAACATCGGTTTGTGAAGGCTTCTCTGAGTAATTATCAGTCCAAGAATGGACCCATTACAGACCACAGAGAAGACGTAGATCAGAGCTCCAGCCAAGAGCACAGGATATATTGCTTTGGGATGGATATCAAATTTTGCAATTTTGAGATTAAATGCGAAAGTGGAATTTGAAAGGTTTGCAGCCATTAAAAACCTTGAGGGAAAACAAAAACAAATATATTTCATCATAAAGAATTGTACTTAAATGGTCATGTAACAAGTTTTGTAAATCTGACTTAATTTATGAAGCTAAAGTCACAACAAGTCTTACCTTAGTTCAGTAATATAAATTGTATGACCTGAATACAGCTAGGCTTATATGCAGCACTATAGGCTATGATACATCGTCACCTTTTATGCAGTAAAAAACAGTCATGGGAGTTGAAACCATGGTACTTTTAACACCAGATGATGTAATGTCTGTCTCTAAAATAGACCTGAGATATTCACTGCATTTTTTTTGCTAATTTGTACTTGTACTATCAAAAATATAAGCAACTTTTACTCTCTACTCGACTACATTTTTGACTGAATATATGTACTTTTTACTCCACTACGTTTGAACGGACGTTTACTGTTATTCGCTACCTTGTGATTGCGCATGACAAGTCGGCATCTTCATCTGCCATGGCTATTTTCTTGGGCGGAAGAGATGATATTGCCACCTGCAGGATGCTGAAGGTACTGGATCAGTGGCGGAGTGGGGGGTGGCTTTTGGGGCTTCAGCCTTGAATGTTTTTTGCCCCAAATATTTTTTTAAAACCCTTAATCTTTTGGGTGTGTTAATAGTTTTGTAAAAAAAAAAAAAAAATCTAGTTCTAAAAACAGTTAAATTCCACGTCACGCAGGATCAATTAAAGTGCCCCTATTATGCCATTTTAAAGGTTGCTAATATTGTTTTATGAGTCTCTTAAAACAGGTTTACATGTATGCAAGGTCAAAAAACACTTTGTTTTCTCCAAAATTAGATTAAATTTTATCCCATTTCTAAATTATTCGTAAACGTGTGAAGCACTTCGAAGAATCAGTCTGTCTAAATCCCTCCTTTCCGTGAGCCCTCACTGCTGTGATTGGTCAGATGGTGCAGTCGTTTATGATTGGTCTACTGCTGCAGAGGTCCATAAAGCTTGTACCAAAACTATTACTGCATCCGAAATCACTTACTTCCCTACTATATAGTATGTGAAAAACAGTATGCGAGGCAAATGACCTACTGCTTCCACCCAAATTCTGTAGTAGGCATACCATGGACACTTTCCTATCCCATGAGGCTCCGGGAGATCAATCACAATGTTTAGACTACATTAGGCCCACAGCTGAACAACAGAACTACAGAAAAGTTGGCCGGTTACCAAGACATGTGCAGGGTTGTTACACAACATAACGTACACAAATATATTTTGTATTTTGAACGATCTCTAGAAAATGCAGTCATCAATTATTAATCATACTTACAGGTAGAAGTTCAGAGGAGCAAGCCGGTCCAAGTAATCTGGGCACTGATCCATCTTTTAAGACCAAGTGTTTGGTGAATATCGCGTTGTACTCCAAGATTGGAAAAGCAGTCATCAGTAAAATGATGTGAACACAACAAGAGATTGTACTGCTGAGGTGTTGTTGAAAAAAATGAATGTTAAACCCTCATTCTTTGTAAATTAAACTTTCAGAAGGGCATACAGGATAGAGCGTCTTCTTGACATGATGTAATCCACGTGGCAATTGTACTGTTTGTGGCGGGCAAGTTGTTCACAACGTAGAACGTAGGTGGACATTATGCAAATATGTTACTTAGTGACATGGATTCATAACAGAAAAAGATGCAAATTGCTGACGACTCGTTTAGGCCAATATGAGCCAAATCTTTTTTTTTGATAGACAATAACTTTATTTATCGTGTGCTGTCGGTGTCACAAATTTGCAGATAGTTTATGTTCACATACAGCTACATGACACATTGCATGAAAAAAGGCATAATAGGGACACTTTAAATTATATCAGCTGCACTTTCTCTCTCTCTCCTCTCCGACAGCGAGCTCACGTAACACACACAATTGTTCTACATGGCCACGCCTCCTGTCAATCACTCAGATCTTCTCATCTGAGGGGTAGGGATGTGTGATATATAGTCTGCGATCGAGAATTTTGCAAAAACCATTCAAAACACTATATATCTAGTTTAGACTAGTGCACACACGCATTTACAGTGTTCTTTTTACAACAGCTCAATAAACAAAAAGTTAATTAAGAGACTTTTAGACATAATATTGCCCTTCTTTGCTCATTTGCTTTCTACAAAAATCTATCCAAACAGCCACTGTTTTGTGTCTCTGAGCAACACGATGGTGTTTCATTTGTGAATTAATCACCCTTTTGAATGAATCGGTTCGATCACAATGACTCACTTAATAAGAGTGATTTTATGCCATCTATTGGTGGTTTTAATATATTTATTTATTTGTAACTGCAGTTTAATTAATTAGTTAATTATTTTGGATTAAACAGAGAGAAGAAATGCATCTAAATGCCACTTCAGGGTCATTCTCATTGGTTCCCACTTTTTTGGGAACAAAAATGCTCTAAAATGTCATCTTTGCCAGACTGACTTTGCTGGCAAAATTGAATGTAGTGTCACAGGAAGTATGGGCGGTATATGAGCTAAATGAGGCTACTCCACGTGAATGTGAATTAGCAGCTTGGCAAATACCAGCTGTTTCACATGGCTGCTTTTGTTAAAGTTGAATAAAAATTTTGCCCTCCTCTGAGAGGTAAATCAAATCAAAGTCAGCTCTGAATTTTTTTTTTACTTTATATATATATATTTAAATATATATACGTATATATATATATATATATATATATATTTAATTTTTTCACTTGTGCCTTTTTTGAACATTTGAGTTTGACTGAGACTTGTTTGAACTATTTTGTTCTGCCATTTTGAAATATTGAGATTCAATTTCATTTCTATATTAGTAAATAAAACCTCATAAATGAACAGTTTCTTGTTTTTCACATTTCTTGGTGTTCTTTGAGCCTACATTGAGTGCGAGTAAAATACTCAAGTTATTTTAAAATCGGATACTTTAAGACTTTTACTCAAGTCTTATTGGAATTGGTGACTTGTAACTTGTAATGGAGTAATTCATACTTTTACTCAAGTGTGGTTTTCAGGTACTCTACACCTCTGCAGACCACACATTATTTTTAAACACAATAAACACTAAGCTGAAATACACTACATCACTTTCGGTTCTAGAAGCCAAATGTCCTCAGATTTTTAGGATTGAATAATGTAAGTGAATAGTTTTTTTCTTTTAAACTGTTCACAAAAACGTCACATATACAGTGTGTTTTAAATATATGTTCATTCATATTTCACATTCCAGATTTAAGGTGGAAAGTGTTTTTTTGTTTGTTTGTTTGTTTATTTTTTTTTCTCTCTCTTTCTTTCTGTCTTTCTTTTTAGTCATTTCCATTTTTCAGTTTAGAAAACAAAAGTGAAGCAGACAACAATGAAAACCAAAAAGTCTAAAACTAAATAGACCCAAAAAAGCTACATTCTCGCTATAGGCTCAGTCAAAATTGCATAAAAACGTATGTATAACTGTGTTATACTGTAGGTCTGTTGTGTTTGCACAATGCAGAAAACAGTATGTTTTTCTCTTATAAATAAAAAGCCCTGTAGCATTGAGAATGCATGTTTAGTAAAAGACATTATGCGTAGTCCTTGAAAATAATTGCAATTACGTCAAAATTTATCAAACCTAAAAGTGATCAATTATATGTTTATTTTACATTTAGGCCCAAAGCATGCAACAACACCCTTGTTTCCAACAATAAACTAATAAGAATTACTAATTAGAGTTTTACCATGCCTGTCAACATATGCACTTTTCAGACATGTTAATGTTTCATGTGACATGTTTCAGTATGTTCTAGTAATAGTGCACACAAAACACACACAAAGATATCAACATATAAAAACAAACCGTTTACAGGAACATATCTTCAATGATAATTCATGTTTCTTTCCTGAGGTCTCTGAGACTTTCCAAAAGAGTAATACATTGTTCATGGATGTATAAATGTGAAAATATATTAGACAAATATTTTACATCTGTGAGATTTTCCTGCGTATAATTTTTAGCAGATTACTTCGTAATTCGTGACTGTTCAATCCATAAACTATTGGATTCAGAAGTGGAGGCACTAGAAAAATGAGCATTCCCATAATCTTTTGCAGATTGACGTTTACATCTAAGAACCTGTGTGACAGGATGGTGAAACTTCCAACAACCTCAAATATGAAAAAAATGACCAGTTGAGCAACGCAGGTGTTGATGGCCTTGCTCTTTGCATCAGACTTACTTGTGACCAAGCAGGTAATCAAAATCTTCACATAGGAAAATACTTGAATAGAAATACTAATAATCTGCATTATGGCTGTTGTAAATAGGCCAAAAATGTTGTTAATGGTAGTATTACCACAGGCTAGCTTAACTAGAGTAGGATTGTCACAAAACACATTCGAAATGTTAGATTTACATCTATAATTCCTTCCCTGCAAAGAAAACAGCAAAACAATTAAAAAAAGGTCAAGGCCCCATACAAAAGCAACAATTCCCATCACAAACTTTGGTGTCATGAGAGCATTATATCGCAGAGGCATGCAAATGGCAATATAGCGATCAAAAGCCATGGCAGCCAGAATGAACAAAACACCACCCCCATACAGGTGGAGCAGAAAACCTTGGAGCACACAGAGAGGATAGTATGTGTTATTAGTTTCAGTCACAATGTCAGAGAGAACCTTGGGAAGCATGGAAGTTATTCCCACAAAGTCATTTAAAGGAAGGCTGAATAAAATGAAGTAAACTGGCTTGTGGAGACTTTGTGTCAGAATAATGAGGAGCAACAGGGTCAGATTACAAAAAGCAACAAACATGTAGATGAAGATGCCAAAGAAAAATAGGGGATATTTTGCTCCTGAAGGGATAAAAAATGGATCCAGGGTCAGCTCAAAACTGACTATGATGGATAAATTCTCCATTATGATTCTGAAATCTGTGGAAAATAAAAAGCATGATCAATAAAACACTAATTTTCCAGTAATGAATTAAAAAATAAAACATTTGTCAGCATTTTACTTACTTCATCCACACTTAAAACCTCTAACAGAGACTACAGTATGCTGATGTCTTATATAGGCAGTCATCATACTGACATCATCCACATAACCCCTGAAGACGAATAATATGAAAATGCTTAAGAGTCAAACAGACTTGTCGTACACATACCTACCACATACACTAATTACTTTAAGTACTGAATCATCTGTGCAAATCTGAAATGTGTTAATAAAAAAAATAATAATAATAGGCCAATGTTAAATTTATGGTGACTTTCAAAAGGCAGTATTTTTTTCTTTGAATGGAAAAGAGGATTTATGAGGGCCAAAAGGGAATCTTGGGGATATTGCACTCATTACAAAAAAGACAGGCTGGTATTTGAAAGAAAGTAACAAGTCATATATGACCACCAGTGACAAAAAATATGGGCTTGTATACCATAATTGATATGCACTGAAAAAAAAGAAAACCTACACATTACATGACAGCGATGTAATAAAATCAGATGAAAATTTTCTTTGAATATTTTAAATATAAGTTTCACAAACAGATGTAAACACGGTCCTTATTCACACAAAACTGTGAAAACGACAAAAATCGCTGTATTATGCATGCCAAACCAGTAGATTGTACTTTCTATACATATAGCCTACCTATTCAAGTTTTCGCAAATGCCTATAAACAGAACATGTGATGCACATAGTCACGATTCTGTTTAGTTGGTTTCATCATAAATTATTAGTTGTGTTTTCATGGACTTGTCATTGTTTCTTTTTCAATCATATGTCCTCCTTTGTTCAGTTTTCCCGCAACTCTTTAGTTGTCATGGTAAATAATTTAATCAACTCAGTTCATCTTTACTGCATTTAAGTTGGAGGACATTATTTGTGTTTCAGTATGGCAAAGATCTGGAATGTTACGTAGAGAAGTTCCTTGACATCTGCCACCTGTGATGATGTCTGTCTTATGGTGGAATTTTGGCGTGAACTGGATGGCAATCTCTGGCTCATCGTGCCCTGCAGGCCTGCTGGTCCATGCAAAGTTACATCAACTTCGTGCCGTGGATGAATGGATTCGCATTTATGTCAGCCTTATCCTGCCACACCGCACAGACATGTTACAATCAAACACAGAACAAAGCTCACCAAGACCTCTCACTTTGGAGATGACAATGCCAGACCCCCCCCACAGACGGAGACCTTCTGCTTGCCATGACAGTGGAATCTGTGATGCAAGTGCCCACAAATACCCTGAAGCCAAAGCCCCAAAGTGAGACTGACCATGGAGGAGCAGGGAGCTTGGGGAGCCATGGCGAAGCAGAGAGTTCGGGGTCCTTGGCCCAGCCTGGAGAAACTTTGGCAGGCATTCAGGAGAAGCAGGCTCTGGTGGGCACTCTTTTCATATTATCACAACTATACAGTGTACTTCGTCCACCTCTAAACAGAGGTGGACAAATCAAGTACTTGTGTGAAAGTACAGATCCAGACAATAAAATATTACTCCAGTAAAAGCCCTCCTTTTTCAATTATACTGGAGTGAAAGTACAAAAGTACTCGTTTTTTTAAGTACTTAAGTAAAAAAGTACTGATAGATAGATTTTATATATAAACATAGTAGAATATTTGGCGGCATGGGTTTGTCTACCAAATGTTTCTAAATGGGTTCTGAATATCGTAAGGGGAGGGTACTGCGTTCAGTTCAAGCAGACAACACTTCATTTCAGTGGGATTCTACCCACAGTGGTGGGCCCCTAACAAACTCTGGTGTTGGAACAGGAAGTAGCTACTCTTCATGGCAAGGGAGCTATCAAGGTGGGTCAGCCTTTGTTAAGAGAGTCTGGTTTTTACAGCCGGTATTTCATTGTTCCAAAGAAGGATGGAGGGCTGAGGCCCATTCTAGATCTCAGGCACCTCAACCATTCAGTCAGTCAGCTGAAGTTCAAAGCTGAAACAGGTTGTGTGTTTGTCACGATAGATCTCAAAGACATTTTTACATGTATTTTCACGTGTCTATCCATCCTTCGCACAGGAAGTTCCTGAGGTTTGCTTTCGGGGGCAAAGATTACCAATATCGGGTCCTTCCTTTCGGTTTAGCACTCTCACCCAGTACTTTTATGAAGGTAGTGGATGCAGCCTTAGCTCCGTTGCGGCTACATCGACGATTGGCTGATTCTAGCACGGTCTCAGAGA
>JAUMHI010000057.1:12275000-12337108 GCA_032359435.1 Enteromius unitaeniatus | reverse complement strand
AAAAAGTAAAATGTAGTTAGGAATTTAGTAAACTAAAAGTGAAAGTTACAGATAAAGTACAGATTACAGGTAAAGTACAGATACTTAAAAAATGTACAGTAACGAAGTTAAAGTACTTTGTTACTGTCCACCACTGTTGTTAACCACATAATGCATATTTTATGCTTCAGACACATATGTAATAGTAAAACAAGACATTTATAGCAAAAAATATAAACAGATGTCAACAACAACAATTCATTCAAATGTAATGTGTTTTATTCATATGGGATACACATATTGTAAGTAGCTATAAAGTTCAATCTATTCAACTATCATGTATTTCGGGAGAAATTGATACATTTGAGTGCTATAAATCCGACTGACGGGACTCTCTGAATTGCAACGCTAACAAACATGGCAATATGTTAAACTCACCACTGAAAGGGTTAAAAACTCAACTAAACAGAATGGGATTTTAAACACATGATAATAAAGGGCAGACGTGTGTGGGTAATCAAACCAAACAAGAAAATGAACATGACCAAATAAGGAGAAACTGGACCTAAATGACAAATAAGAAAACAAACACAAAACAAACAGAAAAAGTAACAATTTACACCCATTAAACATGGGATAAATAAGATGTATTGTCATTTGCAGAACACTTGTGATCTATAACCATGTAGTTTTAATAGAACATTGGCAACATTTTGACTAAATTTCTACATTATAATTCTTATACACTTAAAGTGGTTGAATTAGGTATTGCAGTTCAAATTCAAAATATTGGAGATGTTTTTTTTTCACCCGGCCCCTCCTACTCAGACTTGACGCACAAGCAGGTTGCCAAATTGAAGACAGCAACTAGAACGAGCACAATGACGATGGAATGCGATGTGTCCTGGATGCCGAAATACTACTGACTTTGTGATTGGGAGATAGACGGGGGGTGGCGCTTCAGACCAAAACAAAACATGACAAAATAAACATCAGTTGAGGGCTGCAACTGCACTTTTTAAACAAGAATATCCCTGCTGTACTACTACTATCAGCGATATGAGTACTTGAAATTAACATGATTTCTTAATGACTGTTGAACATAACAGAGACATTTTATGATTATTACAATAAATTTCTTACATACGGTTCTTTTAATGTTCACTGGTAATTTAAGTTCACAGCACTAATAATAACAGTTGCACATGCGTGTGTTTATTGGTCTGTTGGGATTTTAGTAGGCCTATGAGATCTGGAGGGATTTCATTAATGGCATCCACTTGGTTTTGTTACATATAATAAACAACTCAATAATTAACTGCCTTTGTGTCTGAAGCCCTTAATTGTGTTGACGTGATACCAGGTCAAGAGGAACAAGGCAACTAATAATACCTTTGAGATGCCGAGCTTTACTTTTAAGTTGTTTTCAACTATTTTTAAATTAAAAAAAGAGATAAAGTTTAAATCACAACTTTAACAAGAAAAGTAGGGCCTTTATTAGATTCACTGTTTAAAATTATGTTTGTTAATTTTATTTTAGATATCCAGTCTGAATCAAATAATGAAACAGAACAGAACATGGTATGCTATATTACTTTAAAAAAAAATGTTTGCTTGTCAATGGACAGACGCAGGCAGAACAAAGATTATCTAGTCTATTTTATTTTTTGTTTTTTACCAAAAAACCCTGGTTGTTTCACACTGAAGTGACAGAGCTTTAGCAAAAAAAAAAAAAAAAACATTTTCACAATGTTTAATATCTTTATGAATATACAGACACCAAATGTACAGTAACATTACATTACTATTTTGTCATAACTTACATGCTTCTCTACATATATCTATGTTATAAACATCTTGGAAACCTATTGCAAACTGAAAACTGTATATTCAGGAAGTACTATAAAATGACAAGGCCTGACTTTTGCCTAATTAAGAAATTTGTCATAAAACGCCATTTGTGATAGCATATATCAGTTAACACTGAAAAGGACATAATGCAAAAAAAAAAATTCTTTTTAATCTTCTAGTAATTTTCTCAAAAATCTGAACGATTGGTCTGTGTCTGATGAAGGAGATTCATTTTTTGCCTGATGTGCTTGTTCTCATTCATTTGTTTCGGGACTGGAGTCTGTGGATTAATTGATCATGATTTGTAATTTTCTATAAAATCTGAGAAACATCTGTTGTTGATTTTTATTTTATTATCATATATAGGTCTTGGTATTAATATGAAACCATTAATTTTCTCAAAAGTGAAAATTGTTGTGCAATTGCCCTCTGCATATTAAAAATTATTAATTGGAATTGTCTTTGAACATGAGTAGAAGGCTTTATAAGACTTGGCACAAACTGAGGCAATAAACACATTTAAGCAGTGATTTTTCTGTAAAAGACTTTTAAGAAGTGTTTTCGGATTTCATGGCTGTTCAGTCCATAAACAATTGGATTCATAATAGGAGGCACCAAGAAAATTAGCATCCCCATAATTTTCTGCAGATTCGCATTAACATTTGAGAACCTGTGTGACAGGACGTAGAAAGTCACAACGGTTTCAAATATGATGAAAATGACCAGTTGGGCAACGCAGGTGTTGATGGCCTTGCTCTTTGCATCAGACCTACTCGTGACCAAGCAGGTGATCAAAATCTTTACATAGGAAAATACTTGAATGGAAATAGTAATAATCTGCATTATCGCTGTTGTAAATAAGCCAAAAATGTTGTTAACTACAGTATTACCACAGGCCAGCTTTACAAGTGAAGGATTGTCACAAAACACACTCACAATATGGGATCTACACCTTGAATGCATTCCCTGCAAGGAAAACAATGTACAAATGAATAAAAAGTCAAACCCCCACACAAGAGCCACAATCATTATAACAACTCTGGGTGTCATTAGAGCATTATATCGGAGAGGCATGCAAATGGCAATATAGCGATCAAAAGCCATGGCAGCCAGGATGAACATAACACCACCACCATACAGGTGGAGCAGAAAACCTTGGAGCACACAGAGAGGATAGTATGTGTTATTAGTTTCAGTCATAATGTCAGAGAGAACCTTGGGAAGCATGGAAGTGATTCCCACAAAATCATTCAAAGGAAGGCTGAATAAGATTAAGTAAATTGGCTTGTGGAGACTTTGTGTCAGAATAATGAGGAGCAACAGGGTCAGATTACAAACAGTGCCAAACACATAAATGAAGATGCCAAAGAGAAATAGGGGATATTTTGCTCCTGAAGGGATAGAAAATGGATCCAGGGTCAGCTCAAAACTGACTATGATGGACAAGTTCTCCATTACGACCCTGTGAAATATATGAATATGGAAATCTAAATATCAAACACCCAAAACAACACAATTCGTGTTTCTCACCTTATGCAGTAGAAGAGACTATATTCAAGTGAAACACATTACTCTTATATAGACAACCATGTTTCTGACATTGCCCACATCTAAAGCCCTCAAGACAAGAATATCCGTGGGACAAAATCATGAACTAAGGGATAAAGAGTAACAGGAGACTTGGGCCTACATCAGTACCACCAACCCGGTATCACGCCAAGACGTGACATTATCACGTTGGTCCACTTTGAAAAACATGTAGCTGTCACGATTTAACCTCCTCAGACAAGAAACTTACATATTTTGTGTTAACAAATTTCGTCGAAAATTACGCGATGGGCTCACCGAAAAGTTTACAATGTAAGTCAGTGACAATCATCAGCTGTGGTCAACCACGGATAACCAGATTCATTTCGCTTTTATTAAGCAACTGTAGGAAGGCGTTAGGGGCGTCAGCGCACACAGGGCAGAAAACGCCACTATAACACAGGCGCACATTCGCACTGATGTGACCGAGTCCGACCCGAACCCCAGCATCCTTTCTAAATATCTGTCCGAACCTGGGCCAGCCCGTCGGGTACCATCAGGCTCGGGACAAGTATCCGTTCTCTAATCAGTACCAGTATTGTAAATGTTTGTAGATAACAGCCATGTTTGTACAGGTTTTATGAAATTATTATTGTACAAAGCTTCATTTTCCAGAAGAATCCTAAGCATGTAGATCCTAGAAACCATTTCCACCAACAGTCTCTCTATCAACTGGGAAGTCCAGCTCAGATCAGATCGGTTGACTATCCCTTCATGGAACCTCAAACATGGTTTGATGTCCTGTATTAGGTGCATGTCAAAAAGAAGATCATTGTGGTCAATTGATGATACTTTATTGATACTTAGATTGATTAGATTTAAATCAGGCCTAGCAGACATTAGGAACAGCTCCATTAGCAGAATATTGTTCTTTTTGGCTAGAACCATTTACATACATGGAATCTTTTCATTACAGGGGAAAGGGTTCTTTGGATTATTCCAATGTTCTTTACACTATGAAAAGAAGCTGTTGGAAGGTTCATTGGGGAAACAGTTGTCCTTTCTAATCAGAGTGCAAGTTTGCCTCCAGTCCAAACTCCCAGTAAGTCAATCTTAATGTCCAAACTCTATGTGCAGTCCACTTTAGCTTGAATAGTTTAATATGGCATTTAAAATATAGTGACAGATATGATTAGTCAAACTTCAAATAAGATGTTTTAACTGTTTTAGAGGTTATTACTTTACAATCTAATCACGTCTCAGCCCCAAAATTGTCAGCGTTTATCCCGATTTTTTGGATTTTGAGGCAACTGCAAATATGAATAAAATTAAATACTCAACCTGACATTTATTTGCTAGTCTATTTGTTTTTTTTCCTTACAAACACTAGACCGTTTCATCACCTTGTGATGTCTAAATGATTAGACCTGTGGGAGAGTCTATTAATGGCCTCTAGTTTTGTTTTGTCACTTATAATATACCCTTTGATAATAAACCTCCTGTGCTTCAGGAAATTCACCAGTTATCCACCACCCAAACTACAAACACTGTTGCTAATAAAACCTTGGGGATTTATGTCTCACGGCCTTTACTTGCAAGTGTTCTCAATCTCAATCATTTTTGAATTACAACAAAAACTTCAACTTAACTTAAACAACTGAGACATTCTTACCAAAGGAACCGTTTTTACGTTTTTTTTTGCTTGACACATTTAGGAGACACTGTCTCGGTTACATATCAATAATTCTGTATCAACAATCCCATGTTACTGCACATTGTGGACATCTCTTTTCTATAAAAGTCTGAATCAATTAATATATTTCTTAGTGCATTAGCATAGAGCTCCGTGACCTTGACTTAGGAATGTCAAATTAGTTTGATGCATAAATGTGCCATAATTTAAAACACAGGTCTTGGAATCCAGAATTCCCATGTCAATGTACCATGAAAACACTGACCCTACTGGGACTAAAGACCAGAGAGGAAACATATTAATTAAGTCTGTGAAACACTGGTCAAGGGAAAGCTGCGGTGAGTTGATTAAGACTGTAGAGACCAAAGGCCTGAATTGAGTAAGTGAATTAAGCCTCAGGTCACTTTAAATGTTGAAGAGTTGCTGGAAGCATATGCCAGATTGCCCCTGCTGGTGGACACAGAAATTACATCTACACATCTGGGCTCAGAAAGCCTCTTTTTTGCTTTTTACAACAATTATAGCCATGCACTTCAATGAAATACTTTTAATGATTGATTTTTGGAGTGGCTTCTTAGTAACTGTGTAAAACAAACTGTTTTCTACGGTGGCCGTGAGAACTCAATGTGCTGCAAACTTCAGGAAACACATGCAAACAGAAAAAACAACAACACATTAAGAAAACGTCTTCATCAGTTTGACAACACAAGTGCTGCAAACACAGAAACACGCAGCAAATAGCACAGACCACAAATGTTTCAGGGGGACCTTTAAAAAGTGACAAACCCATCTGAGAGTAACTCTAGCTAACATAGCATTAAAATAATGTTTCACAGTTAAGTGTGTAATTCCTCAGATTAGTCTAATAATATCCAAAAGACTGTATGATCAGGTTGTTAAAATAAACACAAAAAACTCACCTTTTAGTTCAGGGACAACATCTCTGCTCTAACCAAAAGCCACTGAATAAATAACTAATTAGGTCCCAGATAGGTTCATCACTTTTTGAGGTCCCCCTAAAACATTTCCATTGTGGTCCGTGCTGTTTGCAGTGTTTCTGTGTTTGCAGCGTGTTTCTGTCTCATTTTTTGAGTACATATATGACCTGGCTTAGTATGTACAATGTATTTTGTTAAGAAGAACATACCAGGCGAATGCATGAACTGTATGTATGGAATAGTTATTTATTTGAATACAGTTTAAATTTTCTTTTTTTTCTTTTTTTTATATGTATATATGTTGGAAAGGTTTCATACATATTTTGAGTTTTATTATATTTGATTGTTGTTTTAAGTTTATAGTCATGCAATTTTAAAAACATACGAATCCATTAATTTTTGTGCTAAAAGGAAATGAATAAACAGTATGTGAGCAGTCTTCAATGGTTTCATGTAACATTTCATAATGTACACAAATTGCATATGGATTTAATTTAAAAAAAAAAAAATTATATTAACATATTAAACAACTGCTAAAACAAAAGCTTCACGTTACATTTTATAACACATTTTGTGTGTTGAATTTAACAACACATGTGTTGTCCCTGACCACACTCAGAAGATGCGTTGAAAATAATACATGTTGTGTTGTTTTTAACACATTTGTTTTAAGAGTGTAGGAAAGGCCATTTGCAAAGATTCATTAAAAGACATTATAGTTACTGCTTCTGTAGGTGAGGCTGGATCATAAATAATTTGCGTGAACATAAACGCATTTCAGTTGATCAAGAGTGCGTTTCCCTTCAGAACCAAACATAATGTTAATCGTCTGTGTCTTCAGTCACTCAGATGTCGGGGGTAAATGACTACTGCTATGTTCATTGATGCATTTAACAACAAAACCTCAATCTCTTAGGAATCTTGCTTGTCTCTGCGTCTCGGTCTGATGACGGCTCACTCAGAGCGGGTCTGAGGCAAGACGCCAGTTCAGTCTGTGTGACATGCTGCTGTCAATCAACTATTGTGGGAGTGGCCTCTGTCGGTGTGACGCCACACCAACATGCATTTAATAATGGTTTGATTTCAGAAGGGGCAACTTATTTTTATTTTATTAAATTAAAAGAAAACTGGTGGATCTTTATCATTGTAGGATGGTTGTATGTACACATACTCCCAACACACATTTCAGTCTAAACAGCTTGTAAAAGTGCATGTGGCACCGGATGACCCCTTTAACTAGCCTCAACTTGTTCAGACTGTAAATCGGTGTTGTGTATTCCAGGCTTTATTTTACGAAATTTCTGAAGAAAGAACAAAAAATGTCTTGCAGTGATCTTCGTTTTAAGGAAAAGCCATACATGACTTCATGAAGTCATTTTCTGTTGCAGTATTTCCAGTAGGCCACTTGAGTGGCACTTGTGTATTGAGTCCAGGGAACACAATAATTGGTCCTCTTGGATGTCTTGGCCTGCACTGTTTTGCTGTCACTGTATCTGTTTGCAGCAAGTTCTGAATGGCTGTTTGGCATTTCTAACAAACAAACAACTGTAATGTAAAAATAAAAGCATTTTTAAAAAAAATCTAATTTAGTAATAAAACTAGCTGTGTAATAAAACAATATTATTTAGTAATAAAACAATACTGTGTAACATTAACAGAACTGAAAATGTATGCATTCAAATTCAAACATTCAAATTGTAAAAAACAATTCAAATGTTCATCATTACAGTCATACTATAGGGTTAATTATTACTAAAAAAGTGCTTTGGGTTATACATTAATTCACCATTTGTGAATTATTGTGAAGCAACTAATCTCCACCCACCTTGTGTCAACAAAACATAGGCTAATTTATTTCAGATTATTCTTTTGACAAAATCTTCTGCTTATTAAAAATAATATATATTATATATTATTATTATTTATTTATTTTTAAATACAAAATAATACAGTTTTAAATCCCTTTTGTAATGTAATATCTTGCACTGACTAATATTCACCAATTATGAGCTGAATGCATTATCTCATTCTTCAGCGTCCTCTAGCGGCAATAGTTTGCTATTACAAGTTGGTTTTTACTGGTGATTGTCTTGTTGACTCTTTTTTTCTCATAATCTCATAAGGTTTTACAACTTTTTTTGTTTGTTTGTTTTGTTTTGGTTATACTTTTGAAGTGACTACCTTACGTACTCTACTGACACTTACAGTAACATCATGTTGAGCGGTTAACAGTCAAACAGTTCATGAAGCGCTTTGTGTCTAAAGAATTTAGCAGAAATCAATATATGCTTTTCTATATGCCATGCCTATCACCCTTGTTGTCACTACTACAGGCCTGCAACTTTAAGAAACAGGTAATGGCCACTTTGTAACCTGATCAAGGCTTGAATAAATGATGGAGCAGGATCTGGGTTCACCATTGCCACGGTTGTTGCTGTAGGCATTTCCAAGGACAGAAACCAGCTGAACAAAGATAATCAAGCTGAACACCATTTAAACAGCATCCTGCTATTAATAACCCTAAGGATGAATCCTGAGTAGTAAGTAGTTTTGGCTCTCAAGATTGCTTGTCTATGTTATTGTGGGTTTTTTTGTTGACAGTGCATTATGTCGACAGACTTTCTTAAGTTGCGATGAATAGAGGGCTCCAATTTGTTAATTATAGTATTATACTTTCTGCCCCAAAAGGTAAATAAAAAATCTGAATGAATGTCAGTAAAGAAGCATGTAACTCATATTATAATGTTTTTTCCTTAGTGACTACCTGTTCAAGTTGCTGCTGATCGGGGACTCTGGTGTAGGAAAGTCATGTTTACTTCTACGGTTTGCTGTAAGCGATTTTCTGTTTAAAGTAGTTGACCCAAAAATGTCAATTCTGTCTATTATTTACTCACTATCACGATGTTGATCTAAGTGCCAGTTGTTTTTATCAATGTAGAACAAAATAGATTTTTAAAAGAACCTGTTAAGGAAGAAACAAGTTAATAATACAATTATTCTAACAGGATGACACCTATACAGAGAGCTACATCAGCACTATTGGAGTAGATTTTAAAATCAGAACTATCGAAATGGAGGGGAAGACAGTTAAACTGCAGATTGTGAGTATAAATATTAGAGATATTTATATACATTCATATTCACACTTAGTTCATGTCTGCCTGGGTTGATTTTTCTTGTTTGTATTAGATCTGTTTTAAATAATCTAGTTATTTTTGACCCAAATTGCTCATTTGCTGATTAACTGACTAACCAGTCAAATAAGTGTTGGCAAAAAGGCCTTAGATACTTAGATGAAGAATGACATCCTCACATTTTTTGCATAAAACATATGTGTTTTTGTTGATTTTTTTCTTTATCCTGAAGTGGGATACAGCAGGGCAAGAGCGATTTCGAACAATAACATCCAGCTATTATCGAGGGGCACATGGGATTATAATAGTCTATGATGTCACAGAGCAGGTAATACTGTTAAATATAACAAAAAATTGTGTAGCGTTTTGGTTATAGAGAATAAAGTACTTTGCTTTTACAGGAGTCTTTCAACAATGTGAAGCAATGGTTAGAAGAAATTGACCGTTACGCTTGTGAAAATGTCTCCAAGTTGCTGGTGGGTAATAAGAGTGACCTTGCTTCCAAAAAGGTTGTAGACTTTACCACAGCAAAGGTAAGCCTTCCTCTTATGCAAACCTAAGTCTGTTCCACAGAATTGGCAAATATTTAAACTTTCATTTGCACCGCTTGCAGGAATTTGCTGATTCACTCAAAATCCCATTCCTGGAGACAAGTGCCAAGAATGCAAACAACGTAGAGAAGGCATTTTTAACAATGGCCTCTGAAACCCAGAAGAGGATCGGGACGGACAGCGTTCAGAATGAAGCTGTTAAAATGGGATCCAAAATAAACAGTGCCCCCTTATGGCCTGGTGGAGAGAAGTCAGTGGCTGAGGAGGTCAGCTCTTGTTGTTAGTGCTTGGTATGTGTTACATTCCTTTGCTGTAAATCATTTTCTGATCAAGTGTGCTTTATTCAAAATTTGTTTGATCATAAATAGAGTAAAATGGTAATGTTGTGAAATATTATTACAATTAAAAACATATGTTTTCTATTTTAAAATGCCATTTATTTCTGTGATGGGAAATTTTTCTGCAGCCATTACTCTAGTATTCATTCCTTCAGAAATCACTCTAATATGCTGATTTTCTACTTTAGACCCATTTACTGTCAATGCTGAAAACAGTTGTGTTGCTTCACAGTATATTGTGGAATTTCTAAAAGAAACAGTATATGAAATCTAAGAGAAATTCAGCTTGAAATATATTTACTTTTTAATTTCTCAAAAAATAAAAATGAATATAGATTAAAAAGTAAGCTTTTTCTGAGTATCAAGCAATCTCTCACTGTGCATTGCGCATACAGAAGCATTTGCACTGGATATGAATCTAAATAAACACTCAGATCAACCTAATGTGCGATATTACATGCACAGATAAAGCGCAGGCCCAAGATTTGTTGTGCTTGAAACTACATTATATGTTTTTTAGTATCACAAATAAATAAATAATTAATTATGGTCATTACCTCATGGATCTCATTAAAAAACAGTCAAGTAATAATACAATTCAGGAGATGTAATATACATAATGTGATGGTCATATTCTGACATTTAGCTGAATATATAATATTCATTTTTATAACATTTCTAAATTTTTGAAAGATGCGCATTTTGATTTTGAATGAAAGCTCTAAAAGGGTCTTTTTAGGTCAAGCATTGCAAGTATTTGAATCAAACACAAAATTACGTTACGACACAACAAAACAAATTCAGCTGACAAGATCATAAGATAATATTCAATCACTAAAAGTTTTAGGCTTGTTTCACATATCCTGTGAACTCATTTTGAGCTAGACGCTCAAAATAATTCATTGGGTTACTGCAATGTACGAGAATTACTAGTAGTACCAACAACTGTACAACTGTAGTCCCAATAGAGAGTTACCAGTATGTTTTCCTTTTACAGGCAACCCTAAACACAATACTATTGAAACACCTATCAAAATTCAATACAGAAAATTTCAATATCAATACAGTACACTGGGACAATTTTTTTCACACTAAATAAATTTACATTGAGTTTTTCTTTAAAAACCAGTGACTTTTTTTCAAACAAATTGGTCATTTTTATGTAATTAATATCATTTTATGTTGCTCTAATTCAAATGCTTCTGTTTGAAAAGATTATGTTGATAAGAAGTTACACTGTTTTCTGCTGATTTCAGCATGTAATGCTCTGAAAGTTGACTTCTTCTTGGATGCAGAAGAACATGCATTGTGAAAGGTGTAACTTGCTAATTTGTTCAGGATGTGTGAAACAAGCCTCAAACTGAAATTTACAATGAGCTTATGTAACAAGAGAAAATAAAAACCTTCAAATCACATTACAACCAGGACTTTTTCCCAGTAAATCTAGCCATGTTGGCCAGTTTAAACCTTATGCGTTCCCTCTCTTCTGGGTTCCTCTTTGAGGTGCATTCAAGAGTAGAACCAGTCTCGAAGGAGATGGCTGGGCCGTGTGAAAGTAAAGCCGTCCCCGTCTTTTCTTCACACAAGGTGGTTGTGGGGGACTGCAGGACCAGCCTGCTTCGCATTGAATGTCTGAGGCGTAGCAGCAAAGGGTTGCGTTGAGAATAAAGCTCCCTCTCTGGCTTGATACACAGGAAGCAGGCAGCACACAACATGCGGAAAATGTAGATCCATCCGAGGTAGTGAAGCTCCACAATGTTCAGAAGAAAACAACCCAAGCTAATGGTAAACATAAAATTAAGGAAAATGGTCTTTTCAGTGGCTCGCGACACAAAACAATCAGTCCGTGTTGGACAAGGGTACGTTTCGCATCTAAACAAATGAGGCACCTCAAATCCAAACAGGTAGTACTGACCGACAAGAAACGTGATCTCTAGGACGGAGCGGATCAAGACGTGAACAATATAGATGAGGAGAACCTGACTGGAGAGTGTGGTTGGATCCTTGCTGACCTCACCGAAATCATCCTGGAGGAGACTTTGCACCACGCTTTCCTCATCCTGACCACTCCATTCTTCTCCCTGTTGTCCAAAACCTAGTCTGACACAGTCTCCTTCCAGCTGCCCAGAATAGTCTCCCACGGGGTGCTTGGCCTCTGCCTGGACCCTCTCTGTCTCCTGCTTCTCGTCTTTGGTGATTTTGTGCAGCACGTAGATGATGTAGAAGATGGAAGGTGTTGAGACCAGCACAATCTGGAAGACCCAGAAGCGCAAATGTGAGACGGGGGCGAAAGTGTCGTAGCAGACATTGTTGCAGCCCGGCTGTAGAGTATTGCAGGTGAACTTGGACTGCTCGTCGCTGTACACAGCGTCTCCAACAAGGGTCACCAGCAGGATGCGAAAGATCAGAAGCACCGTCAGCCAGATCTTACCGATGACCGTCGAATGATTCTGTACCTCTGTAAGAAAGCGGCCCAGAATTGACCAGTCCCCCATTTTTTTTAATCTGGAGAAAACAAGGAAATAGCAGAAAGGCGGAGATTTTCTGTTATTTCTTGAAAGAATAGAACATAAAATTTAAATTAGCAGAAAATGTACTCACACTCAGGTCACCCAAGATGTAGAAGAGTGTATTTCTTCATCTGAACAGATTTGGAGAAATTTAATATCCCTACATCATCACTTGCTAACTAATGAATCCTCTTCGGTGAATGTGTGCCATCAGAATAGGATTCCAAACAGTTGATCAAAACAATATAATCTATTAACATGACTCCATCAATCAATTTTTTGTAAAGTGAAAACCTGTGTGTTTGTAAGAAACAAATCCACTTTGAACTGTAAGGATTTTCTCCAAATCTGCCCCGATAAAGAAACACATCTAAATCTTAAAAGTCCGAAGGCTATAATTTTCAGCACATTTTCTGTTCCTGTAAGAGGGTTAACAAATCTACTCTTTAGACTAATAAAAACACTATGAAAATTTGTGATGAAAGGATGTTGATTTAAATTCCTGATCCTGCATGTTTCACTCTTTTTTTTAGCTTAATCTAACTGCTTGATTATTTGTGTGATTCACACTGTGGTGAATTTAGTTACATTTGGACACTTTTTGCCATTTAGGTGACTGAGAAAAAATGTCTCAATCCTGAATTATCCTTATATCCCTCTTAAAGTCATTAATTAATTTGGTAGGAATTAAATGGCTCACTTGTTTAATGAAATTGTACAACATTATGACAGTTACCTTGATTTATATAATAATAGAGACAAGAACAAAACACTTACCTCTGAATAATTTGTCTACAAAAATGACAAAATGTGCAAAAAATAAAATTTGCATTGCTACATTTGAAAAAGGGTCTGTTTGTCACCAGGAAAAGACCTCTATGTGTGAGCTGGGGGAAACGGGCTGACCACAGGCATCTGTCCAAACCCTCATTGTACTGTATTCAGACAAAGAGTCCCAATGTACAATGTCACAAAGATTTAAAAATACAATGGGATGCAACATCTCTGAATGTCCCTGAACAGTCAAACTGATTGTTCAAAAGAACCTGCTGGAATGGAGAAACAATGTTAATTCATGAGAGATTTTGTCCTATACCTGCTCTGAGAGTGAGAAAGCTAATAAAATTATTTTCTGCATGATAAATAGTTAAACACTATGAAAATGAACAACATTTAATATGTACTGAACCATTACACTCATATTATTCTTAAATTATTCTCAAATAACTCTGGCTTCCTAATGTTAAAATTTATTATAAACGCAGCACAACATGTCATCTTTGGGTCAAAACAAACTTAATTTAATAATAATTTAAGCATAAAACGAAAATTCTGTGAAATCTTATGAATTAAGAATATAAATATGCTTTAGAATTTAGTTTTCAATTGTTAATAACTTTAAAGTTACAGTTGCATGTGCTGTGCCAAAGAAAAAAAAACAATGCAATTAAGCAATACATATACTATATATATATATATATATATATATATATATATTTTTTTTTTTTTTTTTTTTTTTAAAGCAAGTAAACAAAAGACAGAGAGTTGCATTTTACATTTACCATTTTGAACATTATCAGTGTTTTCACTACCTCACCATCTGCCTCAACACACAAAATCCAGAGAAAAACATAATTTGCACTGCCTCCACATCTGTCTTGGTTACTCCATATAGCTACATAATCTTAATATTTTGCATTTGGTACTCTCACTTAATGCACACCAAAACTGTATGTCTGTTTACTTCATAATTTCTTGTAGCTACTTGTGTATTTCTATGTTTGTATATTTAGTTTGTATATTACACAAACACAGAAGCCTATATGTTTGTGTGCGTGTGTGGGTTTAATATTTATTGCATTTTATAGGCGTATATATTGGTCGATTATAAATACATTGTCTTAGTTAATGCACCAGCTTTAACTTGATTAAACACCAGCTATTAACAAGCAAACAGACAAATAAAACGTTTTTAAAATAAATGTAACCTTTTCACATTGCCCTGTATTTTTCCTTTAAATCAGTTATGTAGCAGCCTTTAAAATGCACATTCATGTAATTATTTTCTGGTTATTACTTTCGACGTCGTTTGATGATATAATGCATAAATGTTTGATTAAAAATCAAAAGTATCCTTGCTCTACAGTGTGTTTGTGAGAGCAGCGCTGTGATGGAGTGAGCTGGCAGAATCTCAGCAGCAGCAGCGCGTATATCAGATGAAATGGTTTGGCCCTCGGGGTTACAGGAAGTTGTAGCAGCTGCCATGTTTAGCTGCTTTGTTGTAGATTTCTTGTAGGTTTCCTGCAGATTTTTTTAAGTGTTGCAATGGAGCCGAGCTGGAGTTCATTTTTATTTCAGGTAAGCCAGCCGTTCGAAATAAATCCCAACCGCGCGGGAAAAATAGAAAATCGATCGGGACTCCCAAAAACAGCGCGAGGGGGAGAGATTTGAGCTTTAAAAGCGGGGTTTTAAGGTACTAAAAACAATGGCAGCTAAGCTAGCTCACATTAGCCGCTAATGCTGCATCTCTCCCAGACTTCCAGCTGTGAACTATGAGGGAGACGTACAAGGCATTTCTTTCCCTCTTTTTTCCTCTTCTCCTTCTCATTCAGAGTCTTTTACGTGCTTTTTTTTCTTAAGTTGAACACTTTTAGCTGACAGCTTATTTCTTAGTTTTAGGAGCTCATTGATTTTGTTATGACACAATTTGGATGTGTTGACCAGACGCAACGTCCATGTCTGCGTATGTTATAATAGAAAACGATGTTTATGTGCATTCACGGCGCATTTCTTTATTAAATGATCTTTATTTCCCAGTCGATCTCCATGATTGTTCGTAATTTCCTGTGTTTGTTTTTATTTGTTGTTAACGCAGCTCCCTACTTTTATTGGAGGGAACATGGTGATAATGGCTGTTTCCAGATCTTCTTAGCTGCCTACCTAGACATCATAATCGAATAGACCTTGCATATGATAAAAGCAAAATACTGTGGAGGTTCATTAATGTAAAACACTACTACGATACCCCAAAGTTCACTATTATGGTACCCCAACGTCTCACAGTACGTTTGTTGTTTGGAATTGAAAGCACCCCTTAAATGTTGACTTATTTTGCAGTTAAACTTAAGTCCATTAAGCTTGATATTATTAAAGCATGTATTGCATTAAGGTGCAAAAATGTAACTTTTTGCACTGATGCATGAGGAATATTTGCATGTTTGCACTGAAATGTAAATGCTTAGGCTGTTATTGACAGCATGCAACTCTTTTTCACTATTGATCTGATATGACCTTATACTTTAAACTTAACAATTATTGTTCACTCTTACAGCAAAATCCTGTGATGTTTCCATATGCGTAATGATTCGGTTCCGTTTTGAATCATTTGTTGTTGTTTTTTAACAATGAAATTGATAATGATTGTATTTATGTCTCGCATACTTGATAGGCGTAATATATTTTTATGCATTTGTGACAAACATGATTATTTTATGCAAAGTTGTTTTTGCAGTCATTAGTAACATTTATGCATTTGGCAGATGCTTTTATACATGCCTTGCGTTCAGAGTACACATTTTGTATCAGTTTTAGCTTTCCTTGTGAATCAAACTCGAGAACATTGTTTCTAGCACTATGCTCTACTGTTTGAGCTACAGGAAAAGTAGAAAAGTTTTGTTAAAAAAAATAAAGATCAAACCAATTGCTAAATGTAGTCCAGATATGTATGTTAAGTTGTTAGTATTATTAGGAGTATAAGTAGTGACTCTGAGCTTTTTTTTTATTAAGTTTTCTCTTGGGAGAGAAAACATTTGAAGCGCTCTACGGCTCTAGGCTTTGTTCCAGAAAAGTTTCCCAAAATGCATTTACTTGGAAATGGAAGCAGACAATCTCCAAAATGTTGTTGGGAGTTAACAGTAGGAAGGCTTGTAACTTCTTCAGTGTGTGCTTCATCATCGTCAACATCATCTGAACACTTATTTTTAATAGGACACACACTGGGACAATTTTGCAATCAACTCCAACATCAGATTTAGCCTTTTTCTGTGAGCATAAATTCATTGTTAGACACTGCCTGAAACTTTCTTGACCACATTATGCATGTTTGACCACTGAATGATCCACAGAAGTTTCTTCACGCTGCCCAATTCAAAATCCACGTTTGATTCTGTGCAAGCTTGATCTCAAATGCCGATCCAGATATTGTCAGTAACGATCAGAATTCACTGACCACTTAAAAGATAAACAACACAATGTTTGTTTCCTAAAATATTCCTCAAATTTCTTCCGAAATGCCTTAAAACTCCCTAATATGGCTCTGGGTATGAAATCTTCACACTGTAATGAACTTACATCAGTTTTAAAACCAGAAGATCACTGGTTTATTAAAAAAAAGTGCCTAATTTGTTCTGCTTGATTCCACCCATGTGATTAAGCATCTAATGAGATGACAGTCTAGCGCGTCACTCCTCATTGTTCTGCAGGCGTTGGAGGTTATTCATGAGCGAGGCATTGTCCGGCTCCCAACAGGCATCTCCTAATCCGTCTGCAGCAAACAAGAATCTGATTCACTGGCTTCTGTCTTTGGAGTAAAGGAGCTCTGTCTGCTCTTGTTTTTGCTTTTGGTTTTTTTGACAGATTACATGAGTAGATGTGTTGGTTTTGATGCTGCAGATGTTTCATTTTGGCTTTGTTATTAAGCTATTTTGTCTATTTCACCAAGAGGAATGGCTGTAATGGGCTTAAACAGATTTAACCGTGCATCTGCTGTCTTCACCAATCGTGGAAGTTTTCAAGGCTTGCGCAGCAGATCAGAGAGTGTCAGTTTTTAAATCGTGTCCTAACTCCGTTCTCCACACAATGGAGATTATCATATGTACCAATGCGTCGTTCAAATATATGAGCTCACCATTTGTATCAAAATCATCCCAGCGGCACGACGAGTAGGCCGCTGTCACTGTTTGAATGCTTGGCAAACTTGAATGTATCCAAGTACAAATATACTCCTAGAATGACTGCTGCAGCAAATAGCGCTGCGTTAACAATGTTCAGAGTTCCCATCTAATTGCACATTTCCAGCGAGGTCACCTAATCAATCTCACAAAGACTTCTTATGTGGTTTTTAAGTGAAAATGCAAACTGAACACGTGTGTTCTTGCATACTTTTAGGATATGTAAACCTGTAAGCTTTAATGTGGCATAATGTCGTCAGAGGTAGGTCTAGCCTGCAGGTCTCTCGTTACTGTAGGCTTTACTATATTTCCTCAGTGGTACAATTGTGTTGGTGAATGCCCACCCCCCTAACCCACCAACTGGATGCCGTGACCAATGGGACAATGCAGGCAGCTGCAGAACGGGGAGCCTAATAGTCGTGTAGTCTTTCAGCTGCTCCTTGTTTTAGGCCCTGCGCTAAGGGTTGCACCCCACCCCTTATGAGCAAGTTATGCTCTACTGACCTCCACTGATTTTTATTTGGCAGCCACTAAAAAAAAACTATTTTAATGACTCCTATCTATTGTGGAATTTATTGGGTTATTAAATATTTAAAATAACCTGTGTTTTACTAGCCCTTGAAAATGTGTTAATAAAAATGTTGGAGCGTTTCGATATAAGCCTAGAGAAGACTGGTTTTCCTTTGCTAAAGTAAAACCAGTTTCCTTTGCTCTTACATTTCCCTGCATGATGCATACGTCCTACGTCATCTGTCTCGATGTCTTCCATGTACCACAGTCTAACAGAGCTGTGTGAGGGATGTTTTATTATGGATTTGCGCACTTCATTCTGAACTGAACAGTCTTCTGAACTGTTGACAACAACCACTCGTTTACCCCCATTTAAATGCTTGGAGTGCCCAGAACAATATTTAATATTACTCTGATTTAAATGGTTTGAAAGTCAAATACTCCTTGGATGCTTTTCATTTTTGGGTGAACTAACCCAATAATAGTTTACTCCAAAGAAATATAATTTTTGTCACTTTTGGGCCCTCGTGTCATTACTGAATTTCTGTAATAATATTTTTGTATTGCACTTGATTCTATATTTATTGGCTTTAGAGTTTTCAGCATCCATAGCCTTCGATTCCCGACTTTAGGACCTTTCCCGATCCCATTTCTCTATCCCTCTCCCCCTTTGCTTAATGCTAGTTCTGATCTGTCCTTTCATAATAAAGTAAAGAAAATGGCAAAAAATAAACCTTGAACGGATTGTTTCCCCTCCACGGTAGCTCTCAAATTTCCTTTGCACTTCCACATAGCCTATTCAAACCAACAATGTTTAGCAGCATTAACATGAAAATTGCCATGTTGATTTGCCATGTTTGAGTATGCAAATGATATTTAAGAACTGCAAGTTTGTACAAAATGTATTGGATACTTTTATAATAGTATTGGATGCTATGCCTCATACTTTCCACTTTCACAAGAGCTACGTGAACATTCTGCCTTTACACTTGCTCCGTGTAGTCTTGTCTTGTGTGTTTTGCAGTCGTTGTGTATGACATTATGCAAGTTTAGCAGAATGTCCTGAGCCTGTAAGGTCAATCACATGAGGAACCGCTTTCATTACAGGCTCAGATCACTTTACATGCACTAGATTTATGTTCGCAGGCTGCCAGGAAGCTGTTAATTTCTTGTGCAAAAGCACTGAAGTCTCTGATATGATGCACACGTCTGCACATTTGCATCTAGCCCTGACGTGATCTAAAGATTCCAGTTAGTCACGCAGGAATTATGTTTGCCAAGAATTACATCTTTTTTTTTAATGCATCTGCTTTTTCTCATCTTGAAGTATGTTGCTCTTTTCTTAAAGACTAGCATTTTATGGATAGTTTTTGGCTTGTTCTCTTACATCTGAATGCATTCTAGTCAAGACATTCCTTCTCATTCTTTCACTCCCTCACTTTGTGTTCGGCTTTCTCACTCTCTGTAATATCTCATTAGTCATCGTGCACTTTGCTTAACAGCTGACTGTCCCCCTGCTAGGTCCCAGTCAGGGCTTCTCTTGTTTTCCAAGTTACACAGATGCCCTGGAAATGAGTCAGTTTCTATTTTTGCTAAACATTTAACACCGTCTCTCAGCTGAGGTTGTGTCTACCTCATACTGGCCAATAGCAACACTGGCCCATAATATCACAGCCAGGCTTTTCACACAGCTCAGGCTATGAGTTTGCATCATGTGTTCAAAGCGAATGATACGCAGTTTGGTTTTATTACAGAAGATTTCATTTTTTGCTTAATATAAAATATATATTTGCTGGTATTTATTATTTAAACTAAACCCTCATCACTGCTCGTTTGAATACTACTAATTGAATAATCCTGTTACATGTAATTTTTAGTTGTATTAAATGTTTGTTTTTTCATGTTGTAATATTATGATGCTTAAATTTCCTTGTAGCATTAAAATGACTCATTTTTGGCTTTCATTTTCAATATATTTAGTCAAAATGGTACTTTTTATATCACCTATATTACTTCTTTAACTTTAAAACCAGCCTTTAAGTATTAGCTGTGAGATGAAAAAAAGGCTTTTTGTTAGGCTTTGCATCCAAAATAGAGAAAGTTTGAAATTAAATCAATCTTTCAATCAATAAATTGAACATGCTCTATTTATTCAACAATGATGCAGTAAATTTATTTAAATGGACATGAAAGACATTTTATTTCATTTTAATTTTCAATTTTTTTATTCATCAATGAATCCTGAAATAAAATATGTTCTCCACAAAAATGTAAACTTTGATAAAGAATTTATTTATTTATATATTTTTTGGTGCACAAAATCAGTATAGAGTGATTTCTGAAGGATCATGTGACACTGAAGACAGGAGTTATGGCTGCTGAACATCAGCGTTGCATTTTAGAAATAAATACAACTTTAAAATCAATGAAAGATAACATTTAAGTTGTAAAATAATAAATTTACCATATTGCTGAATTTTTTGGATCACTTAAATGCTGCCTTGCTGAGCATAAGTATTCTTCATAAACTAGAGGTCATTTAGGTTTGTTCTAAAAGTTTCAAAGAATTGTGAAAACGTGCTAAGATTTGTTCTTTCTATTTCAGCAGGCCAATGAAGCCCTCCACCACCAGCATCAGAACAGCCTGCTGCCGCTGCTCAACTCTGAGCCGCAGGATCAAAAGCCTGTTCTTCCTATCCCGCTCGACCAGAAACCCCCAGTCATTCCGGCTGACCTCCTCAAAGACAACATGGGTGGCGGGACGGGCGGAGGGGGAGGAGGTGGTGGCCAGGTAGTAATAAAGAAGGAACCCAAGTCAAAGACTCCCTTCATATGCGGCTACTGCAACAAGGCCTTTCGGGACAGTTACCACCTTCGGCGGCATGAGTCCTGTCACACGGGCATTAAGATGGTGTCACGGCCCAAGAAGACAACCACAGCGCCCACCATGGTGCCTCTCATTTCCACTGTGCCACGAGACAACAATGGCAACCCTTCATATGTCTCCACGGTGGCTGGCATCCTTACCACCGCCACCACCTCTGCATCTACTGCGGGCGTGATGTCGATCCTGCCGCAGCAGCAGCCGGCCGTACCCAAGAAACCCCCCAAACCGGTGAAGAAGAACCACGGCTGCGAGATGTGCGGCAAGGCCTTCCGTGACGTCTATCACCTCAACCGCCACAAGCTCTCACACTCAGATGAGAAGCCCTTCGAGTGCCCCATATGTCACCAGCGTTTCAAGAGGAAGGATCGCATGACCTACCATGTGCGCTCACACGACGGTGGCGTGCACAAGCCGTACATCTGCTCTGTTTGTGGGAAAGGCTTCTCTCGGTATGTTCAGAAATTCCAAATTGACATTTTTAAAAGATTACATATTTTTGTTTGTATTTTGTAGAAGAAAGAAAATTGTCACTTTCTCTGTCATTTATATAGCACTTTATGCAATATACAATGTTTCAGTTCAGCAGCTTCACTGTAATAAGCTAGAAAATAACATAAGCGAAGATGGAAGCTAGACAAATCCAAATTATGCTGTAAAGCGTCTGCAAATAAGACAATGGTGCCATTATGCACAATATTTGTCTGCAGGTTATTTATCCTGAAAACATTCATCATTTTCTTTTTACAATCATCCACAAGCCTTTATGCCTGCGGTTGACAGGTGTCAAAGGTTTAAATTTCCTTAATCACATCTTTTCTTTTAAATGCATACATTTTCTGCTCATTGTTTTACTTAATCGTCCTTATTTGGCAACAAAAAAAGTGCAAAAGCTCTGAAAATTTGCCTTTTATTAATGTCCTCTACGATTATTTGCTCAAATGTACAATACAGCCTGTCTGTTTTCTTTCGTTGTACCAGTTTTTATAATGTAAAGATTGTGGTCATTTATTTGAGAAATGTAATGCATCAGGAAACTAGATGCAGTCAAATAAGCCATGTGAGTTTATGTTCTGTTGATTTGTGCAGTCATTTTTAATGAAATGCCATTTTAGTCGTTTTTTTTTAATAAATAATGATTTTCGGTTTAACCATTGTTGTGCAGCCCTAATAATAGCGTCATAATGCAGTTAAGTTTTTAATCATTTTTAATTCTTTGTGATTTCCTCTTCAACAGGCCGGATCATCTTAGTTGTCATGTCAAGCACGTACACTCCACAGAACGACCCTTTAAATGCCAAGTAACGGTAAGATATGCCCCTTACTCTCCTGCACACTCAAACTGTTTCATTGGTCTGTCACACTCTGTTCACACACCGTCTTTCCGTCACCACAGGCCTGCACGTCCGCCTTCGCCACCAAAGACCGGCTGCGTTCACACATGATACGGCATGAAGGCAAAGTCACCTGCAACATTTGCGGGAAGATGCTGAGTGCCGCCTACATCACCAGCCACCTCAAGACCCACGGCCAGGCCGGCTTCACCTCCCCCTGTAACAAAGGTATGCAAATTCTTCAACGTTTTTCAAATGTTTACTTTTCACTACCACATTATGTATTTTAATACTACTACAATTAATTTACTAGAAATATATATTTTCATTAAATGTTAAATTACAAATGAAACCATTTATATTTATAAAATTGTAACATTTCATTTATAAACATTTTTCTGTACACTATTTACAAATACTTAATTTTTTTTTAAATAAATGTTAGATTTTTTCCAAACAGTCCATAGTTTTTAAAACACTTCATCTTTAACAATGTATTATATTTACTAGAAGTATTTATAAAAATAATAAATTTATACAAACCATTTTTTTTTTTATTCACAAATGTTTTTTGTAACAATAAGCTGATTAAAAAAGATGGTATGTAATGCTAAATACTGGTCTGTAGGTTTTACTGATACTTTCAAGACCATCTTAAGTAATTTCTGACAATCAAGCTATTTAAAAAAAAAAAAAAAAAATTATGATGGTTACAAATTTGCAACAGCAAAGTTAAAAATAATTGCCGTAAACCAAATTTAAGAATAGATATGTAAGATGAATAAATTTAGTGGCAATACAGCTACTAGCCTGGAACTCTCACACTAACCATTGGCCATCTTTAGTAATGAACCCTGCATTTTCTGTCTAGCCCACAGTGTAACCCTAGAAATCACCCCAGTGTTTTATTCACTCTTTCCGTTTACTTTTTCTGGTCAGACTCTAACAACGTGTGCAACTCTGCCTCAGTCACATCAGTCACTGCTTCAACCGCGTCCAACACTACGGCCATGAACCGCGGCACCGCCAGCAACCCCGTCACCATCGCCGCCCAGATGAACATCACCACCAACACCGTCAACATCACCTCCCCCGTCAGCCTTCAGCACCCAGTCACCATCACTGCGCCCATCAACATCGCCTCGGTCAACATCCAAGCTACGGCGCCCATGAACATCGCCCATCCCGTCGCCATCACCTCGCCCATGTCAATGAACATCACCGGTCCGCTCAACATCGCCATGAGGCCGATGGAAAGCATGCCCTTCCTCTCGCAGGTCCTGCCTTCCAGCCCGCCCTGGTAGAACCTAACGTCCCAGCCGCCTTCTCCTAGTAAACCTCATGTCTCCCGTTTTAGTCTTCCTCTCCAGCTGTGAGGGATAAAAAGAGCCTGGAGGAATGGCGAGTATAGGAAAATGACAGTCCGCTGTGGCAAGGAATCATGCGGATGTTAGCTGGCACTTTGTGTCTCCCTTGCTCGGCTGGGAGATCGTCTAGGGTTTAGTGACGGACAGAAAAATTAGTTATTGCATGGAGTGGAAGACTGACATGCTGTATGTTTGGTGATTTCACTTTTCTAGTGCCAGAAAATCCTTGCCAGTCGGCTGTTTGAAGCGGAGCGCTTCATTGATAGTGTTAACGGTTTAAGGACTTCGGCAAATATTAACTGTGAGGATTTTATTTTTGTTACGTTAGCTTGCTTATCAGTATTTCATAGTTTTATGCATATTAATGAGTCACGTACAACAAAAGGGACAGTGGCTTCCATTAGCGGAAGATTTTTCCGTTTTTTTATTTTATTTTTTTGAGACTATACTCTACAAATGAGGAAAATTTAGAATATGTTTTTAAAAGGCCTTCTTTCATTGTAAGCCTTTTAATCTGTAGCTGTTATTTTATTATTATTATAATTATTATTCTTTATAGATAATCTTTGGAGTTGGTCATTCCTGATTGTTGAATAATTACGTTCTGTTTCAATAGCTGGGATATTCTTCTGCTTAGTGGGGTTGAACATTAACAGTTACAATCTTGCACTGAACGCATATCTCTTTGGTGATTATTCTGACGGCAGTATTATTGTAGATCAAATATTTTGAGTGTTCGCATAGATGCCTGGTCACCAAGTGGCCGACTTCAACACTGAAAGGTCCATTTTTATTCTTAAGAGCATTTAGTTTTGTAACCCGTGTCGTCTCTGCTCTTCCTTTCCGAAGGACGAGGACTGTTTTTCCTTAGGACCTTTTGCTCAGGAAAATTTGCTGAGGGTGTCCCAAATTACTCTGCTCCTGTTAGATAGAATCTTCCAGACCTGATTTTCTACACCATTAACACACTAAACATAGTTCCCTTTATTGGCGAAAACTGAAACCACCTCTGAGGTCGAGGTGCCATACACTCTTTAGCAGTCACAGGAGCGTAAAGTTAACCTCTGTTGCTTGTTCGTTTACCCCAGTCACAGTAAAAACCAAAACTGCCTTCAAATTTTCAGGGTTTGTCATATTGTTTTGAGTAACCCTGTTTAAAAATAGCAGAATCGGCTTGCGCAGATATCCCCAAACTAGTTATTCGCTTCGATTTTTTTATTTTTTTTTCTTTCCTTTCCCTGTTGGATATAATAAGCAATATGCCTTTCTCAGTCCTTCTTTTGAAAGAGCCGGACAGCTGTCGTACCCGTTTTATGTTATGATATGGGGGGAAAAAAAAACGATGCAAGGTATGTAGTCAGATGCAGCCCTCTAAACCAGGGTTGTGTGCGCTTGTGTGATGTGAGTGAGACTCAAACAAAGAGTACAAACCAGCTGAATGTGATCGAATATCAAATGATGATGTCATAGCTACCCAGCCTCGGCGTGAATCGCCAGAAGGTTTAATTTGTGTTAAATCGCACCCCCAGTGTTTCCCAACCAGCAACGACCTGGTAGCAAAGCATTTGTGGTCTTAAGTTAGTGTTACATGGATTTACATGTAGGGATGTGAAAGCAAAAATTGTTTAATGGCCTGTTTTATGTTTTCGTTTAGTTTGTTTTTAAATGTCGCCTTCAGTAAAGGAGGATTATTACGACTGAGAACTGGAATTCGAGGAATGTGACTGAAAAAAAAAAAAGAACACTACAACAACAAACAAGCAAAAGGGTTTTTAAATTGTGCTTGTGATTTAAATGTTTGTCCTTCCACAATGGCGTCACTTCCGTGCCTGAACTGCATGTCTGAAAATGCCACCTTGAAACACATCAGTCTTCTCTCAGATAAGACGAGCAGTGCTCAGCGATGGAAACTGCCTGGGCGGCCAACTGCAGTTTAACTGTTTACCAAATGTGTGTGGAGATTTAGAATCTATTTTGCATATGAAATATCAAGTTGCCATGTTTGAGGAATTTGTTATTTTTTTTAATATCCTATAAAGTATTGCTCATGAATTTACTCCTTATGCATCAGTATGTTTTAAAGAACATTAATAGGGCAAAAACAAGAAAAGACTTGGTGTTCGGTTTTTGGATTGGAGAGTTTGAAATGAGTTCAGTCCTTTCATGTCCTTGATTAAATTGGCAAACCCATGTGAAGGCCAATGAATGTATATCTTTGTACAAAAACATTTAGCTCAGAGAACGTGGTAGTTATGATAGACACATGCAAGGAAAAACACAAGTAAAATAACCTTTTATAAGACTTTTTGTATTAGAACATTAACATTGGTAATTTTGTATATATATGAAGACTAGGCTTTTTTTGGTTAGCAAAAAGGTTAAAACATTCCTACGTTTTTTTTTTTGTTTTTTTTGTTTTTTAAATGTATGTCAAGAATAATTATGTAAACACATTGCGCAATGTTTTATGTGCCTTTTATTTGGGTTGTCTAAATAAAAGAAAACTGTCAAGTCTGATTTGCCTCATTCTCTCTGTGCTTTGCAGGGAATTTTGCTTTTGTCAGTTGATGCATTTCAAATAAATACTACTATCAATGCTTTAGACAAATCTAAAAGAGCAGCAAGAAATGTTATTTGAGTCCCAAAAAGCATGTTAGTTTGAAGGATCATGTGACATTGAAGACTGGACTTCTTTCCAGTCTTACAAGTTCATAAAAATGCATATATACTGGCATACATTGGCCATTAGACCGTATAAACAATGATTGATGCAAAAATGACTTTTCATATGTCTTGTATATCTTGAGTGAATGTCATGCAGTTTTTAATTTATCCAACTTATTTGTGGATGTCACTATCTAGAAAGACAAAAATATGATTCTCATATAATGTCTGCCATAGAAAGGAGCAATAGTGATGATGGAGGTGGTGTATAAACTGTGTTTTCACTTGCATCTAAATCCAGGTTCCATTTTACAAAATGCTGATCAAAATTGTGAAAAATGTTTAAAACAAAAAGAGTAGTGTTGATAAATATAAATTTTACTAAAGGTAAATTATATGTATACATATATATATATATATATATATCATGTTAGGGGAAAATTCAGGATAAGGGATAGTTATTCCAAACTTATTGTTTGGAAATTATATGCTTTCGAAGACTAACACCCACAAAGAAAACACTTAAAAATATTTATTAGTCGTAATGTAATCGTTATATATAAATAGGCAATACATACACAATATTTCATTAAAAGTATGGGTAATTAATTTGTAGATTAAAAGTTTCTGTCATCATTTACTTACCCTCATGTTGTTCCAACCCTGTATGAAAAATTTCTGTATATTTTAAGGACTGCTGAAAGTCATTGATTTGCATAGTATGAAATAAATACAGAAGTCACTGGACACCAGACGTTGTGTTGAGCAGAAAGATGAAATCTATATAAGTGTAAGAGTAAATTATGACAGAATTGTATTGTATTTATTTTTTTCTTTAACTGAATTACATGTAAACTGCCAAGCCAACTTATTAATTCCTTAGAAATATATTTATATTCATTTTCTCAAACTTGTCGACGTCTTTCATTTGGGCTCAGCAGGAGTAATCCGCTCTCTGGCCACTAGGCGGCCGTGTGGCTCTTTGTTCCCTCACAAACACAATCTGGCTGTGACAGATTTTTTCCCATCTCTTTGATTCATCCCAATACACAACAACACTGTAGTTCCCTTTCTGTGGGATTTCAGGCGCTGCGGCATGAACGCACCGATCGGGATCCAATCTGCGTCGATAGAGATGATGCATGCCGATGTGCATAGTGTTTTAAAACCCAAGCAAATGCGCGAATAGTGTCTCTTTAAAGATAAAAGAGGAAGACGGGACGGATTGGGACCGTGTGGCGTTCTGCTTCTGTTCACCTACAGTAAGTAGCTTTGTTTTTTAAAAAAACTGAAACATTGAACTCTAAGGATTGCACGATATGTTAGCTATATAAGACAGGTAGGTAGTTACCACACTGATAAAACCGCTATGTCGATGTTTTATGGTTGTTTTACACGTCTTTGTTTAGAGTATGGCTGTTTGGTTGCTGTTGTTTAAGAGTGTGTCGTAAACTGCTGCGGCCTCGAGTCTTATATACACACCTAAACTGTGTGAGTTTATATATGTCAATGATAATTATGCTGTACTCGTGATAAAATGAAAACTGCGAGGTCCACATATTGGGTCTGAGAATCGCTGTCCTTCCTTCTGCCATTAATCTGGCTGTGTTTTAAAAAGCTAGCTAGCTGTCTACATAGACAGCATTATTGGTCACCACAGACGCCATCGAATGGCATTTTTGGTCTTTATTGGCACGTTTCGATATCGTTATCCGATTCCCCTATTCGCGAAGTGAATCGTTAAATTAAAAGTCGGATCTTTTCAGTGAATCGGTTGAACATGTTCGCGCAACTGGTCTAAATGATTCATTCGGCGAATCGGTTCCAGCGATTCTTGAGTCACCGACTCTTCTCCGGGTCACTGCGAATCGGACAACATTGCTAAGTCGTTGAAGCGAATATTATTTCTTGTTCATTTCGTTGGCTTTATCAAAATATTAATGTCAAACACGCAAGAACCCCCCCCTCCTACATTCAGTTCGATTAAAGCGACATATTAGCGTTAGAGATATGCAAGTACATTTTTGTAGTTTCATGCAAAGGCACAGATTCATGTAAACGAATGGAACACAAACATTTACAATAAACGTAATTATTTATCATATGGAATAATAATTATTTATAATATTTAATAATAATGATCAACAATTTGCCGCATAATAACGAGCCGCTGAATCGTTTGTGTTAGAAAGATCCGATTCACGCAAATCAGGCTGTCAGAATAGCCTACAATTTCACATTCAAATTAAATTTGGGGGTTTCATAGGCCTGTTTGAACATTTCTTCTCAGTGTGTAAACCTGACACATAGTGGCTCAGTGAAGGCAACAGTAGATTTGAATTGCTAATTTTTTGCTCATTACAGTTTTGACAGCTTCCTTACAACTTTACACTAAGGAACAAGTTTAGCCCATTTAAAAAAATCCCACGATAGTGCTCGGCTAAAAAACTGCAGAGACTAGATTGTGCTTTCTTGGCTGAGACTGGCATGCTGTTCCAACCACCAAAATATCCATTTTGTTTGAGGCCTTTAGTTGGTCCCCTTAGATTTCAAATCTGGGGGGTGGGGGTTATTGCTTTTTAACAGTTATTAAATAAGTATTTTATTATTATTTTGTAATCCACCAATGAAGCATCTATTTACTTGCTGTTTTCTTAAGTATAGCCTCTACTCATGTAAACTTCCAAGGAACCCTACCATCACATTTCAAGACACAAAACAGGTTTGTCTTGCTAAGCACATTTCTGAGTTCAAAGATGTAGATGTCAGACAGCCATATTCTTGCAGTGCTATATATGATGAAGGAGGTGGTGAAGGTCTGTCTGTTGGACAGCTGGTGCCACTCCTCTCTCCTTAACAGAGCCCTGATTTGCATATGGCCACTGACCCTGTTTTTGCCCTTCTTGAAGATGCTGGAGGAGATGATGGACTCATTGTATCCACTTACACACCTCCCATTTTGTACGGCATTATCTTGTTGAAAGCTTTTAAGATGTCTCTTGATCCACCCCCAGGACCTCAGGGGTGATGAGCTGGATGTAGATTTACCCTTCCTTATTAGTGATGTCAACGCTCAGGTTACAGGTTATTAGTGGCTTTTTTAGCATGCAAATAGATTGCTGTTAGAGTTTTGGGAATAAAGTGCAGGCAGTATTGCTTTGGGATAATGCGTATATTCAGAGAGATTTATTCCTAAATGTGTTTAGTCCCAAAAATAGCTTATCACTGTCCAATGTGTTTAAGCTTCTGTGTTTTTAAAATATAACCCCAGGACTCGAAAGCGTCTGTCTTATTGTACATTTACATTTATTCATTTAGCAGACGCTTTTATCCAAAGCGACTTACAGGTGAGCAGTTGGGGGAACGGTGCCTTGCTCAAGGGAATCACCTCAGTCGTGGCATGGAAGGTGTTACCGGACCTGGGACTCGAACCCGGGGCACCTTTGGGTTTCTTCGGCCCTTTGGGTTCCCAGTCCGAGTCCCTACCCATTATAATATATACTAATATCATATACAGATTAGTTTTGATAAACTCTGCGTATAAATATCGATAGATTAGCATTTTAATGCTTCAGGGGTATTGGTCTGTAGTTATATAAACTGAGGAATCTCTTTTTTCTTATGCAGCATGATTGAACTGAATCAGATTTCTAAACATATCTTAAAGGGATAGTTCACCCAAAAAAAGAAAGTTTAGGAATAGTTAGACTTAGGAAGTCTCTTGTGCTCACCATTTATTTGAATGAAAGTACATGGAAAACACTAATATTATTACAGTCTCAAATATAACTTCAATAAAATATTCCAACAACGTACTTATAATTAACCAATATAATAAAAACACGAAGTTTTTTAATCTAATCTAAAACAAAGTTTTATTCGACTTGTTTAGGTGGGCTAGACTTTTATAGACCTGTTATATCAGCACATTAACAATATGTTTATGCATTTAGTGGCAGTGTAGCTAAAGAGTGCTACTGTACTGTACATTTTTTGTGTGTTGCGTTCCCAGGGGACGGTGGCAGACTTTTGTTCCTTCTGTGGCAGATGGCCCAGAAAAGGTCTGTTAAGATCATCACTATCGTTATTGGGTTCATGGCGTCAAACCTCAACAGATTCATTCGGTGGGGAGACGTCCAGCAGCCCAACAGTGGACATGCTGGGGGTGTCATAGTCAAGTCAGCCTTTTTCTTTCCACTTTGCTGTTTCAGAAACCCTCGTTCCCTCATGTTGACTGTGGCTTTGGAACCAGGTCAGAGGAAAGGAGGAAGAAAGAGGAGGAGGAGGGGGATTGTCAAGCCCTACTCTATTTGTTTCAGTTTCTGCCTGACTGATTCCTGCTCGTTCATCTGACCTGGAGTAACAAATGACAGTGCTTTTCCACAGAAAACCTGCGGATGTTACCTCCAAATACAAGCCTTTTCGAGCTGTGCTTCCAAAAAAACAGCCATGAATCAAACCCGAGCTGTTTTGTGTCCCTATCCAAGTGATTTCGCCAATGAATGACTCCGTGGCATCAATCCAGCCAGTGATGCATTCAGATAGACGCGCATCCCATTACAGATAGCGCTGAGCTACTCCCTTTCAACCATGACTTATTCTACTTTACAGACTTCACACTTCCTTCATTCAGAAACACGTACGAGCAAAAGCAGCTAGACGTCACAGACGGCGTAATTGATTGTGCCTCTGTCTAAGGTCTGTTTTGCAATTAGTTTTGCTCTTGTCCATCTGCCAAGGTGTTAAAGCTGACTGGCTCACTTGAGAACGCGTGGACGCTTTCCAGTTTCTCCCCCCGTGGGTCCGTTCTGTTCATCTGCTCCCAGACCAGCCGTATTTTTGCTTTTTACCGCTCTGTTTGCCTTTTTGGATTCGGAATGTAAATCACAAGACCTAATATTGTTATTGTCTATTTGGTAACTTCATTTTTGTCTGTTTACGCCAGATCGATTTTGTACCCAACAGAGCTAGCGTTGTCTTTAATCTGTGTTTGACAGTTTGAAGCCGGGCGGTGTCGAAGGAACGAAACGGCCTGATATTTGAGCATCTAGATTTAGCATTCTTTTGATCATGGCACATGCTGCTTGGAAAAGATCTGCTGTCAACCAACCCTGTTTTTTTTTTCCTTCCTCTCTTCGGTCTTGGTGAAAGAGCGTTTTTTCTCACTTCTGGTTTTTTTTTTCCCTGATTTGCTAGCCTGTTTGTTATCTTTTTTAGCTTGTGCTGATTTCGCCAGATAGTTTCCCATCTGAAATGTCTCTTTGGATGTCTTCTGCATTTTCTGAGTGGCTTTACTCCCCCAATCTTATATTGAAACACTTTGACGTTATGAGAGCTTTGTTAAATATTGATCACAGCGCACACTTGAGGAGTCATTAGATCAAAGCTTGCGTGCCAATAATGTGTTTTATTCTCCTTTGAAGTCCTTCAGCTTCACGCCGTTTGGCGGTCTGACAGATTTACCGTTATTAATGCAAAGTGAAACGGATTTCGGGAAAAAATAGCTTCTTGATAATGCTCTGGACAAGGCCTGTGAAAACACAACCTGCAGGCTTTAATTGACCTTTATCAGCTGTCAAAACAAGTTGAGTGCAACCAGTTTAGTGCTCGCAATCAGGAGGGCTGGAGTCACTGCGACAGGGCCATAGTGCACTAATGTGGGTCAACACCCAAAATGTCACATTGTTTCCTTGACCTATTATTGCCTCAGAATGTGCTTGTTTTGTATTTGGGTAGTTTCTACTTTGAAAATATTTCAAATATAAGTCTTTTCATTTTAAAGCAATTTTATGTTTATAATTAATTACTCTGTATTTATTTAGCAGATGCTTTTAACAAGAGATTCCTGTGTTTTATTTATTTATTTGCTGTTAATAATTTTATTTCTTTTTTTAATGTTGTTGTTGTTGTTTGTATGTTCATCGAATGATTAATTAGTTGGCTGTCTATATCCCTGCTTCTAAGTTTATTTATTTAATGACCCACGTGGCAGAAAGCTGCAGATTTGCACTGAACTGGAACGATAGCTATTCACAAATCTCTACAAATCCCCTGCCTCATGCTCTTTTATCTAACATTTTGGCTAATTTGTTTATTTTTCAGCTTCCAAAACTATTAGTAATTCATTTTTCATTAATTTTCATTTTAAAATTATGGCCATTTCTAAATGTTTTGTATATGTTTTATAGAGACCATATTTAAACATTATATTAAGCTATGCATAATGCTAGCTACACAAAATCAGTGCTTTGTTACCAAATTAGCATTGAAAAAAAATATAAAGTAATATTATTAAATCACAATTTTTCCGGGGAAATCACGATTTTTATCCCGATTCTTTTTCAAGTTGGTTTTTTAAGACTATTTTGCAAATTACAGAGCAAGGGGTGGGCAACATGGGAAAAATATCTTCTTTTTTTTTTGTCGTTGATTTTACTATTTTGCAAGTTGTCTGAGCAGCTCAGATAAACTAATTAGCTTTTTTTTTATAAAAACAAAGCCTTTGAAGGTAACAAAGTATAAAATAAAGATATTTAGCAGATATTTAAGCCAAAATGAGCAAAGATAAAAATCGTTCTTATTTTATCTTTGTTATTGGAATAAATACACCTTATAAATAAATATAATATCAATGAAACAAACAGTACTTTTTGAGTAAATTTTTCAGGAAGAGTAGGTGTATTCAGCAGTATTGAAAGGTGAAACACTATATACTTCTACACTACATCCATCATTTACTCACTCTCAGCTCGTTTTTATCTGAATGAGTTTCTTTTTTCTGTTGAACATTGTATTAAATTCAATGAGGACCAGCTATTGTTTGGTTACTCAAAATATCTTATTTTGTATTTAGCACAAGAAGGTTTGGGTGAGTAAATAATGACACAATTATAATTTTTGAGTGAGCTATCCCTTTAATGACAAGCGGCGGCATGTGTAGTTCTGTCCCTTTAAGAGTTGCACGCATCTAATATACTGACATGTTTTTCTCTGGATTGCTTATTTTCACTTTTGACACAAGCAACTTTTGTTTTTGTGTTTAATGCATATTGAGATGGGGATGATAAAATAGCACTATACTACGATATTCCTTAAAAAAACAGATTGTGGAGAATTTTTTATCGTTCACGATCAACTTAAAATAACTCTTAAATTTAAGATGCCACAACCACATCATCAAGCTTGCGTTCTAAAATCAAACAGTGTTTAGTTTTTACAAGTACACTAGTTTAATTCTTTCTTATTCCCATCAAGATCTGCCCACTTCTATCTATCTCTTTCTAAACTATAAGACTGAACAGAGCTGAATAATGCATGTGGACGTCTTACTTCCATGTATTCTCTAAGCAGGTAATTATGTTCAGGCTTTTCTAAATTGAGTTTTTAAATCACTGCAGCATCTGGATCTCCACTGGCCTGGCAGGATATGACGCATTGCTTTTCCCATAATTCACATCATGTGTTGGACCTGGAAACCTTCTGTGCACCATGTGAGTTATTGACTAACCTGACTAACCAAATCCTTGGTTCAAGAGTTCATGACTGCTGCAGTTGACAGTTGTTTTCTTACGTACTAGCTGTCCTGTCAGATCCAGTTCCATTAATCTGTTGCATTCTAACTAGGACTGGGTTGATGTATTCAATATTATATTGCTGCAGAAATAAAAACAATTACTATTATGTATACTGAGTAGATTTTTTTTTAATCTAGGGCCAGTTTTTAAGATTTGTTTCTCTTCTCTGGGAACCTGTGCTCATAAAACATGTTTACCAAGTAAGCCAGGGTTATTTCAGTTGGTGTTACTGTCAGTTGATTTGGTTCAAAATAAGTTAGACTAATTAAAAAACAAGCTTGGCTTATTTGGAAAATTAGTTTTATGAAACAGGCCCTTGGTAGTGTTAGATATTTTAATAGCATAGAAAACATTTTTAATTTTAAAATGAAGAAATTGTTTTCATAATTAATTTTCATAACCACTGCTTAAAATGTTTTACTCCTAAAAGATATTGCTGTTTAAAAAAAAAGAAAAAGAAAAAAAATATATATATATATATAGTATATTTATATTAAATTATATTTAATCAAAAACCTGTAGTGTAGGATACATTTATAAATTTTTTCCACTGTTCTGTTCAGCTTTAAAGAATGAAGTAGACAGGATTGTGGTCAAAGTACTTTCCTAGATGTTAGTTTTTATATTATCTAAGAATAAGCCAAAGTCCTACTACCTTGTTTGTAAAACGTCCTACTATTCATAACAGGTTACAGAACAGATTTATAAAGCATAATTAACCGGAATAGTTTACGTCTTCTCTGAATTTTTTTGTCATCACGTTGGCTGTGAGTTGTGGGACGGTGAGTTGGTTTTCTGGACGAGTAAAATAGAGATCTGGCTTCCATTAGTAAATATAGAAGGTTCTCGGATACAGGTCATAGTCATGTGAAAAATAGCTCTGTGGAATGTTCGGCCTTGGCTTTATGCAGTCCGTGCCAACTCTGAGCGCACACATATACGTGCACTGCTGTGTTCTCCAGTTCAAAGCTCTTTGATATGGAGTGTTAGTGATGGGTCAGACGGGTGCTTCACAACAGGAAGTGAGAGTCTCAAGCAGGAAGGGTGAATGGAAAGTGGGATGTTCAGAATTTCAGCTGATGATAAGCTCATCTCTGTATTGACTACTGCTCTTTGTATGCTTCAAACTCCAAATGTTTAGATCTCTGCATTCATTGTGAAACATTTTTTTAACAAGAGTTAATATCATCTACTATATCTACTACACTTCTAATTTGTTGTCATCCGTATAACATAGAATGTAGTCTTTACACTAAATGAGCTACAAGTTTCTATGACTTTTAAAGGCTTTGTGATGGAGCATCCTGTTCCCTATTTCCTATCTCCAGGGATCCCTGATGGGAGTTGAAATAATACAGAAAGAATTTCATACTGAAATACTCCACCAGACAATAAGCAGCTTTGCACTAAATATAGTATTGCTTTTGAGGAGTGTTTTTATAGGCCATACAAAAATGCAATGTTTTTTATTATTTTTTATGCTATTTATTTTTTGTGATTGCAGTGTAAAAACAGTTTGTTGTTTTATATTTATAGTTAAACAGACTACAGTTCAAAAGTTTAGTTTTGGTAAGATTGTATTTAATGATTTTGTGGAAAGTGGAAGTCGCCTATGCTATGCATTTATTTAAACATACAACAAAAATAGTAAAATTGTGAAATATTATTGCTATTATAATAATATTGTGAAATATTATTATTATCATTATTTATGAACCTATTTCTATTTTATTTTTTAAAATGTAATGTTTAGTCAGTGTTCAGTGTCACATTAAACCTTGCTGATTTTGTGTTTAAATAATAAAAAAAAACATTTTTACTTTTTTTTTTTAGCAATGTCTTAAGTGTAGATTTCCATTAATTAAATGCATCCTAAAAAATTAAAGTATAAATTTCTTACAAAAAAAAACTTCAGTGATCGGTAGCATAGAAAAGAAAAGATACCAATCAGAATTCAAGAAGTTTGAAGAAGTTTAACTTTACGGAAACACAGAATTAGCGTATTTTAAGGAATATCAACCCAGCTTTGCTTTGAAAGCAGTATAATAAACACTTAAACTTATCCTAAACCAAGGGTTTTCCAGAAATCACAGTTCTCCTCTGCATATTTTTCCGAGCTGCCATTACTCCCAGCCAAATAGGTCATACTCTTAGAAAACCACTCTTGTTTCGGTGACCTCTCTTGTTGTGCATCGTGTCGTCTAAGCCGAATCACTAAGTAGATGCAAAATAGGCTCTTGGTTCAGTAGGGAACTAAAACAATACCTTTTCACTCCGAACACAATCCTCAAGCCACTGAAATTGGCCACGAGAGGAATTTTTTCTTGAGCATTAAACAGTGCTCCCCGCTCTCTTGCCCGGTATCCCTGCAGGCGTGCATACGCTTTCATATCAGTGCACGGCGAAGCATCCTGTTTACATCATAAAATGTTTCCATGCCAACAAGAGGCTGGTGAGGGGTGCTGGGTCCTGGCAGTGCCGTGTGGGCTTGGCTCGGGCTCGGCTGTGTGCATTGTTTTACCGAAGCAGGGATTTCTCTGCCCTGTACTGAGAGGAGAGAGAAGGGGAGGGTGGAAATGGGGCAAGTAAAGAGGCAAGCATATGAGAACATCACAGCAAAGTTGCAGGCGTGCTCTGCAGACGCTCACATTTTTAGCATTCCTGTTTCGCATCAAAACCCAAAGCAGATATATGGAAAACTTTGGCCCACTAGATGTGGAGAGGACTGAGGCCTGAGGGTGGTCAGGATTTACATTACGTAGCCCCAAAAAAAAAGGTAATGAAAAGTTAGTTGAGATTTGCCAATTGTCAATAATAGGTTTTACTTTTTAGAAATCATTTTATTTAAAGTTTTTGGGTGATGTAAAATGTGTAAGATTACAATAATTGATTGATTTTCTTATTAAAATAAGTAATATACAATAATAATGTGTGTATTTATGGATAAACATATCTAGTTGTCAGTTGTAAAGGCCATTTACATACACCGTATGTGTTTTTGCAAAATGTTGGTTGAAATGAGAGCTTATTCTGCTAAATCAAAAGCTTGTGGTCAAAGACATCCTACAGCCGTTTTCTTCAATCTAACCATCTAATTTATTGACTAGAGACCATTCTAGTAGTTGCGGTTACTCCTTGATCTCAGCCACTATATCATCTCCCTCTGCGGTTTCATAGACACTATGAAACTAGTGCTAATCCAGCTTGGACTTCCTTTGTTTTGGGGTGAGCTCAGCATGACGTTTTCTAAAGCTTATATGTCTGTGCAAGCTATCTCTTACTGGCATGATGATAATTTAGCTAATCTTTTCTCACTGCGGTTCCTCCAAGCTAGTGCTTTTACTGAAGCTGAACTGATGTTATGTGATAACATATGCCCTATGGGGCCGGAGTGGAAGAGTTCAGGGGAGATGATGGAACCGTCACATGACCTAGTGAACCAGGGCTGCATTGTCACTGAATACTACATTTATTGATCATGTGTATTTTTATACCTTGCAGTTGTAAGTGTTTGTTAAATATGTATGTCAGCAAATAAGGTCACAGTATGTTGCTGTCTAATATAGATAAATGTTTTGTTGGAAGGGCTAGAGTATTTTAGTATACAATGTCATTCAAAAATTCAGTTTTGTTTTGGGCTTTTTTTGTTGTTTTTTTTAAGAAATTGATACTTCAATTTGTAATAAATGCTGATCCTTTGCTCTTTTAAAAGAAAAACATCTAGAAACAATAAGGTCTAGCTGTTTCTAAAAATGCACAACTGCTTTCAATGTTGATAATGTTTCTTGTTTAATGTCCCTTTCTGTCATCCTGCTCCTGGTTTACTCACCCTTGTATTTATTTCCCAACCTAGAATTGGACTCCACTCTGGCTTTTTATTTTTTTTCATCGGTTTCTTTCGTCTGCTTATTTCTGCCTGTGTCATTATATCTTCGGATGTCATTATATCCGTCTCTGAAGGATAGATTACTTTGTAGCAACGTGTGTGTGGACTAAAATACTGACTGGTTGGTATTCAGAACAGGCCAATGAGAAGCACGAGTTCAGAACATTAAACGGTTGATGTTTGGCAGTCAAAGATTTTTATAATGAGCTGTTATGTTTTCCAAGCCCTGTCCTTTTAACAGCTTCTCTGTGTATTTATTTTCAGTCTGAGCAGAGCTAATGGGGAGATCGCACAGTCGGACACAAAGCTAGAGCGCTCAAGACCAGACCGTCTACTTCTCTCGTGTCGGCGACTCCGTACTGTCGTGTTGGATGCAGCTTAACAAGCAGAAGAAGAGAAAGAAAGGATTTCTCTCGCTTCAGTGGACTAGATTGTATTCGGAATGATGAAAAAGTGAAGTTTAATAGTTCCAGAAACCAAAGAAATACGTGAGACGGAGAGATACATTTTGTGGGAGACTTCAGGAGGAATAGGTGCCTGCATTTTCCGCGTGGCGTCAGTGGTCAAGTGAGGGAACCGGTCTCCCTGTAGGATGACCAGCCTTTTTCGACGCAGCAGCAGTAATGGAGGGTCTCGGGGTGGTGGGGGCTCGGCCACTGGTGAGCTCAACAATTCCAGGCCTAATCGGCAAGTTCGACGGTTGGAGTTCAACCAGGCCATGGAGGACTTTAAAACCATGTTTCCTAGCATGGACTATGAGGTGATTGAGTGTGTACTGCGCTCCAATAATGGGGCTGTGGATGCCACCATCGACCAACTCCTGCAGATGAGCATTGACGGACAAGGCTCAGATGACAGTTCGGATTCAGATGACAGCATCCCACCAGAGGTCAGTGTCTTTTAAAGTGTCTCTTGTAACCCATATTGCCTATATTATCACACATCTTCAGTGGAAGACAAAAGGTGACATATTAAAGGCATCATATGCTGCAATTTCAAGTTTTCCTTACAAGTGTTACAAGCTGTTAGATAAGATCCCTAAATTTGCAAAGACTGAAGTCTTAAAACCAAAGAGATATTCTTCATAAAAGCAATGACTTGTCCACGCCCTACAAAAAAGACTCGTTTAAACACTTTTCTATGTCACAGAGTGGATTTATTTTCAAACACCGCTCAAATGTTTATGCAAAGAAAGAAGGCGGAGCTATTATTCTCACTGTAGTGTTGCTGCGGGCGCCATGTTCTGGAGACGCTGTGTTTCGCTGTGAAAGTGAAACAGCATTGTTTGCGCTTCCAAAAACACAACTAGAAATCGGTGGTTAAGTTGTATTTAAAACACTGTTCCAGTACAGTTCAACCCAAATATTAGAGTGTGTTCAGCGCATTTACGGAGATCCTGTGAACAGAGACTATAAAGTGAGGCAAACTTTGCAAGAAGAGTCTGGCGCTTCTGACTCACAATCTGTAAAGTAAATTAAGTTTCTTTTTATTAAAGGAACCTGCTACTTACTTTTCAAATGTGAGTTTTGAGCAGTGAGGAGTAGTGCTTGTTGTTTGTAGTTACTCCGATCACAAATGCAGACACGGTGTTATGTTTACAAGGCACGATGCAACGCCACACATAAAAAGTCATTAAAATCAGTTAATTATTTCCCCACTGGACGCAACAATGGATCATTTGTAAATGGCTTTTATTGATTTTGTGTCATAGCGCAGGGGCGTGGCATCACATTATGGGAAGGGGCATAACATTTCCGTCACATGCTTGAAGTATTCGGCCAATCACAGTGCACTAGATAGCTGGTCAGTCAGTGGGCACCTTGCTTTTTTAGAACGATGAGCCTTGTACAAATCGCCCCTTTTCAGGAAGTGAAACAATAATGTACATTATTAGGAAAGTGTGTGTGTCTATATATGTATATATATATATATATATATTTATTTTTATTTTTATTATTTTTTTAATTAAACACATTGCATTACAACAAATACATAAAATAATGTTCTTTTTAGCAATATCATATGACCCCTTTAAAAAAAATTTTAGCACTGTATTACTGTTTATTTTATACATCTCCTGAAGTCAATAGTCAAAAGTTTTTGAATCAGAAATAGACTGAAATTGAGGCCAAGTTTTATTGCACTCTGTTGGGGTGTGATAATCAATAGGTTTCATACCCACAATCCTCTTACACTTGACTGCACCGATAAGAAAGTGTGTCAGTATTGGGCCCCAAGATGGATCTAAGACACATTACAGTCTATCTGTCTGTGTCTCTGTAACCGTCTGCTTCACGACCCAGTGGAGATGCTCTGCCATTAGACTTCGATGCGATCCTAAGTGAAGCATAAACTGCAGTGCATTTTGTTTATACGTTCTGCAGTGATTCTCTGCTTTTAAGGACATTCCCCACCGGTGTATTTTTTCTCTTGCATTATTTATAATCTTATGTTTAGATTGGGGTGTTTTGAAACAGTATGTACTGTACTGCATATGCTGTTGGTATAGAATCACTGCAAATATTAATCTAAGGTACAATAAAAAATAATCAGTAGCTGATACTGATAATAGTTTAAAATATAGCCTAAATTTAATGATAGTGATTCAGTTTGTTTTTGTTGAATATTTAATTTAATTCAGATATTACCCAGTTACTTAAAAGAAAATTTACATTGTCATTGTTATATTTTTCATTTTAATATGATCTTTTATATCTTAAAACATGATTTACACATGCTGTACTGCATAAACAAACATTAACAAATAAAATATACAATTATTAAGTTATTTACAGTTGAGCAATCAAAATACACAAATGGCCTTTTATTTCATTTAATTGATTTAATGTATAATTTTAATATTAGCTTGGATGTGTTGGCTGTGGTGTATATAAAAATTTATATAAAAAAAAAAAATCACAGCAATCATTGATCAGAGATATCATAAAAAAAAATTAAAAATCCATATAATTATGGATACAGAAGATCCATAATTATAATTTAGTATTATCAAGATACCCGACTTCCTCTAGCTAATGCTTATAGTGGTAATTTAATTAGATTTAACTGAATTATGAAAAAAAAAATTTAAACTGTGTCTTGTAGCTTTTAAGCAAAGATTAGTCTAGTTTTCTATAATCTTCAGTTTACCAAGAATCCAATATTTTATATCCTTCTGCCATTAATGGTTTTAGTAGCTGGCCGCTACAAAATAAATTAACGGATCTGTGCAGTGTAATTTGGTATTTATTTTCACAATAAAAGTTTCAAGTTGCTGCTAATTGCATTTGTACTCTTTTATCAGATTCTTGAGCGGACCCTCGAGCCAGACAGCTCAGATGAAGAGCCACCCCCTGTCTACTCACCACCAACATATGACATGCACATATATGACAGGAAATACCCGGATGCTCCTCCTGTTCCTCCACCCAGGTTATAAATAGCGCTTTGATGTTCTCTACTTATTCTTTCTACTTTCCACTAAAAAAAGGGCTGTTTTAAACCAATAACTGAAACATCAGTCTTGGAAACGTCTTGGATGACCCCCTTGTAATGGGGTCATCATGGGTCTCAGGCTCCTTGTTTATTTTAGTTACAGTTCTCTAGATGATGCCCCCTGGTGTTCATTAATCAAACTGCAGGTCTTGTTGATCCTAGTGTATGTGGTTATCACATGCACAAACAGTATGCATGTGCTTCCTTTTATCCATGGATCATAATACACATATATTCACAAACATTAATATGGTTAGACACGTTTGTAATAGAATTATGTGTCATCTGAAATCTGATCTGTAATTAGATTATAACTCTGATGTGACTGTTGTCATTGAAACAAGTGTCAGTGACTCTGCCCTCTGTTATCTTTCAGATTTGAGGCCCAACCTCCCCCGGGACACAGACAAGTGCAGGGTTACAAAAACTGGAACCCACCGTTGCTTGGCAATCTGCCTGACGACTTCCTGCGAATCCTGCCCCAGCAGTTGGACAGTATACAGGTGAGCATTTATCATGTAAGGAAGTAATAGTTCAAATAAATATTTATTTATTTATTTTAAGTATTTTTCAGCAATCATTGACCACATTTATAGTGTTACAGAATATTTATATTTTAAATGCATTGTTATTTTGAACCCAAAATTCAATCCTGATAAGAAAAACGTTATCATGCTTTCCAAAAATATATATTAGTGCTGTCAAATGATTATCTGATCCAAAGTAAAAGTTTTGTTTACATAATATATCTGTGTGTGCTGTGTATATTATGTATATATACATACAAACACATACACTGTATGTATATTCAAAATATTTGCATGTCTATAGATTTATGTATTTTCTAATATTTTGTATTAAATATGAATATATTTCACATATAAATGTGTTTGTATATATATATATATATATATATATATATACACATAATAAGTATTACACAGTATACACATATTAAAGAACATTTTTTATTTTTGAATCTGATTTATCATAAATAATCATCTGACAGCACTAATGTATATTTTCGATAAACATGTCAATATTACTCTGTTTACTGTATTTTGATCGAAGAAATGAAGCTTTGGTGAGCATAAGAGACTTTTTTTATAAAATGTAAAAGTAAATATTACTGAACCCAAACTTTATATAATTTGTGGATCTCATAGACTTATCTTAAGTGCCTCTGTCACATTGCTTTTATCACCTTGACACTGAAGGGTTAAAAAGAGCTGTATTCTCAGTTATCTATCTCAAACTCCATGTGAGACCGTGTGGCCTCTGGGCTTGATGTCAAAAACTAGTTCAAGCTTGAATTTTGGCCTTGATTTTGCTCCAGCTCTTTTTTTCTTTATCAGTGATATTAAAGTTCCGTGAGTTCCAGGAGTTTGATCATTAAAACATGTTCATGCAATACTGAAGGGCAGCTGGCAGGCCACTGGACTGTTGTCTTTAAGCTCTTAAGCTAAGCTTTTTTTAAGCTTTCAGAAAGCCAGATCATGCTTTCTGAATGGCTAAATGAACTGTAATGGCATCCTTGTTCTATTTTACATACATGGCCATCCTGCATATGATGATTATTCATACATAAAGCATTGTATAGGCAACATGACATTATTACATTAGCACGTTATTGAGGTTCTCATTTTAGTAGAATGAACCTCCTCTCAACAGGTATGAATTATACTTAATCTAAAATTTGGTCATATGAAATAGAAATATAAAAATAATACAAGCAAAACGCATTTAAAGTGTATTTCCATCCCATTAACATAGTGTGAACAGTTTACTTCTGCATTACCATAATAATTTTATATAACTGGATTGTGAAATGTAAATGTTTTATCTTGCCATAAATATAGCCACTGTTTCTGATGTGGCGTTAATTCATAAAAAAATCTACATTAAAAGTATGAGAGGGAATAAAAATTATTATAGGGTAGTATTAGGATAGTATACTATAGATAGATAGTGTTTGAAAGGATGTAGTATTTTATAGTATTCCTTAAACAAAATGATAGAAAATGACGTTTTGTAGTAAAAATTTTTGTAATTAAACTGAGAATCAGAAATATGGTAATGCAGATTTTGGAGGAAAATATAATTTATGTAATTTGAAATATCATATATATATATATATAATTTAAATACTCATTGAGATATTTCTATAAAGTAAGTATAGTGTGTGTGTGTATATACATGTATGTATGTGTGTATATATAAATATAATATGTATGCGTAATATTTATTTGGGTGTGCGGGGGGAACTGTTGTAAAACTGGATTTAAAATAAAAATAAAAAAAATTACCTAATTTCAGTATCGTTTACTCTTCATACTTGAGATGCTGACAATGGGGAACTCTGTCTGTATTGTCTTTTAAAAACTAGCTGTTGGGGTTATTCATGATAACAAGTCAAATTTTTATTACATATCCCTTTACGTTTCAATATTCTGCAGGGTTCTCAGAGTAGCATCTCCAAGCCCTCTTCCTCCTCCTCCTCAGTACCGCAGGAGGTCCCCACTGTGGCAGCCGCCGCGGGAACAGGCGGCACTTCAGAGCAGGAACGCAAACTCAAGCAATATTTAGAAGATGAGCGTATTGCACTCTTCCTGCAGAACGAGGAGTTCATGAAGGAGCTGCAGAGGAACCGAGAGTTCCTCATTGCGCTGGAAAGAGGTAGGAAGACACGCGCCCACGTGTTAAACGGGACAATGAGCAGTTTCTGGCATACTCCACTTCCCCTCCTTTCACAGTTCCACCTACACAAATCCTGAAGAGTCAATTCTTATGCTAATTTACTCAACCTGGCTGTGAACATTGACTGTTGCGGTTTCTCTCCAAGGCCATTAACAGTGTAAATTTCTCACAGTGAGACTTTGTTATGATTTATACCATCTTTGGACGATCTCATATCCTCGTTGAATGTCGAATGTCAAAGCCTAGTTTTCCTTCCATAACGCCTGCCTTCTATGTTGTAGATCGATTGAAATACGAGTCAAAGAAATCCAAATCCAGTCATTCATCAGCTAGCATGGAGAACTCCACAGGTATATAGCATTCACCTGAACAATGTCAGTGCATGTTTGTGTGTATGTGCATTATATATGCATAATTTTCTCTTTTCAAAACTGCCAGTGCTCACTGTTTAACCCTGCAAAGCCTTACATGTGATGTTTTTTATAATATTAGTGTTACATCGGACTTTTGTATTGTATGATATGAGATGGGAGAATGATCATTTCTTGTATAGTATAGTACTTTGTATAGGTTTCTATGTAAGCACTGGTACTTCTGAATGGCTTGAGGCTGGCATTTAGTGCATTTGAAGTAAAAGTACCTGATGAACATATACTATGTATAGAGAGCATTCACTCAAGTATCTTGATCTCATTTTTGATGGCCTTTAGAGGCTTTTGCACTGGAACTCTTCAAATATAAAACTTGTTGTAAATGCTGACGTTTATATGGCCTGAAAGTTCTGCTAGCTTGTAATGTAAATCAGTGAAATATAACATTATAGCAAAAACGCTTACATAAAATGCAAATAATCATCACTCTATTTTTAATATATAATAATAATAATACTAATACTAATCATACAGTAATGTGATATTTAAATGCTTAGTATTATGATCAAAACTAATTGTGAAGTGGAACATGTATTGCAAAATTGCAGTGCCTGGTGTATCATATTTGATCTTCATGTTTAACATTATTTTTTTGGCACATTTTTTATTTGCACATTCTAGAAAGGTTATGCATTAGAGATAGGGGTGCGTGCTTGAAAAAAATGACAAAAATAAACAAATAAAACCACAGTTTCAACATTTTTAAAATAAGTAAATGTGTAAAAAGAAAATCGATATGCTTTGTAAAAATTTATATAGGTGCATATACAGCTCTGGAAAAAAATAAGAGACCACTGCAGAAAAATCAGTTTTATTCTTAAAACTGTTAATCTCACCAATACACCACCAATACAAAACAATGCACGTTTGTTTCATTTTTTGGGAACTGCCATCTTGGAAATACTAAGGAACTTTCATACTTTTCCCATTAAATACAATTGGATTCAGGTGCTCACCAAATAAGTACCTCAATAAACAGAATGAAGTATGTTTGTGTAGAAATTTAACAAAGACTGGCATGATTGTCAATATTGAGAGACTGATTTAGGAGTAAATTGCAGAGGTCTCTTATTTTTTTTCCAAAGCTGTATAATCCAGCCCACTATATATACAGAGTTAACTGATTTTATGTATTATTTTAAGATTTAACCCCATCTAGCCTTAAAGAGTCTTACGAGAATGCATGATTTTTTATTTAGTAAATGTCCCCAATTTCTCAGATACACTGTTCACGTAACATTTTTTATTTATTTTTTTTTTAAGAAAAACATATAATTGGATAATCAAACCCAAGTACTAATTTTAAAATACCGACAACCACAATTATTTCACTGCAAAAAGGAAAACTTCAGGGCCTTTTAACTTTTACCTCTAAAAGTCCTGGACGATATATATCGAACGATATATTATGCGCATCTCATCAGTAAAGCCGGTTCTTTGATTAGCGCTAAATCTTCGTCAGCTGTTTTTCAATGAAGCACCAGTTTATGAACAGAGCCGTAGATCACTGACAAACTATACGTTAGTTTCCCAGGTGATTCAAGGGCGCAGCTTCTCAGTGATCTACGGCTCTGTGTATTAGCTGGCGTTGCTTTTAAAAACAGCTGACGAAGATTTAGCGCTAATCAAAGAACAGGCTTCACTTAATATATCATTCGAAATATATCGCCCAGCCCTACCTGTGATACAGTAGGCTTTCCAATGGTAGAAAGTTTTGATAAACCAGTATAAAACATAAAAGTTAACATGTTGCAACATTTGTGCTATACACATAAAGATGCTTTCTTTTTTTTCCCTCTGAAACACAGGTGACCACTATGCTTCCGGATCTGTAGAGGCCTGCACAGCGGTCTCAGATGATGCTCTGTTTAGAGATAAGCTAAAGCACATGGGGAAATGTAAGGGTCCTGCCTAAAACACCCTAGTTCACTACAAGATACTTGTGTCTGGATTTTACTTTAGGATTTTACAGGACATAAAATTTTCTCTTGCATTCTCATCTGCAGCTACCAGGAAGAAGCTGTTTGAAATCGCTAGAGGGTTCTCAGAGAAGACAAAGCGGAGGAAGTCTAAAAGAAGAACGCTGCTGCGGCATCATTCGTATCCTTTCAGAATATGTTCGATAAACATTAGCCTAATTCCATACGATATAAGTAATATGTTTTTACTGTTAAATTCCCCTGTTTTGTGTTCAGAAGGCTGTGAATTCCCCAGCACATGTTATTTATGATTCTTGGCAAAGTAACTTCGATTCAGTTTAGTTGAGTAAATTTAGTGTTGATTGTTTACTTTGACTGCACTTTCTCAGATTGGGCACAGCCAACTCCACTGCCAACCTCCTAGACGATGTGGAAGGAAACCCATGTGGTAAGACTTTCTTTCCAATTTTCCAAGCCATTTTATCTTTACGTCTCTGTGTAATTGAAAGTAAATTTGCTTTGGTGGAGTTCCTTGCTGAGAATGCTGAAATATTAATATTTAAATGCAATAAACCCTATGAACGTAATCCATTCATATTTTATTTTATACTATTATTACTATTTGTGACCCTGGACCACAAAACTTAAGTTGCTGGGGTATATTTGTAGCAATAGTCAAAAATACATTGTTTGGGTCTAAATTATTGATTTTTCTTTTTTGCCAAAAATCCTGAAAGATTATGAGTATTCCCTAGATGGATGCAACACCAACACTTGTAACTGCCAAATGTCCATACAATGAAACAATGCCTACTGTGAGGCCTCCAGTAGGAGGTCTTGACAGCGTCTGTCTTTTGTTTGATCGCCATTTGTTTTCAGGTATAAAGATCTGGTCACACAAACAGTACCTGGGTTAAGATTCAGAAAACGACTATGCTACATGACTTTCTTTAATAAACTCTTTTCCCCTGAACTCGGATCAAGCTTACGTATTTTATGTATTGGAGAAATCTATTACATATGCCGAGCCATTAAAACCACTGGTCAGCCAAAGAAAGAGAAATCTAACAATCCTTAGGATAGTAAGTAAAGATCATGTTTCATGAAGGTATTTAGTCAATTTCTTACCAAAACAATATTAAAACTTAATTCTTGATTAGTAATATGCATTGATAAGATCTTCATTTGGAAACTTTAAAGGTGATTTTCTCCGCATTTAGATTTTTCTGTACCCTCAGATTCCAGATTTTCACTCATCTTAGTATCTCGATCTAAGCATCCCTCCTCCTCCCCTACTTTACCGACCTATACTACTTCTCTGGGGGGCACGCAGGGTTTGGACCGTGCAGCCATCCTCACAATTCCCCGAGCCATTGAGATCCCGCCGAACCCTGAGTCCTCTCCACAGCCACAGCCAAACTCACCTTCCCCCAAAAAATTCCCCCCAAAAAAGTCTCCGAAAATAATTTTACGTTGTTGCAAATAAAATCTATTTCAGATTAATGCTGTTTCTTTCTATTATATTCCTCACACCTATTTTTAAAATTTTTATTTCATTTTTTATTTGTTTTATATTATATTATTTATTTAGCAGCCATTAACAACTAAATAATTATGAATATGAATTCAGTTAAAAGTGCAGCCCTACTTTGAAGTAAATACCTGTCTGTGTGTCTTTCCAGATGAAGAAAGTCAGCTTAGACGATTGGCTGCACAGGAAGAGGAGGAGCCAAAAAAGGAACCACTATCATGGCGAGTGTCTCATGTAGTGAGATAAACCACTTTCCTGTTGTATCTATTTGTATTTTCTAAACCTATTAGAGGGGATTTATCCCTAATCCTACCCATTACCTAATCTTAACTACCTTACTAACTATGAATATGAAGCAGCAAATTAGGAATTTTTTGAGGAAATGTTGTAGGTAAATAGGAATAAGTGTTCCCTATTCTGAAGTGTTAACATATATATTTAATATATATATAATTTTCGTGATTAACCGCATTCAAAATAAAGGTTTTTGGTTGTGTTTTGTGTGCGTGTACTGTGCATATTTATTATGTGTATGTATAAAGACACATGTACAGCATATATTTTGAAAATATATTTGATGGTATGTATTTATATTAATATAAATTACTGTATATTACATACAAATATATTTAGTATATAAACATGTTTAAATATGTTCAAGCATGCATGTGTGTGTGTGTGTATATATACACGCATAATAAATATAAATGGTACACATGCATATATGATCCAAATATATTTATTGTCATGTGTATATTTATTTAGTCTGTAGTCCTATAACTGACATGATATCTAGTAACAAACCTCTTGCTAATTTCATTCCAGATCCTTCTGTGCCCTTGGGAAATTAGGGTTTCCATGGTGACCTCAAAATGACCCATGGCTGACAGCTCCTTATCTCAGTGTCTCCAGTGCTTAGCTCAGTGCCAGGCAATCGCAGACTCCAGAGGACCAGCCGAGGCAGGACTGCGTGATCATTTTGTAGCAGCCTTTTGCGAGCCTAAGATTATTGTTACCTACATTTGATTACTATTATAATTATTGTATTGTAACTGTTTGTTAATATTTTGGTTTCGTATGTAAAACTACAGCTATAGTACTGATTTCCAGCTACGTATTTTTCTCTTTTTTTTTTTCTTTTTTTTTTTAATGAAATTCCCTTTGTTTGTTTAAAAATATATAAAATTTCCCTGAAGAATTGAATTTCCTCACAAATATTTAATTTGTTTCTTACTGTCCACCGTTTATGGTCATTTCAGCACATTAGTTTATAACACTTTTATTTTTGAATACTTTGTAGTCTAATCTGCACATTAATCATCAACGGCATTTCCTCAAAGAATGTACCCAGATCTTCGCGTCCATTACTAACTCGTAAACCTTTCATCATCGTTGCTGTTAAAGAAAAATAACATCATTATTCAGGCCATTTAGTTTGTTGTGATTTTACGGTGCTGAAAAGTCCATTTCCATACAACTTTTTCCTACAGTTAAATTAAAACCACTAGTTGATTCAGACGAGATGCCCTTCTTTAAGACTAATGCACACCTTATATGTAACACATCTTTAATGCCAAAATTCGATTTCAGACTTTTTTAACACAAAAAAAAAAAAGGCAAATGACTGCTCAACTGAAGAGTTTGCCTGCTCCTCTTGTTTGCACTGCCATATCTGCTTTAGGAAATATTTAAATACTTTTTTCAACTGTTTCTTGGTAAAAGTGATTGGATTGATTGAGCCAGTTTATCGAAATAGTTGTCATCTAAACATAATTTCAGAACGAGCATAGAGCGATTTGAATGATGCTGTCCTTGAACAAACCAAAACGCTGCTGTGTGCTTTGCTTTTTTTTTTTTGCTTTTTTTTTTTAAAGCAAATCACACTGAATGATTTACCTTAACGCTGTGCTTCCAGTAGGTCACGTGACCGTCATGAGGTTGGAGGTCTTATTTTGATCCGCCAATAAGAATGTGCCATTATGTTCCTTTTAGTGTTGTGCATCCCAGTATTGATTCAATGTAAAGTGGCCCATTGGAGAACGCTGTGTGATGTTTGTTTGTGTTTTATGTGAATCAGATAAATCTGTTGGTTTGAAACCATCTCGTCACAGTATTACATGCAGGCTGAAAGAGCTCGTTTGTTTTATTTAAGGGGCTTTGTAATGTACATGAAGTCATTTCACAACAATAAGGTGATTGATTTTTGCCAATATTACAAATAGGCATCATGAATTACATGTATACCACATAATCATGTTCTGTAAATTATAATCGCCATTATGAAATATGTGCTCACGCCGTGCACATTGGCATGATTTCTTTCTTTCCAGATCTTCAAAGATGGCACAGAAACACACGTCTGTAATCTGATTTGAAAATGATGTGAACTGAAAGAACAAAGGTTTTGTAAGAAGCAAACATTGTTGAGAGAAATAACGCATACAGCATTGTCATCTGTGGTTCACAGGCAGGACTGTGTGAGGTTTTCCCTTTTATCCTGCTAATTAACATATTTTATCCTCTCAGGGAACTTGCTCTCATTTCACTTTCTGTTAAAAAGCACAACTCAAACGGACAAACATGTTAGCGCAGAAGCTTCTTTAATAGGCAAGGTAGCATCATCTGTTTACCTGTCGAGAGGGTGATTTATGAAGAATTCGAGGACTGTGTGGCTGATCTGTTTCAGTATGTAGCCAAGTTCCTTCTCTTGATCACATGCCGTCTGTGTTTACCTGAAATCTCTACAAGATTCCCTTTTCCATCCTCGGTTTTTGTATGGGACAAAACCCGAAAGAAAGGGCAGAGATCACTGGCAGGTGTGTTCAGAGTGTTCTGTGTGAGCCAAGCGACTTTGAGTGGCTCTTAACAATTAGTGGAATGTACTATTTATACTGTATTAGAGACAAGCAACTGTACAAGTTGAATTGGCAATTTTTTAGCCATTACTTCTGTCCCCGTAGTTTCTTCTGAAAAATGAGATTCTCAAACAAATTACATGTATTCTGTCTACTTGTCCAACATTAATGTGATTGTATCACATCATTCACTTAAGACTATTTCAAGCTCTGGGCTTTTCTTACAATCCAGATGTTTATTAGCTATTGGAATAAATAATAAAATTGTTGTACTCTGTGTGACTATGTTGTTTTCTTTTTCCAATTATGTAAAATTAGGTATAATATATATAGATTATATGTAAAAATATAACCCCCACATTTTAATATATATTAAGACAATGTATATATTATAATTTTTATTTGTGGTTTCTTGGTTATGAAAAGTTTAAAAACCACTATTCTATGTAAATGCAACCAGTAGGTGGCAGCAGACGTCTTTATAATGGATGTGCTTCACTTACATTTACATTTATTTATTAATTTTTAATTTTATTTTTTTTTTACACTGTTGAACGACCTTCCCTTGCCCAACTATCTGTGAACTGGTTTCCTGGAATTACTAAACCGGACACAAAGCCCTGTTCAAGTCAGTCAGAGCGCTTATCAGCAAAAGACTAAGCAAAAACATTTTGCTATCAAGCATCAAGCGAGCCACAGTGGCACAAACAAAACGAAAAACTAATAGACTTATCTATATGACACACTAAAGTCAATCCCGAAGAGTTTTCTTCCTTAACACGTAATGATCCAGCAATAAATGAACATGCATTTCTCTTGACCCAGATACATTGCTCTAGGACTTTTTTAGAAAAAATCCAAATAGCTGAAACCACATATAAAGATAAACAAGGTAAACAGACAGACAAACCGTAAGATTACATTGATCATATGTTATCTGTTTTAATTCTGTGCTAACAGAATGTTCTGGCATAAGTACGTCAGATCAGTGATATAAAAGACACCATACTATCAGAATTCAAAAACATATTTATATGTTAACGTACTGTTTTATAAAATCAATAATCCACTCAAGTCTGTGCAGTGTGTGAATATAGCCTGTCTATTTGTGTCATGCCAACTTCTAACTATATTCACAACACAGCATGGCCTTGTCAGCCTTACTCTAAATCAAAACCTTCTCCCACAGCAATAGATTCACTCGGATTATGATTTTGTTACTGAGGAGAATATTAGTCATTATTCCAAACCATTCTTATCATTTTGGATCTTTTTTGCTGTTCTTTGCAGCAGGTTTTACAGGAATAACTTGCTTTTGACTTCATCTATTTTGCTTTTGGCAACAATCTGATAATGAAAAGGCGTGGTGTAACTTTTTAGATTTTTGGATTGCATATGTTTATGTCTGTTCTTTGAGGCCATATACCTACAGTTTAGTATTATCAGACCACTTTTTTATATTTGTAATAGGGCTTAGCAAACCACAGGAATGGGGCTGGACTTGGCTCTGCTTGGACATAGCTAGTTTCTAAAGAGGTCTAAGCTGTGAAATGCCAAAGAGACAAATATCTCTTTGGCATAGACATACATTTGGGAAATATGAGGGAAGTAAGTCATATAACATTTTTCACCTTTTATTTTTGTTTTTGGAAGGGTCACATTATTGTAGCTTTCTCCAAATGCACCTCTTTTAATATGAATAGTAAAAAAATATTAAAATGTGAACCGTTACGTCCCAAAGAAACTTCTAACGGATATTAAAGAAGGCTGCAAAACTTTCTTTGTTCTCGAACTGCTTCAATGGAATTGATCAAGAAGTGAATCATTAATATGCACAAGTTCAGACCATAAATACAACGAAATAAATGTTGCTTTAAATCCCTGTCGCATCACCGTCACTGAATTTGATATTTTGCTTCTTAAGAATATTAAAGGGGGGAAAATGCAGCACTGGATTTGGCTTCATCGTCACACTCCTTATCAGCACGTATTCCACGAATCCAACCATTCATCTTCTCGAGTGAACAGCCAATCAGAGTCCACGCGTAAACTGGTTTCCGCCAATCAGGAATCAGAGCTCCTCCGTCGCCCTGGCAACTGTTATGACGTCGCTAGAGTATCCCGCCCACCAGTGTGTGTGTTCGAATCGTTAGGAGGCACGCAGCCATTACAATCCGCTGTGTTCAAACCGAGCGCGACGCGATCTGAGGAGCTAGACGACTACATGCTCATTTTCTGTGTTAAATACTCAGTTTTCAACTCAATTCGATCTCTTAAGACGTCGTTTTTGTCTGCCTTTCACACAGTCGTGTGTGTGAATCTAGTCCGCGTTGCGTCGACGTGAGACGCTCCGCATTCCCAGGCGTTTGACTCACCGGAGACACGCGCAGCCTTTCCCGTTTGTTCATTTGAACGCCTGTATTTCATTAACCAAGAAGATTCAGGTTTAAGGGACTCGCTTCGATTTAGATGGCAAGCTTCCCAGATTTTGTCAACGAAAATGAAATAGGTGAGTTTCTCCGTTTTTCTGCACCGCTTCGCGTGGGGGGGGGGGAGGGTCTTAACGTAACGTTACCGTTTAGTTCCTTTTTGAAACGTGTTTACATTTGTGCAGCTATAAATTATTTGGTTTACCCTTAAGCACAGTTTCTGTAGAACTCAGTAGAACAAATAGAACTCAAACAATTGCGTACTCCGCATGTTTTTAAGTATGACGTCTAAATATATATATATATACAGTTTTTTATATATATATATATATATATATATATATATATATATCTCAGTTATTCGAAAACTTAATAGTCATTGCAAGTGCTGTAAATATTGCGCCCCACCCTCCCCCATCGTCCACCGTCAGCAGCAGTTTATCCAGACCCCTGTGAATGACTCACCACCCCAGCAGAGATTCACCCTATCAGCTGTTAACTATAGAAACTTTAGTGTTTGTGAAGGAGAAGAAGAAAGTAGTATTTTATTTGCGGTGTTTTTGAATATGCAGGACGTGTCTATACAGTTTAGTGGTGATAGCTGCTACTAGTTATTAACCACTAGTAATTTTTTTTTTGCTGGATAACAGCTCGTTTTTGTTATACAATCGTACATTTTCCACACTACTGTTTACTATTATGTAATATTATATGCATTCCAATTGTAACACATTCACTATTAAATTAATAGCTTATAGTGAAACTCTAGGATTGCTTGTTGTTCTGAACAAAAATTTGGACGCTCCCCAACATTATCAAAATGTACATACAAATTTACCACATGCTATAAAAATATTAATTATTAAAAAAAGATTACTTTTTAGGAACATAAGAAAAAATATTATTATTATTATTTTAATCCATTTAATAGAAATCAATGGTGACATTCTTCAAAACATATTTTATCTTCAGCAGTTTGTACATGTTTGAAACGCCATAATTGGTTAGTAATGATGACACAATTTTTGGTTTTGGGTGAACTATCAATTTATTTGTTTTCATTTCAAAGTTATAACACAACTCAATGACAATTATGAAGACACGCATACAAGTTTGTTGTTAAACGGTAACAAAAAGTAGCCAACTAGTTTGGTTTTATAAAAACTTTTAAATGTCTGAAAATGTTCTCTTTTTGTAACAGGTAAAGCTAAGTTCATCGGGGAACTCATACCTCCTGTTGCTCCCTTTGACCAGAAGTCTGGACGGGAGACTTGGACTGTAGCTTTTGCACCTGATGGTTCCTACTTCGCTTGGTCTCAAGGGCATCGAATTGTGAGACTTGTACCATGGAAAAAATGCTTAGCCAGCTTGTGAGTATACACACTGATCTCCTTGTTTCCTACTGTTGTGAATTGTTACAATACAGCTTGTGTGTTTATGGACTGGCAGGCAGTCTGCGCGTGTACTGCTTGACTGGTTTGGCCCTTTTGGGCTTTCACATGGTTGCTTTTACCATGGTGCCCATGGTGTTTGAGCTTGTTTAGCATTCAGCGACATGGCATAGATCACCAGTCGTCATCTCACCTTACCCTCTGGATAGATAGACCGCCGCTGAGCGCGTCGCCCTGACAGCCAGCTATTGTCCAGTACTGAATTCACAGTTGTCATTATGAGGTCCACATCATTGCCCTTTGGCTGCTTGCCTCCAACTAAGAAAACTCTCAGAAAAGACCTTCTGCATTTAACACTGGAAATAAGTCCAAAAAGTACAAAAGTATTATTGTAGTCATTCTTATATTAAAGGTAAAGTTCTCTTGTGCTTTTGGTACAGAATTTATTGACATTCTCATGCTAGTGTTCTTTATAAAAAATACTAGAAATATCATTGCAACATAACCTTTGTAGATAACTGTAAAAGTTAATGTAAAACATTAACAGAAGTTATGATAGTTGGAAGTAAACAAACCGTTTCTACATGTATCCATAAAACAGAACCATGGTATTGTAAAACTATTTTCAGTCATTCCACGTTGAAGTGTAGTAACTTTATTAGAGGCTGTGCACACAAAGGACATCATTTGGTAGTTAAATTTAAAATAATTCCTCAATAATTGGAGGGAAAAAACATTTGTAGTACATTCGCAGAGTAACTAAAAACCTCAAAAAAGTTGCTTATCATTAAAATAACAAAAAAAAAGTTTTACAACTATATAAAGTTTTTTTTAGTAAAAGTCAAAACAGCAATATTACTAAAACTTTTTATAAACTTGTTGAATCATCAAAAATGTTATTGCAATTATATTAATTTGTGTATTAAAGACTAAGCAAAATACTTTTTTGGTGAAGTATTCCTTTAATGCCAAAGCAGGAGCCATTGTGCCATTTAAAAACTTCCCCTGACACGTGGCAGGCTGTTTTAGCTCTGCAGCGCCTGCTCTGTATTCATGTTCTAACCACTTGTAGTGATTCCAAAACTTTATTTGTTAAGCTTCTTGAACTGGCCACTTAAATGGGTCAAAGTTGATGCAACACTTAAGTAATCTCTAAGGCTGGGAGTTTACTTAGTCTTCAAATATTCCTAAGAGTTAAAATGCGCAGCTTATTTCAACAGACGTGCTAGATAACATTTGTTAAAAAGTAAAACGTCCACTGGCTGTTTGTCAACTTGAAGAGAATTTGTTGTCTGTTTTCCAACGAGTGCTGACATAATTCTCATATCAAGACAATACCTTTTTCCCCTCTCCCTAGCTCTGTAAGAAAGGAAGAACGGTCGAGCGGTGCCGGTCCCCGACGACTGTCCCGGCAGAACAGTGAGGGCAGTCTGCTGCCAGGGGAGCCCAGAGAGCACACAATCGACTGCGGTGACATCGTTTGGGGGCTGGCCTTTGGTTCTTCTGTGCCTGAAAAGCAGAGTCGATGTGTTAATATTGAATGGCATCGGTTCAAGTTCGGTCAGGACCAGCTGCTGCTGGCCACGGGCCTGAACAACGGTCGCATCAAAATCTGGGATGTCTATACAGGTGAGGGTCCTCTCACTAAATCAGGCACCACAAACTAATCTAATATCTTAGTTAATGTTTATCATTCAGTGTTTTTTTTTTTTTCTTTTCTGATGATTCTGCGCTAGAGTAAGTGTTTTAAAAATCAAAGTCCACCCACCCATCTTCACTTTTGCATGCCAGCTTCCTGTTTTTCTATTTCTCAACAGATGCTTGTGCGATCGCATGCGTGTAAGAGAGAGGGGGGGTGGTTATATAAGATGTTGACATGATCTTTTAAGCCCTACCTTTTTGTCATTTCGACCCATTTATATGACTTAATCACTTACTTCCCTCATATTTCCCAAATGTATGTCTATACCTAATTTTTAGCAATTTTACACAGTCATCAATCAGTACATAATTATTTGTATTACATATTTACTCATCTTTATAAGTATGCTGTTCCTTACACAGTAAATGTCTCCACTTTATGAACTTGTGTAACACTATTGCCTGTTTAGTTTCTGCTGCTGTGCCTCTGTTGAAGTTTCACAATTTAACAGACAGCGTGCTTTGCAAAACGATTCGCTCAGTTTTTGTGAAACAGAGAGGTAGTTGTTGACTTGGAAAAAAAACTAACTACTCTTCAGGGTTGTATAATTCATTTCTGCCCAGCTGTAAAATGTATTAATAGGTGGGCTGGTCCTGTACGGATACGGCCATTGGCTGTTCTGTGGGGTTAGAGATGTTTTCTTTAGTGGATGACTCCACCTCCCTTCTAACTACAACCGCAATGCCATAAATTTACCCAGCAGACTTGCTCATTTCAGGGTGCGAGACTCCTCCTGCAGCTGCCTTGTTTTTCTCCCTTCTGAAAACCTTATTGAAATCTGATAACAGCGTACTGTACAGTATCTCAACAGGATTTGTGCCATACACCTGTCATTGTATATGCCAAGTTAATGTATGTTTTCATGCTTGATGGGTTACAAATAGGCCCTTTTACTAAGCCTCATTTATCATTTATAATATAACGCCTGTTAACGTTTTTATTTAGTCACTGTAGACTTTACTAATTATAGGGATTTAATGTGGATTAGCCTGGCAGGTGTCAGTGATTGTGTTTCATTATGCCTCTAGGCAGTTCTGCACCTTTCATAAAGAAAGGGCTTTGATGTATAACTGCTCTCTTCTTCTGACATGCCTTGGGAAATCCTTTTTTTGACATCGGCTTAATAGTAAAAAAAAAGTTTCTAAAGTAAAAGATGTTGATACTGATGCAACATCAACGCAGTTTGAATCGATTAGCTTGGACTTTGTTCTGTTAACTGGTTGATTTGGAATGATTTAGCTGAAGGCATTTTTTGTCTACTTTTATACTCAATTTGTTTTTCCTTGTGCACAGGAAAACTTTTGCTGAACCTGATGGACCACACAGACATTGTGCGAGACCTTACGTTTGCCCCAGATGGGAGTTTAGTGCTGGTTTCTGCCTCAAGAGACAAGACTCTACGCGTATGGGACCTCAAAGATGACGGTGAGGAGGACCAAATGTTGATTTAGTATTTTGTGTACTTTGCATATTAATATTAATATGCTAGAGCTAAATATTGTGTAACTTCAAGCTGAAAAATCTCTGGAGTAGATGTTTCCTGCGTAGCAGTCTGCTTTGTTTTCGGCAGCCCGTTTATTTTCATTTCATCTCCATGGAGTTTAGCACATACATGCTCGTTCAAGCAAGCACACCCACTCAGAGATTTGGGCAGTTGGTGGGGTGGGGGAATAGTTGAAAAATAACTGGATAACAATTTTGAAAAGAATGTTTGTTGATATTTTCTCCTTTTCTTGCAAGAGCCTAGGACAAACTTGGTGTTTTAATAAGATGAATCTTATTTATATGCTAGGAATTTAAAGATAAGAAGTATTTGCAAACCCTTTTTTTTTTTTTATTAAACTAATCATAAAGGAATGTTGGCCAGAGTTTAGCTAAATTTCCCCCAGTCTTAAGAAACTACTGCTACTGGCTCAAGTATGTTTGTTTTACTGTTCTCTGGGCATCAACATTGTTTTCAAAGAATAAATATTGTATTGGGAAAAGACTTTATTATTGTAAGTCTTAAATTTGAACCTATAATAAATAATTCAGTTATTTTTTAATAACAGAAGGCATACTAAAAGTGTCACTATACATTAAGCAATCTAAATTCTTTGTCAATAGGTAACATGGTGAAAGTACTCCGTGGCCATCAAAATTGGGTCTACTGCAGCGCTTTTTCACCTGATTCATCCGTCCTTTGTTCCGTAGGCGCAGGCAAAGCGGTACGTTTTTCAGTTCTTTCTTCTTCTTCTTCATCATCACCTCTTTGTGTTTCTGACTGTTAATAGTTCTGCAATGACCAATCAATGAGTGCTAAATAAATCTTTATATATCATAATGCTCAGTGCCATAACCTGCTTCTATAATCTCTGCCTGTAGTTTTGGTTTGCTTTTGATCATACAAATGAGTGCCTGGTTATTATTCGCATGTAGATATAAATGCAAATGGCTTATGAATCTTCTTCACCCATAAAGCTGTTCTTGATATTACTATTAATAACATTTTAAGATACTTAATAATAGACAAATCTTTTCATAAATATAATTTGAATAAAATGTGCATACATAGTGCTCTTCAATCCACTATCAAAACTGGTATCAAGAACTCGAACAAAAATTCAAACGTTTGAGGTCAGTAAGATATCTGTCAATAAAAGTATTCTTTTTCTTTAAAAAAAAAAAAAAAAAAACAAATAACAAAAAGACACGTTGGATAAAAAGTGACGTAAGACATTAGTTAATATTAAAATGTTTCTGTTTGACAAAGAACCAGCACACCTGTTTTCAACATTGATAATAAATGTTACATGAGCATGAACTCGGCATGTAAGAATTATTTCTAAGGGGCCGTGTGACCTTGAAAACTTGAGTTACAGCTGCTGAAATCTCAGCTTTACCATCACAGGCTTAAGTTACATTTCAAAATATATTCAAAAAACAAATATATTTTAAAACTTGTATTGATATTATCCAACGTTACAATTTATATATAAAAAAATAAACTTAATGACTTCAAACTTTTGAATGGTAATGTACTGTATGTAGTTGTCATGCTGGTTGTGTGTGAAAGCCCTTATGGCACAACGAAGAAAGTATTCCAAGTCAGTAAGTCATCCCTGAAACCAGCTCTCTAGCCAACTCTAGAGGTTGAACTGTACGGTTGTGTGTGTCCATAAGTGTCTTGCTTTCCCTGTCCCAGGTGGTGGCAGAGCTCTGTGTTTGAGTGATTTTGAGGGAAGCGCCGCGCTGACATATAGAGCAGCCGGTGCGGACCACGCTGGGCACGGCTGCCATCGCGGCCCCCGTTGGACGCTCATGTGCCCGTGCCCACGCCCCAGGGGCTTCCATGCTCCTGCCCACAAGGGCTTCCTGTACGTAGGTTCTGCTCCATGTCTGTCTACCTACCGCTGTCGCAGTTCTCACTTCTTTTACCTTATCTCTCAGAAGAGTTGACAGTGAGATCCCCTTCCCTTCCTACTCCCTACTTCCCTTCTTTAACTCATTTCCATCTCTATATTCAGTAGCATTCTCATCGTCTGCACGTTTACCCTAAAAGAGGAGCTTTAGACATTGTGTCTTTTGTACGTGTGCACGAGTCAGCCAGTAGAGGCCCCCCCACTCATTAGTTAACCTTAGTTAATTCATGACACCTCTGATACGCAACGCTCGGTCGAATTGCTTAACGCCCTTGCCAAACTCTTTTGTAATGGGGTTAGTAGTTAAGGAGGGGGGATTGGGAGCATTGTTGGCATGTGTGAACAATGAAAGGGCTCCTTGTGTCTCACAAGACCTGCAGACTGATACTTTCAGTATGAAGTGGAATTACTCAGATCGGGAAAGCGACTTAAGCGCAAATTTATCATTGCACGTTGCATCATATATGAAGCCACCAGAAGCAAGACCTGTGGGTACTTTCCATGCTGGTTGCATTTACTAAGTGAAAGCGCATTTTGTTTTCCATTTGCAAATAACCTAATTTGTCGTGCTATGAAAGCAGAGTCTGTTTTAGTGACGCCAGCAGAAGAACTTCATCAAACACCAACTTGTTTTTCCTAATTTGCAAGGAACCACTTAATAATAGTAGTGTTTGTTTCCAAAAAAAGTTGTTTCTTGTGCAAGATATCTGGCTTAGCTTACCATTGAATGCTGGCAGTAGTGCACCCAGAAGCCCTTTCATCTCACATTGCCAAGTTAGAGAAAATGGTAAATTAGCCTTGTATAACGTAGTTTCTTCAACAACACCAGAATGTTTAAACGGCAATTAGCTAATGAACAAATGTCAATTTTTGCTCAAGTGCAATATCTGTAGCTTATAAGAAATAAACAAGAATGTTTTCTTAATATAAAGACCATGCAGGGACCTTGTTTTCTTGGCACTTAAAGAAACATGGCAGTCAAAAAAAAGCTATTATTATTTTTTGAAAGCGTAGCAAGGAAGTCATCTTTAAACCAAGCAGCTTTCGGTTCCCGATCTTTCTAAACCATTTTGAAATCAGTGTGGGGAAGTGTTTCGCCCTCAAATGATTCCCGATTACATGGGGTCAAATAGAAATCGATACATGAAAATATGCAGAACAGCAGTAAATGTTGTAAATGTCACTTTCTTAAATGTAAAAATTGTGCTGGAGCAAATAAAGCACTAGAAAGTCTAATGGTTGATTGATTTAGCCGAGTTTGTAGTTGTGACATGTCTGTATTGTGTGTTTGCCAAAGGAGTAAACCTTTTGGCCATCAAATGTTCTCTTCTCTTGCAGTATCTCTGTCTCTTCGTAGGCCTCCACCGGCGCGGTGCAAGCCTATTGTAAACTCAAGTGAACTAAAACTGAAAGGGGATACCAGTGGAGTAACATAATGTTGCCTTAAGTTACTACTTATTTGTATTTATTTTATTTATACATTATGTAGTCAATTTTGGAATAATATAATTTTATATTTGTAACTGTGATTTTTATATATGTAGTATTTTTTTTTTGTATCACTGTATATTTTAATTTGAAAAAATGTGATGTAATTTAAAGACTTCCATCTGCTAGCTGCTCTGTAGAGTTTGACATTTGTACAGTTTTGTGCAACTAAGCCTTGCTGTTTCATTGGCATGTGCTACTTTGTCTGGGTTTGGTTGTAAGGCTTAATATTTTCCTAAAAAATGACACTGAGCACATTTTGATCTTGCTGTTTAATTTGAATTAATTGAATTCTTTGTCTCTGAACTGTGGAAGAAATCAGAGGGCTATAACACCTGTGTTTTGCATTTCAGGTCTTTTTATGGGACATGGATAAGTACACTCTCATCCGTAAGCTAGAGGGCCATCACAACGATGTAGTGTCCTGCGAGTTTTCTCCTGATGGGGCCTTGCTGGCCACAGCCTCCTACGACACCCGTGTCATAGTGTGGGACCCTCACACAGCCACCGTTCTGCTTGAGCTGGGGTACGTGACTCATTTTTCCACCCCATTTTCCTGTTTTATCTCTCTGCAATTTCTCTCTTAAGCTTGTGTTGTTTAACTTGATCTCTTATCTTCCCTTCAGGCATCTCTTCCCTCCTCCTTCACCCATATTTGCTGGAGGAGCAAATGATCGATGGGTCCGCTCGGTCGCTTTTTGTCACGACGGCCGGCACATTGCCAGCGTCACTGATGACAGGTAAGATAATGCAAACACTTGGTTATTTGCTTTTGAAAACTCAACCTTGACAAATTCTGTTGCCGTTAGCAGCCTGCATTAAGCGTTAGGGGGATAGGGCTCTGGAAGGAGTGTGTGATTTGTTGCAGAGCCTCTTTCTGGGAAAGATCACATGCCTCTCATATGACGTCCATTAATCACTATGAGGTGCCCAGTTTGCTTTCTCTCTCTCTCTCTCTCTCTCTCTGTCTCTCTCTGTCTCTCTCTCTCTCTCTCTGTCTCTCTCTCTCTGTCTGTCTCTCTCTCTCTGTCTCTGTCTCTCTCTCTCTCTCTCTCTCTCTCTCTCTCTCTCTGTCTCTCT
>JAUMHI010000057.1:12261603-12274900 GCA_032359435.1 Enteromius unitaeniatus | reverse complement strand
TCTCTCTCTCTCTCTCTCTCTCTCTCTCTCTCTCTCTCTGTCTCTCTCTCTCTCTCTCTCTCTCTCTCTCTCTCTCTGTCTCTCTGTCTCTCTCTCTCTCTCTCTCACAGAATGAAGCAATTTGTGCTCTACAAAATGGCGCATGATAAAGTTGTATTTACTGTGCTTATGATTTATTTTGCAGTTATGTACAAATGATAATGTTCACCATAGCATCAACAATATAGTCATTTAAAAGACCTTTTTCAATACAATTTATTTCTGTGATGACTTTTGTAACATTTATAAATGGCTTTAATGACACTTATCATTTTATGTCTTCGCCAAAAACTTTTAGTTTTATGTTTTGAAAATTATGCTAGATGCTGGAAACCTCGGTGGTGGGGGGGAAAGACAAAAACAAAACAAAAACAATCAACTTTTATTTTTCAGGCTGGTGCGTTTCTGGAGCATCGATGAGAAGAGTCCTCAAGCCACCGGCACTCTCACTAATGGCCTCTGTTGTGCCTTTTCTACTGACGGAAGTGTCTTAGCTGCCGGGTATGAATTTGTTACTCCATTGTTTGCTGGGTAGTGTTACCACATAAAGGATTGAGTACGTATCTTGGCTTCTAACTGTTCTTCTGTTTTGAGATGAAGCCAAAAATAACTTAACACTTTGTTTGAAAATATCCGGAACGATCTATTTAAAAAAAAATATATAAAAATACAACAAACCAGTTCTGCAGTGTGTGCATACATGAAATTATTTAGATGAGCTGGCTGTCCCACATTCTCTCATGCTTTTCTGTATGAAAGCATGTGGTCTGACAAAGCTGAATTGGCAAGTTGTATTGCATGAACGCAACCAGACCTTGTTCAGGATGACATTTGATCATAATAAAGTTTGCAGAATGCATATCAGTGCCAAGTTAAATAAACTAAAGGGCATCCGATTGTCTTCTTGCAGGTCTCGTGACGGCAGCGTGCATTTCTGGGCTTCTCCACGCAGCATTGCAAGCCTCCAGCACCTGTGCCGCCTGACCCTGCGGCGCGTCATGCCCACCCAGCAGGTTTATAGACTGCCCATTCCTTTCTCCATGCAAGACTACCTGGCATACAAGGCGCTTTAATTTGGAACACAAACACGGCAATCCATGAAACCAATGAAATGTGTTTGTTTGAGTTTTTCCGTTAAAAAAATAAATATTTTTTTAAACCGACCCCTTTTATATAGGTGAGGTTGGTATTTTTTGTATTTATTTATTTTTCTAATTTTGGGAGGAAATGTAGTTTTCCTAGCTGCCAAGTGTATTTCAATGCTTTATTCAAATTCGTCCTTCGTCTTTTTTTTTTTTTTCTTTTTTTTTAAGCCCATATCAGGTAGTGGCCTTCAGACAGCCTTAATATATCGGTGGACCACTTTTTTTTTTTTTTATCTGGCACAAGTTGTACAGCACCTTTAGAGTTTGTAATGGGTGTAAGTGGTGCTTTCTCTGGCTCAGGTGAAGGTATTCCTAAACCGAGTTTAAAACGATGTGATGGGGGTTGTCTCCCGAATGTTCTGCAGTGTTTTCTTTTTCAGTGCTGGCTGTGAGAGGGATTGAAGGGAAGTGACAATGTGAAAGTGTGTTTGTGTGCGTGCATGTGGTAGGCGAAATATAGTTGGGTAGTTCAGGGACACAGGCAGTGCCTCCCCTTGATGTGCCTCTTTAGAGAAGATAAACCTCCACGTGCTTATGCTGCTTCAGTAACGGCCTTCATCATCACAAACCCAAAACTTCAGTAACACATGGGCTAATTTGTTTCCCTTCACAAATTGTATATTTTTTATCTGTACAGAGATTTGTAATGGCACGTGTATATACACATGTTTGTTTAAATATATATATATATATATATATATATATGTATGTATGTAGCTTCAATTTTTTTCATGTTTCTCATACATCACTTTATAATGCTTGTATAGAAAATTTGCTCTGTACATGGTCTATTCTTTTGTGCGATGTTGATGTTTTGTAGGGGGATAACACAAGTTTGCTTCGAGGAGAAGCTGCCAGCTAGTTTGAAGAGATTTTAACTAACCAGCAGAGAAACTGATGCTATATATTTGATTCCTCGTTCCAAATAATTTGCCACTGACTTCCACTTGCTGTATCTGCTATGAAACATAGCACTTTAACCTGGCCTGACACATTGTCTCATGGCTTAACTCCTTATCGAACCTCAGTCTGTTAACACTTTAATGTTTAAGAAGGCCTTGTGCTTTTTAACAGAGAGCCAAAGTGAGGTTTTGTGGAGGAGGTTTTGTTTGGCCATGTTTCATCTACCTCTCATTTTTGAGGAACTGGTCTATTGGATGTCCTGGAACAAAAAGGCATGATTCTGTTTATTGATTGTATAATGCATGTGACCCTGCCTGTTGTTTTAACCAATTGAATGATATCAGTTAGGGATGTGGCAAATTCATCAGGTGGTGCAGTTGAGCAGTCTTGGCAATAAAAATGTTGAACAAGCTGATGCCAAAGATCCCCTTGGGTTCTTATTGATGTGATCGGCACAGTCAGTTTTCTCTTACCTTAGTTTATGGCTGAAACTTGAAAGTCTTTTTATGTATGTCTGTGTTTCTGCTTGGGTGTATGAAGAGTGCTGATGTTCAACAGATTGGTTTTTGTTTAGACAGAGTCCTAAGTAGATCTAGAGAGGATAGTTGCACTTCAGTGTTCAAACCAAAATTCTAGCAGTTGCTCTTTTAATTTTTTAGATTACAGTGGTAGTAGCTTTCAATCATTAGTGAATATTATAGAGATGCTTGGAAACTAGTAAATTTTGTCCGGCTGTTTCATACAGAATACCTAATGCTGTGCTAAACAGGAGCAAGTGAATTTGTCATGTCATTTTATATGAGAACTTTTTTTTTTTTTCCTCCAGTCTATGGGGTTTTGTTTGTTTGTTTGTTTGTTTTATGATTGTCAAAATAAAGTGTTTTAAATCATTATGCTTTTTTTGAGGGTTTTTTATATTCATTATATATAGTGTGTGTATGTAAAAAAAGAAATACATGTACATTAGTGCTGTCAAATTGCAAGCAAAATATGCGTGTGTGCTCTGTATATTTGTTTATATAAATACACATGCTTGTATATATTTCAGTACACATACCAAAAAAAAGCTTTTTTTACATTAATTGAATCGTTTGACAGCATATGTGTGTGTAGAAATGCATCAGGGCTGTGTTTGTAATATAAAATAATATGATATTAAATAATTGTAATGTTTTGAATTGTAACATTTGTTAGATGACAAAGCTGAACTTTATTCAGCATTTATAGTCTTAATGCTATTTTGCTGTTCAAGAAACATTTCTTGTTATCAATGTTGAAAAGTAGCTGTGCTACTTGATATTTTTACCTTTTATATATTTTTTTAATTTGATAAAGTTCAAAATACATTTTCTTTATAACAATTTTATAACACAAATGTCTTTGCCACTTTTTTAATCAATTTAATACATCATTGTTTCAAAAGATAGATAGATAATATGTCTATATAAATATAAAAACCTTTCATTATTTGTATCATTAAAAAAATAAACTTGAAGAGCTTGGTAGCTCTTGGGTCAGTGGGTTATTGACCCATCAGAGACTGTAAAAACAAGAATCGCTGAGATTTCACAGCTGTGCTAATCCTCCCAGGCTCCACAAAACAAACAAGTCACTCCTCAGGAGCCCTTATAAAACATTACAGCTCTATTGCAACTTAAAACTGATACATAATGATACTTTGATTTCATATTCATAATTTGTTTTTTCCAGAAATAAACGTGACAATGTTTTCTTGAGATTACATTCCACAGAGTGTGGAAACTTACCGAACAGCTTGAGTGTTTTTGAGTGTTTAGCCGAAAGGCATGAAAGGTCATTATCGGGTTTATTATTGACTAGCAGTGTTAATGCTATCGGGTTAAATATTAAGACCTACTGCCAATAAAACTGAAGCTTCAAAGCTTCAAAATCATTACTGTGGGAGATATAAACCACTGCACGTTTCACACTCGAGTCATTACGGCCTACATTATGAATCTGGATTCACGGTATATTCTGTACATGTCGTAACCTCTCTAGAGTGACTCAACTTCCAGATGTTTCTACAGCCTGAAACATACAGGAGACAAAGACCGGTTATTCAAGATATATTAGGGTCACAATGGCATTGAGAAGGACAAAAACTTGTGTCAAGAGGTTTACAAGAATAAGAAATGAATAATTTATGCCACAAAATGAGCTGTATTGAGTCCATGTAATTTGGAATAAAGCAGGTCATTGAAAGTTCACAGTTCACAGTGTGGACAGATTCACTCACTTCTATATCTGCAGTCTAAAGAAAGGTCAGCCGCACAGGTCTGGATTGCTGTTTATAACCTTAAAGTGTAAAATGAGCAGGGTTACGACACTACATCTGCCAAAGCACTGGTCAGAAGATATTCTACAGCCTGTGGATCATCAAGCCGAAACATACCACGCCACGATGCTTCCTTGTATAGACAGATATAAATACACACTACACCTATTATTGTTGTTAGACACAATTTTCACATGACCTTCACATCTTTTTTCCTTCGTTTTTATGCTCAATAAAATGGGTTCTACTTGCTTGCAGAAAATAAACCCAGTCTGTCATATATAACAATGCCATGGAAGTTCACAAGCATTCTGCTTAGTCATCCACTACATAAATTAATAGTTTTTACAAGGACATCACCTGACGGGCTACTTTTATTTTTGTGGCCAATATATTAATTGTAATAGTATTTTTTACTCATGAAGCAAGATTTCATGTAACTAAACAAATAAATATAGATTGATTTTATAGTTTTCTTCAGGCAAGTCAAGTCATAGATTCACTATATAAGTTATACGACGTTAGTATAGGCCTTAATATGGGAATTCAAATGAAATTCTAGCCTATTATATCCCAAGGTAGCCGAACTTTATTCATTTGAAAAATATGTTTCTCGCATTTATTTTTATTTTATTATTTTTCAGCGTTTTATTCGGCCTAAAATCTAGTAGGGAATCCATTCCGTACGTGCTGCCAAGGTTCAGGCGAATCTGCCCCGAAGGTCAGAGAGTAATGGATCCAGCTCAGTCAGTGGCTCAGAGCCTAGTGCTCTGATAACAAATAACAGTGAGCGCTATCTAGCTGCAGCTGCTGTAGTCTCTACTGTACGCCGTGTGTGAATGAATTTCCATTCAGGTCAGCATGCAGTAAAACATTTTCTAGATCATTTTTAAGCCGACCAATAGGCTATTTATAGGATATTATCTATTTACATTTTAAAATACTTTTAATCAGACTGTTTGCCTACTTTTTATGTATTATTATCTGATTACATATTTTTACTTGTTATTTAAATTATTTTAAAAACGAAGTATCCCCTTTGCATGACTTTGGTTATGGTAATTTGAGATAAACAAATGAAGTATTTAATTTTTTTTCAGTGTTTAAGTTTTATTTTTTTTTAATTATTAAACTTTTTTATGATTTAATTCATTAGCTTTACATTAAACTCATAAACCACCTGTAGTTCTTTTACAAACCCAGTTTGGAAAACCTTGATGTAATAGGCCTATCGTGTTTAAGGCACGTCATGTTGTTGATAACAACAAATGGAACATATTTTATTACCCCTTGCATGCTCATATCAATATAGTACAAGATTATTTTGATTCAAAATTAATCTAATCTCAATGACTAATTATATTACCTAAAATGTTAAATGCAACCTAATGGATCGGGTTACTAACAGCAATTTCTGTGTGGTATTTGAAATCAGTAACTGATTACAATTTGTAAAGAATCTACCCAAGTGTAGGTCTCCATATATAATGTCAACTGTCAAACTACTGATATTTCAGAATAGTTAGAAACCATTCTTAAAAAAAGAAAGAGCCTCATACATTTAAGAAGACTTCTGTAGAAAATGTGTTGTTTGCAATCGAGAAATAAGTGCTGTGCACTTTTTTTTGGCCTTCCTTCAATTGTCCCAACTTCCTGTGAACCAAATACTTTTCCGATTGTGAATCACTTCCCGTCTTGATGTTGCATCCAACGTTGCAATCCACCACACAAGAGACATTCTGCATTGCCTACAATCATGTAAGCGGTCTGAGGCGAAACCGAAATGTCTGGAACACAGACCTGAAACCTCAACGGCGCCATTAACGAAGCACTCATTTAATGACAAGTCAACGAGGAAGCTTTTATTTCTTATAGATGTATTACTTATCTTATTTCTCCAGCAGGAGGCACCATTTTCATACTTATATTTTTCATTGACTCGCTCGTATGCATGATCACCATAAAATTGAAGTGAACGTGATTTTAAGTATTTTTTTTTTTTTAAAGATATGCTTATTTACCTTTCATACTTCAACGTCTTGTGAACATATTTCCTTTAACACATTGCTATCTAAGTTAACCAGATGGTATTAAATCCCCAGCTTGATAACAGAATTCACTTAGTCTGCTGTGGTTTGTATAACCTGCTAATAATAATATACAGCACCATATATGAACAACTGCCTGCCTCCACCTGTGCAGTTTATACCCGGTGTGTGAATGTGTTGACTGATACAGAGAAGAACCAATGCTTACCTGGAATGGAGGGAGTGCCTGTTAAAGTCTTTCCATCTCTTATTTCTCTATTTAGCCGAACCTGTTTTGCAGTGCCATTAGTTTGAGGATACCAGGTGTGGATGGCTATAGGTTTAGATCACTGACTAAGCAGCATTTCAACCGGCTGCAGAAACATCAAGCTCCTCTCTTACAGCTGACCTGGAACATTTTTCTTAGTGTTGTGAGTCAAAATAAAAACTGGTTACATTTAGATGGTTAAAAAGTGTCTTGGTTTGCCTGCCTCATGGGGAAAGACAATTTGCAGTGGCTCTTCTTTGGCTTCAGCCCTCTTTACTGTTCATTTTGAAATGATGTCTCCTTCTTGGCAAGCTGCAGAGGAGAGGAGATTTTTTCCCATGGGAAAGTGTGTGCTTGATACAGTGAGTTGGTGCTGTAATATTTCTCCATGTCTTTCTGTAACATTTTCTAATCTGCAGTCGCAGCACATGCATCATATATAACATAAAGCAACACTTTGCCACACTTTCATGAACTCTGAACAGCCAAAGGGCTTATTTTACACAATTATATATATATATATATATATATATATTGAATTACCATAATTTTACTTAAACATCTAGGGTACCAAGAAAGTCATAACTCAATGGAAAGTCAAAAAACAGTCTTTTCTCATCTGAGTGGGCAGAGAGCAGTACTTGTGAACAGTCATGCGTGCACACACACACACACACACACACACACACACACAACGTGTTTTTCCAGCTCTTATACAAAGTGTGCCTCTGATGACATGATAGGAACTATATTACTGAATCAACAAAAGCAGTTATATGACAAGACAAATTCCACCAAAGGGTTATATAGTAACAATATTAAAGTATTTGATCTAAACCTGGGTACAATTTAAGGTGATCATATATAAATGGACTTTCGGGTAAAATAAAGTATAATAGCCTAGTTCTACAAAGTAGAACTAGAACAATAGCCTACTCAAAATGTAAAAGTTCATTTAATTGGTTTTAATGTGGTGGTGGGCGGGACAAATAAAAATTGTATGGTTTGAGTGCCCTAACACACTAATTACAACTTTATTGATTATTGGATCATTGCTTTGATGAAGTATTTTTCAGGAGCAGATGATGTTACATATCAGTGCTAGATATTCAGTTATGGACTCTTACTAAGTTATTCACACTTTTCACCTTGTTTCATTAAGCATTTATCTCAAACCTGTTTTGAGTTAACCATATCCAGTAGGCTACAGTGCAATTTAAATTACACTTATTATATTAACTTAAGCATAAATTGTCTCTAAGAGAAAAAAAAATGATAAGAAATAAAAAGAAGAATAATAGCCTATGTGTAATTTTTAAAGTCTTTACTATGGAACTTTCCCCACATATTTATGGTTTATTGATTGATTGATTGATTGATTGATTGTGGTTAAGGTTGAGTCACATTTCTTTCTTTCTTTCTTTCTTTCAAATTAAGGGTGCATACAATTTTATTTCAATTATTCTACTAAACGTATAATAATAATAATAATAATAATAGCCTACTACCACTACCAACACTATTACTAGTACTAATTTCCTTCCTATCTATAAATTTGTTATTTAACAAAAAAATAAAATAAAAAACAGAAACATATCAACAAATTTTCTTTTAAGTAAAAAAATATATAATAAAAATACGTAAGTCGGTCTGAAGCGCGTGTAAACAAAACTTCATTTCCCACACTGCAAAGCTTCTTCAAACAGCTGACCGAGGGTGAGACCTACGCGAGTGCTTCTTATAGGGCTTCACGGGATACACACACAACGTTTGAGGCGGAACAAGCTGACACCGCGTCCTGTCTGGCTGTCAGATCCGTCTACGAGTATGTTAGAGGAGTCTGCTCGCGCTCTAAATTAGTCCAAAACTCGCTCGGAGTATGACTGACACCTCCGTTTAGTCTACACGCGTTTACGAGCATGTCTTTGGACTAGTGTTTGCTGTAGTTCGAGCCCATGCCCCTAAAGCCGTGCCAATGCCGAGGAATGGATACTAGTGTCTCTGGAAAAGTTGGAAACATGGTCGCAAGTGATGAGGAGCATTTGGACGCGAGCGATGGCAGGAGCGCAGGGACGGACGCGCTTCACCAGTGCGAACTCATCCAGAACCTCATCGAGATCTCCATCTCTAGTCTGAAGGGGCTTCGGACGAAGTGCGCCGTGTCTAACGACCTGACCCAACACGAGATACGAGCTTTAGAGGTAGTGGTTTTACCTATGTGTATATGAAATAAAAAGCTACAGTGCATGCCGGGTTGCAGGTTGTTTAATGAAGTACCATGACATTAGTGCGATCCAGTATTAGGCGGGGAGTGATAGTTCTTGATGTGCTTTTAAATAATGAGGCTTGCTTTGAAGGTGAACCTTTTATTGCCTTTAATATATTGACAGCAAATTCATGAATGATAGGGTCATGGAAACCCCCTCTTGGCTGAAATGACTTCCTGGATCTTGACATAGTTTAGGGTGCATCTTCCTACCCCCTACTGATGTACTTGTGTAGCATGTTGTGCCTTGCTATGTAAAAAAAAGTCTTGCACTTGAAGAAATTAAGATTGTGTTGAGATCACATGACCAGCTGTACTTTATATGGTGCTTTGAGCCATAAACACACATTTAAGTCATACAAAAAACACCTTCTGTAATTGTTTTACAGAACATCCGGTAGTCCAGTGAACTTTTATTTCCCTTTTTTTGTAACAAAGGTATAAATGTTTTTATATTGAGTCAATCGATACTCAACCTTATGATAATCGTTGCAATACTTTAATGCATCGTGGATGAGTAAACTAGTCAAATCTGTAGCTGTTTTAAAACTGCATGTTCCATGTCAAACAATCTGTTATCTCAGTTTAGTTCTGCAAACATGAGGAGCATATGTCAGAGAAGTGTTGATGCTATTTTTAACCATACGCAGGTATTTTGCAACAGTGGTTAACCCCTCCCACAAAAGTGAACTGAAATCCCAAGTTGGTCAAACCTGTGGAACAGTGTCACTTTTAATATTATTGTTGTATTTAATAAAACACAGTGAGCGAGGGTTTTTTATTCTGAAAATGAATCCATCTGTTCAATCAAAACATGGCTTTAATGTTCAAAGCTCACAAACTCTCACTTTTAAATCATCGCCATGGGCTTGAGGCTTTGCTTAATAAACCGTTATTCTTTGAAATGTTTATGATGCTTGTTTCTCACGGGTAATTGTGGCATTGTGGTGTTTCTGATGCTTGCCTTGTTGATGCTTATCTATAGGTTTTGTACATCTTAGGGAGGCACTTCATTGTTTCTCAAAATAAAATGTAAGAAATAATTCTCGTTTAAGTTTCAGTTTTCTTTTTATCAGCTAAGTGCAAGAAAAATAATAAATGGATGTCTTTTGAAACATAGCAATAATTTTATATAACAGCATGATATTGTGTGATTTTTCCACATAGTGGACTTTAACTATAAGACATGTAAAATAAATATAAAACCATATGTACCCAGCATGCTATAAAAAGCTAAAAAAGGGTGTTTAAATACAGACAGTGTCAGAGATACTTGAATTGCAAGATGTAAACGTAGTGCTCATAAAACGACTGTAATGTGGCAAGGATTGTGCTGAGGTAGAACAATAACGAGCAGAGTCAGGAGTATGGGTTGCATTTCTGCTTTGGGTGGGGGTGGACGGTCCATTTGTTGATTGTCAGAGCTATTTCATAGTCTAACAACATGTGGGGAGTCTAGTGGTTTTGGATTCTTCAAGCCTATTCCAGATTGAACTAACAAGAGATGCACTGATAATGTTGCTGTCTGTTCATTCCTTTTTAGCTGAGCTATTTTTACTACCCACAGATTTTTGGTCTAAAGTCGAGCAGTTAAAATACCAGAAAGTGATCCGGCAGGTAACACAGGTACTCTCTATGACACACCTGAAGAAGTAGTTACATTTTCACTTGCTGGCTTGTTATGTAAAAAAGGTAGTCTCTTGTGGAAGAAAGATACTGTTCAGGGGTCATGTGTTCTGCTCATTGTTAAGGCGTAAACTGCATGGGGTGAATATATCGCATCATTGTGACTAGATTATAATTTTATTTTTATTTTTTTCATTTTTCCAAAGATGCCATGTGCTTGTTTTTTTGGTTTAAGGTGCCACGTTAAAAACTGGCCGACCAATGAGATTGGCGCTTTTGTTCACCTGCCTGGAGCTGCTGAAGTTACAGTAAAACACAACTTGGTGCTGCTAAAGCACAAAACGGTCTTACCGAGCACACATTAATACCTAACGATGAAGAGTAAGTCAGTGAAGATGCATCGAGGCAAGATAAATGTAGAGCTGCTTGTCTCATTGGGGGCTTTATGAGACTATGAAAATCTTTATATTTCTGTTTTTCATTAGGTGCCATCTAATGTCAAGGAGTGAATTTGCATACTCATCGGCAGCTAAAATCGCTTGGGGATGAACACAAAGACACGTCGAAAAATGTCTCGATAAACGTGCGCGATAATCGTCCCGTGTGTAAGAGGCCTTAAGGTCACATCTTTGACATTTGACATTGTCATTTTGTGATGGTGTTCTTTTTTTTTAGCAGACTTTGAGCTGTCTTACCTCTTCCCTGTAGGGTATCTTGTTGATATCATCAGCTTATGTAACTGCTTCCATGACATACTCAGGTCAGCGAGGTTGGTATTGTGGGTGGACTCGTCACACCCCACTATTGACTCCGGTGTTAGGAAAGGTTGCCTTTGAAGTCAAGGAACAGCTAGTGGCCTTGACTCTTTTGATACCTGGGGGGAGGTAGTTTCAGTTGAAGAGCTGTGGCCATCAAAAGCCTGTTGTGGCATGATGAGAGAAGACCAAAGCAGATAAAATGGTTTCGGGCCACAGAGAGTGACATCCCAAGGGCTGGTTTAAAGTGAGGGACATGGTGGGCTGGGAACCTGAGTCCCTGAGTCCCTGGCTGCAGTATCTGGGGAGTGGTACGGGATTCCCTATCCGCTCACTTCCTGGACCTACAAGGATACAGTTTGCTTATCAAGTCAAGAGACCAATCTCCTGAGGTTATCAAAATCTGCCCAGAGAGAGGCCATACTGATTTTATAGTTACACCTGTAGAATACACCTGCCCATCGTCAAGTTTAGCTTTAGTCTAACAAATGTGGAAAAATCTAACCAAGGTCTCTAGAGTTAGCTAAAGGTCACAGCCTGGTGTGTTTGACTAGGTTTGAAGCTAAGGACAATTTTCTCCTGCAACCCCTGCTCAAAGCTTTCTAGTAACTTTGTAAGAAAGCCTACAGGAGTAGGATGGGCACCCCTGATATAAAGAGAAGCAGTCATTCGATCACCGATTGAATCTCAGCGTTTATTCCCAGTTTTAGATCGGGTAGTGTGGTGATCAATGCACTTATTGATGTAAACTATGACTGATACATATTGTTCATAACCTCTTTGAGGAAATCCCAATCAGTGTCACCAAAACAGTTTGCAGGGCTTTGTTTGCTACCTCTAGACACACTTGCCTTACTTGGTGACTTGGCACTAAAAAGCAAAGCACAGAGATGGTGCTAAATGGCAATTATCGTTTAGATTCCTGTCAGTAAATCTCACAGAATTCCTGTGGAAGAACTGGCTGTCTCTCTGTGCTTGTTCTCAAGAAGTGGAGACAATTTAGACATTGAAGGAATGGCTGCGGTTGGCAGCTGAGAATCTCTGGTTAGTGGCTTGTCTTCTCTGGCCATTGAAAAGATCGCTGTGTGTTTGTGCTATTGTGGCCATTCCTATATTTAGCAAGCGTGTTCCCTTCACATGCATGTGATTACTGAGCAAGATTCCTCAATCCGAGGGAGGGTTTGTGAAAGTGAGTCTAACTCTGCGTGCTACAATCCTGTAATGCCGCAACTCCACTAAACACTTTTGTGTAGACAGAGGGCATCCATCAAAGGGCTGAAGAACAAAAGTGGTGGAAAGTCCAGGCAATGTGTTCCTCCCTCTCTCGGCTTGAACAATAAGCCTGCATGTGAGAGGCAGGCCGAATTGCATTAGGCGTAGGGTTACATCAAGCACTCAGACTAAACTTTTTAGACTGTGTGTGCTTATGGATATTGGAGAAGACAAGCAGTTTGTAAAATGACATCTCTTTTATCTGTCTCAGTGGGGAAACAAAAGAAAATCCTTAGGTTTTTGTTTGATTTTGTGAGGGGAGCAGATGCAGACCTGGACACTAGCAGATGTCCAACAACCATGTGTTACACAATTAGTTGACCAATGGGTGTTATGTTTCTGTCTGGGAGCAGACCCACACTCTCTTCTTGTAAAGATCTCAGGCATACATATTGACGACGAGGTCACTAAAGTCAGACATTTCTGTGACATTAGATGTAATACTTCAGTATCATGTATGGGTCATGTGAAACATATTCAGTTTTAAGGTCCTTGCACACTGAACACAGTATTTGTTGTCCATTCCTGATATCTGCATGCCACAGATGCCAAAACGCAGAACATCTAACCTGATCTGATCCTGATCCGGCAATGTGTAAACTTGATTTACATAACGTGAGGTTGTATTTATTTTTTCGACGGACGAAAGTTTCAGACTGTGTGCAATGACCTTTAATTTAGTTCTTTTTGGCTATTTTAA
>JAUMHI010000057.1:12221117-12231258 GCA_032359435.1 Enteromius unitaeniatus | reverse complement strand
ATATCTATACTGAAAAGTTGCCAAGACTGCATTTGTTTTTCCAAAATATAGCTTTAAAAATTAATGCATTAAAAAAAAATTCAAAAAAATAACATGTTGTGAAATAACTAGCTAGGCTTATCGGTTTCTTAACAATAAAATAACAATAAAACAATTTCTTAACAATAAAATTGAACAAAATGATTAATTTAAAGCAAAACTTTAACCAGAGTTTACATCAATGGTAAAATGGTAAAACAGATATGACATGGGATGGCTGAAAACAGAATTTTATTTATTTTCATAATATCATTGTTTTTAAAAAGTGAAAGGGAGATTCACTGAAATATCACAATAACAGATTTGACAAAAAATGAATCTACTATCTTACACATATTGTTCAAATGAATGAGAGAGGAATAATGGCATACCTCCAGACCTCCCAGAGTTTCTAGCCAGTGGAAGTGACATCACCAGTGTTGCCAACTATTTCCAATGAAAACTATCTAAAGCCTGCCCGTAAAGTAGCTAAATGTTGGCAGATGATGTCACGCACTCATTTGCATATCAGTGACGTCATCACGCAGTATCTGACAAGCGTAAGCCCGTTATGTCTCTACTCTCTGAGGCGCCGTGTATTATATTATATTACAACATTACATCCAGATGCACAATAAATAAGTTCTTACTAACTTATTACTTTGCGTGATGACGTCAACTCAAAACTACATATTTATGCAGTAATTAATGTTTTCTCAAATTGACTCGCCATCTCAGCAAAATAATTATTTGTTTATAATTATTTAAAGCAATTATTTAAATTGCTGAGTTGGCAACACTGGAAATCACTTGGTGCAAGGTTTTTCTAGCAGTGCTTTAAAGATTGTCGACTTTTTATAACAGAGGTATAACAGAGTTGACCAGAACGTAGAGACAGACATAAAATGTATTTTTTTACTAGTGAAATTACAAAAAATACAGAAAACAGATGTTTAATGCAGATGTTTATATAAATTGGTAAAGTAAAAACACATAAAAAAATATTCTTAAATATTTAATGATAATTGGAACTGAATTAATGACTGTGGATGCAAAGACAGTAAAAAATAGGCATAGTGGGAGCCTTTTAGTTTTTCTTGACATAATGCGCTTAAAAAAAACAACTTATTTTTAATGACAGGTTAATATATATTTTTGACATGCTGTGTGTGAATATATTTAGTATGAATGAGAAGTTGATATACATTACATTAACGGTTTGTACGCATATCACTGAAGTGATAATAATAAGCAGGTAGTCTATGGTAGAGAGATTCTCCATTATTCCGCATGCGCCGTAACACAATAAATAAAATTGCAATTTGGAAATGGGAAGGAAGGGATAACTTGAAATAACGTTACATTCTTAAAATAAATATTTAGCACCTTGTGAGACGTGACCTTATTGGTTTTAACTCTCTCCTCCAAATTGGTCATCTACTCTCTATTTATATAGATATTGTTAAAATGTAGCTATAGGCTATGACGACATCCTCGGTGAATAGACATTTACATTATTCAAAAGTAGGAAAAGCGAAAGTTAGGAGCCCACGCACAGTCAGTGGACGCTGGCCAAGTTTAGGGAGAGATCGAAACCTAACGTGTTTTTATCGGAAACCCGACATCTGTAGGTGGTTCTTAAATATCTTCCGTTTCTCGAACTGCTTTCCTTTTGTTCACCGCTCTTGTAGCGTATACACACTTAAAGCTGCAGGAAAGTAAGAACTGTTAGAATGGCTTTTTATCAGCAACAACCGTTTTACAACCCGGTAAGTGACTGATTGTTTTTAATTTGTTTTGTTTTGCAAAAATCACAAGGGGTGTCTTATCACTACATCCCCCTTACGTGCTATTTTCTTTGTCTTTTTTGAACTAATAGTAATGTGGTTTTCATTAAAGCTCAGTGGTGCGACAAGTAGGCTAATGTATTTGTAGGGCGGGGTTTCTGTTTTTCCCTTTTCTTTGTTCCTCAAATCCTCAAAAAGGTTCAGCTCATCATAGACTAACGTTAGTTGCGCACGTTGAGGAAGCGGTGCATATTGCCACATGGGGTGGTGGCGTAAGTTTTCATTTTTGTGGGATTTGTGCCTCGAATAGTCTATGAAAATCTCAAATATTTACAAAAATGGAAAAAGGTTAAAGGAAAAAGGGTTGTTAATGTTACAAAATGTTACACCTTGCCCCAAGCATGTTCACAAAGACTATTCTAACCTTGTGACGAGACTTCAAACCACAAACTAGTGCTATTATCTATCTGACATCCATGCTCCAATTTCTTGCAATTGTAATAACTTGTTTACATTATTGGGTATAGCTCCTCAGGGTAGATGCAGATTGCACACTAGAGAGTTGGCCATATGTGTCATATTCCTGTTTACTTTAATACAGAGAATCCCATTTAAAGGCCAAATCCAGGGAGGCCTGCAGCATGGGAAGAGCATTATCATAAGTGGACGGGTTTTACCAGGGGCGAACAGGTAAGGAATAATAGTTTTCAAAAATATGAAAGAGTTTTATTTTCATTTAGGGTAACAACTGTTAAATAACTGTAAATAAATGTTTTGTTATGGATACTACACGCATGATTCTTTTATAAGTCTGTTTTTATAGTCGGTTAATGATCAGAGGCAACCTGTGAAATGTCACAAGATATGTAAAAATAGCCAGAAATATTTTTATGCTGTTTTGTTATTGAAAACGAGGATAAAAAGGCTGTCAGGCTGTCTCCTTCGAAATAAGAATGTAAATTTAGGTTCTTTTTTTATTAACCAAGAAGCTTATGCTAAATTACAAGTAAATTAAATTTGTGAAAAATGTGGCTGTGACCCATTAGAAATAGCTTAATTTGTTTCCAGGGATTAATTTTATACATGAAAAAAGCAGCATAAACAGAGCATGAGGATTCACATCACATCACGTGCAGAGCTTGTGCAAACAGAGAAAAACAAAAGCTATAAAAGAAAAAAATGTTACAGTGTCCGAGAGAGCTCAACGCGCCGCAACTTAAGAAAACACATGCAAACAGAAAAAACAACATCTTCATCAGTTTGACAACAAAGTTTTCCTTCAACCTACACTACAAAAGTGCTCTTGATGTTTATTAGTAGTAGCGTGCAATGCAACTAATTCAGGTGTCATTTTGTGAGCCTTGCCACTATTTTAGAACATATCAGATCAGCGATAAGATCAGATGATCCAGTCACACCTTCCTTGTTACCCATTTTTTCGTAATTTTCCTTGTAACCCATATCTTTTTTCGTTCCGTGTTGTCCTGCAGATTCCATGTAAACCTTCAGTGTGGATCTCATTCTGGGGCTGATATTGCTCTGCACTTTAACCCACGCTATGAGAGCTCTGGATATGTGGTGAACAACACCTTCCAGAACAGGTCCTGGGGCTCAGAGGAGCGCAAATATGAAACTCCCTTCCCGCAAGGCCAAACATTCACCCTCCAGATCTTTGTCGAGCAGGACAAATACAAGGTACAAGGTCTTTCAGTTTTGCAGTTTCTATAGAGTAGCATTAATCAATTTGACTTCTTTTGAACGAGCATAATGATAAATAGTTTATTATTAGAAAGGCATTTAGCCTCTTTTCATTTATGACTTTTATGATGGTTCTCTCTAGATATCCACTAATGGGCGGCACTTCATGGATTACAGACACCGCATTCCATACACTCAGGTGGACACCATCACGGTGGATGGAATGGTGGAGTTGAACTCTATAGCCTTTCAGAATCCTGCGGTGAGCACAAACAAACGTTGCTACTAAAGAACTTCACTTCTGAGCTAGTTTTGAAACAACTTTTGTCTGTGCTGGTGTCTTTTGTAAGTAGTGAAGTAATCACAAGAGCAGTTCCTCACATTAAAGCAATATTCAGGCCCACTGATAAAATGCCCCCTATTATGAATTTTGGAAAATGACCTTTCATGCAGTGTGTAACACAGCTCTAAGTGAATAAAAAAAAAATCCTGCAAAGTAAAAAAAGACCCAATCAGTTTTATGTTGACGTCATCATGAAACAAAACCATTTATATATACATTTTATACATAACCACCCACTTGTTAACACTACAGTATGTGTAGCTTTTGAACTGTTAAAAATACAGTAGCCGTTTTCCCGGTAACAGCACAGTCACAAGCACTGCTAGAAAACGTCCAATCGGATCAATCACTGCAGATTAACATCACTCAGATTCGTTGAGCAAATCGCTGTTTTCAGGGACTCGCAAAACCAATTGAACCTCTCGTAACCCAGAACAGAACTTTAAATGACGTTTTAAAATGTAATATGACATATAAACTGTTTTTCTTTGCAGCCCTATCTACCGCCACAACCAGCCTTTCCAGTGAGTATGTACCTGTTAGACAGATGGATATCAGCTCATATTACATCTAACTTTTAAGATTGACCTCAGATACAGCTCTACATATTAGTTTTGCAATGTCTTTTGAACGCATTTCGTATATTATCTTTCCAGGGTTATATAGCACCTCAAGCAGGATATCAGGTGAGAACAATGACAATATGTTTGAACACTGAAACATCACTGCAGCTTTCCTGTCATAAACAACTGCTGTTCCCTTCATCAACAGCCTCAGTATGCCGCCCCCCCAGGATGTGGGGTAAGTGGTTAATACATCATGAAATATGTCATGTGACACCTTTATGATTGTCAACAGTGATCAAAGGTTCTTAACTGTGAAGGTTATATTACTGTGTTTTATGATATAATTGGTGCTCTACAAAACCGTCACAGTGCCTTATTGGATTCTACGGTTGTTAAAAAACCTGTATCATAATGTAAATGAAAGATCACAAGACGAAACTGTGTGACTGGTGTGACTAATGTTTAAACTTGGGTTACAGAAAATGATGACATCTGTTTCACCTCTGCCCACTTCCTGTTTTAGTTAGTTGAACATGGAAGCATTTAAAAAACTCCACTGTTCAGTGTTATCGGTTTAACAGGGCTCTTAATTGTAAGGTTGTTAATAACAAATAATTGATTCTGATTTGTTAAAAATGCACACTAAGGCATACAACTAAGGTTATTTGATCAAGCGTGACATTTGGAGTCTACCATATTGTTCTGAGATCACATGGTGTTTGTCCTGTATGAGGAAATTAAAATGCAGTGTTTATCTACCCACAGTTCCCGGCTTACCCGTCTGCACCCAACTATGTAAGAGCAGCTCTCACCACAACAAATGACATAACATCATATATATATATATAAATATGAAAATCTGTACTTTCAGTGTGACACTTCACAAGTTTTTAGCCTATTTAGATTTTTGATTTTGTAGGGACCTGCCAAGCTTATTTTGTTTTGCAATAATTCCTGCTGTTTTGCTCCCTTATGTTTTTGCAGTTCAAATTAAGATTTTAGAAGATTTTAAGAATACCCATCTGCATCCAACTATGTAAAAGCAACAATCATCACAGGGCATACACAACTAAAGTCATGCATGAAGAGATTCAGATATATAAAAATTAGCGCTTTCCATGTCACACTTTATGACTTATTTTAGTCATCTTATGTATTTGTTTTGCTTTGCATGCCTACATGACTTTTAATGGCCTCTTTTAATGACCTTCACCTTTCTGTCCTTCTCTTTTTGCAGTAGTCGTTCCGGTTTTCTCTATTAACTCCTTTTGCACTTCTAATAAGATGTTTATTAATTAATTCATAATTTCATTTCAGATTCTTTCGCTATATAAGCTTATTTAGGTTGCATCAGTAGACCAGATTTGAAAGTACTAGTGTTCATAGTGTTACCCTAAATCAGGCATTTTTGATTTGAATTTTTTATTTGAATAAGGATTAAATGACTTTTAAATTTAGACTATCCCGTACAAAACCGTCATCAGTGGTGGACTTCAAACTGGCAAGAACATTGTCATCCACGGAGTTATCAATCCCAATGCTAACAAGTCAGTCGCACACTGTTATTTTAATCATAACTTATGTTTCATTTCCAAACAAAATTGTAAATTGGTTCATTTTAATATTCAAGTCTTCTGTTTCCTCCGTTAGAGTAACATTTAACCTGCGCTACAGAAGTGGGATTGCATTGCACTATGATATCCGTTTCACAGAGGGAGTTGTTGTGCGCAACACCAATCAGAAGGAGCAATGGGGTACAGAAGAACGGTTCGGGGGCATGCCGTTTCAAAAAGGACAACCTTTTCAGGTTGGCACACTTACAGTACATCCATAAACATGTATTACATTATTGATGCTGTCATTTTTAAGTTGAAAATAATATTACTGATGTATATTGCAGGCCACCATCTCCTGCAATCCCCATCATTACAATGTGTTTGTCAATGGCAAAAATGCACACACTTACAATCATCGCTACAAGAACGTGAAAGACATTGATATTTTGGAGATTTCTGGAGATCTGCAGCTGACTTTAGTTCAGGCTTAACAGGAATGTTTCATTTTTATATCTCTTTTAAAAGAAAGATAAAGGAAAGCATCGTTCATGGTTTAATAGTACAACTGCTTTCTGCTTCTCTCAAACCCGATATATGAACAGCACTGTGATTTAGCTATTTTTAATAACCATGAAACCATTTTCGTTATTTTAGCTTTCTGTAGCAATATTTAGTATGTTATGTGTATAGCTTATGCATGCCAGACAACTGAGATATAGGGCCTTATTTTGTAATGTTAAAATGCAAAGAAGGTCTTAATATAATAAATCAAATATTATATTACTACACAAATGTAATCATGTAATCATACTTGTGTAATCAACTTGACTGTACAAGACATTTTAACTTACATGACATTAAACAGAAAAAAAACAAGTTGCATTTCTTATAATCGAAATTACTTATTTTGATGATAAGTTGCTGATCATATAATTTTTTTTTTACAGTGTACAACTAGCTCTGTCTCTGTTGAAATTACATTTAAGTCTCAGCGACAGTAGAGATCCATCTGTTCCCTTTATTAGTGTAAACTTTATTATCTGTCAACCTGTTCTTGTGCGGCCTTCAGGGTTGTTTGGTTTTTAAATTGTTATCTTCATCCAAGTGGTTTGAGAACTTATATGATGGTAAACACTTGCTAGATGTACAAAAAAAGGATTGGAATGATATCTTGATTTTATATTAGTGTAAAAAAAGTCTTTACATAGGTATATATACAAAAACAGCTTTTTATGAAAACATTTTATAACAGACCCATTTCTCATTTTCCTTCATGTTTATAACATGGATCGTTTGACATGGTTTAAGTGTAAGATTTTTGCCCATCTTTAGGAAAATGCAGTTTTAAAATGAAAAAGAAATTCTCACTTTTACCAGTAGATGGCTACAGAGCTCCACTATTTGCTGCTTACTATTTGACCAACTGGAAGATATATATATTTTTTTTATTAGGACCCAAACACTGCGGTGCGAAGGCCCTTTTGTTTTCCTAAGGATTATTATTTTATTTGTATTTATTTTTTATATACTATCCGGGGGTTTTTTGGGGTCCTTAACATACTCAGAAACTCTTGAAAATCGGCACACGCGTTGGACTCTGCGGTCATCAGGACGCTGTAGACAATGGGACCGGGGCATGGCACAGGGGCTCTACGACACCCCCTGGAACACAGTTAGAAAACTTGCTGTATAGCTCACACATACCTGCATGGTACACATATAGATCTCCGCTAGAAATCCGCTATTTAGGGTTGTTTAAAAAACACATGCTGGGGGAGAGGATAGAGAGATTCAAGTAACTGAAAGTGACCCTCCAGCAGTTACCAGACCTCTAAACATTTCTTTACACACTGGAAAGAAATCATTTATTTACTGCATTAGTTTTTTTTAGGCCTGATCCTTTTCTGTGAGTTTTCCTGACCTATGATAACTAAAGTTCTGTGTGTGTGTGTGTGTGTGTGTGTTTGACACTTTTATTAGTTTGAAATAATCCTTTCATTGGAAGGTTACTGTAAATGCATGTGTCTACTGGGCATAGTTGAACTCATGTCTAATTATTATGAAATCACAGTTATAACCATAAAAGAAGTTTTTCAATAATGTTACATTATGAGAATGTAACTGTAATCTATAATATATAGAATGTTACCTGAACCTAAAGAGTGCTAAAAATAGCAAATAGTGGAGCTCTGGAGCCATCTACAGGTACAAAAAAAATAGATTTTCTTTTTTTATTTCAAAACTTTAAAAATTTTCTGTTCCATTATTTGATGCCCTTTCAAATGGTACACCTTTTTACCTTATTTGACCCTTTATTCACCTTTTTTGTGAGAGTGTATGATATCTGCTCTCATCCATGTTTGCATTCAGCTGTTTGTTTCCAAGTTATATCTATACATGTGTTTAACTGTGGGGGGCCTACATCTATCCAGCTATACATCTATAAAAGCAGAAACATTCCAGTGCAGACTATACCTTAGATTTCCTACAAAAGATCGCATGCCTAATTTTTTTGTCATTTTAACAGGCATCATGTGCTTTATCGTCTTTGTCACGCCAACAGTAGCCTAAATGACTTTCTCTGGAATACTCTGGAATTATCTGCCTTTCGCATTTCAGCCATCTGGTAGAATATATTTTAAAGTAGATTACAGTAAATTACAGCTTTTTATATCTACAAAACATAACATGTATAATATATGGGTGGACTTAAAATCCCAGCTATATAGCTGGCTACTACAAGCATCATGCTTTCACAATCCGTGGTGCTCCATCCTTGATCTTGAACACTCAGCTGAAGATTTGCATTTTCAACTGCAGCAAAACAAGAATTGGCAGAATGGCAGATAGCGAGCAACAGCTGTCAATTTATAAACCAGTAAGTTATATTCATACTAATAGGCTCTAAAATGAGGTTTCATGGTATGGTATAGTAATGGCTGGTGACTTATATATATTATATATGTAGACCTGTTGCATTGTATTTGAGACATTCAGGAACATGATACATGGTGTATCATGGTGTATCTTCTCAAGATAAGTTATTTTATTATATATTGATCACTGATTTCAAAACATAAATGCATAAATATGCAATATCTCAAACACAGACAAATGCAATTACATCAATCAAGGGAGGCTTGCAGGAAGGCAAGCGTGTTATTGTAGTTGGACGAATTTTGCCAGATGCTAACAGGTGAGAATTATTTTTCATGTTGTTATTAAAAAAACAAACTCTTCTTAATGTTTTATTTAACGGAATTGTATCATGGGTAGTTTTCAGCCCAGTTTTCATTCTGTGTTCTTCAGATCACATGTGAACCTTCAGTGCAGTTCTGATTCTGAGGCTGATATTGCTCTGCGTATAAACCCACGCTATGATAAAGGCAGTGCACACGTAGTGTACAACACCTACAAGGACAATAGCTGGGGCTCAGAACAGTCCACGACTGACTCTCCTATCATCAAAGACAAACTGTTCACCACTGAGATCCTTGTCACCAAGGAGGCATACAAGGTATTACTCTTTGCAGGAGTTAATCTTTGGCTATTCATTATGCCACGCACACATAAGACTGTTTTCATAGCAACATATATTCTTTCTGTACAAGCAGAATGAGAAAAAAACAATCAGGTGCCATCACACAAAAAAGAACTGATCGATGGACTAAAGCCTGACAAAAACATCATCATTTATGGATTTCCTAAGGCTGACTGTAAAAGGTTAAAAACAAATCCTTTCTTTCTGACATGAACACATCATCAACATACATAAATGTTCATTATGTTCACTAGCTACCAGAATTCTCTGGTTAGGAAAATAAAAAGACTCTTCCACTAGAATAGAACTGAATAGAATTCAACACAGTTGGCCTGTCATTCATATTGTTGAGCACTTTGTTTTCTATATTGCACAATTTGATAAAACTCCTTTTACTGTAAACAGGTGGTCCCATACAAAACCCTGATTAATGGTGGACTAAAGCCTGGCAAAAGCATTGTTATTTATGGAGTTCCTAATACCGACTATTAAAGGTTGTATTAAAACCATACACACAAGACAATAAGGCGTCTCAACTTTTCCTGTCGTTATATCTGATCAGATGTCATTATTAATCTTTTAGCTCTGGTTTAACAAATCTTCATTTTCTTAGTTTGAACAGCAGCTACGCT
>JAUMHI010000057.1:12191609-12213244 GCA_032359435.1 Enteromius unitaeniatus | reverse complement strand
CGAATGTTCCTTGTCTGTTTGATTATGTCAAATTGATCTTTATCTCACATCTGTACATGTACAAACTACCACTACATCTTCTCCATTTTAGCAAAAATACAGTAAAATATTTTTTGTTTTGAATGATTTTTGAGTGAATCGCATTTTCCATAAGAATGTTAAGCAGCACAATTGTTGATTCATAATGATACAAAATCATCAAATCAATATATCAGAATGATTTTTAAAGGATTATGACACTGAAGACTATACTATGGCTGCTGAAAATTTAACTTTGCCATTGCATGAATATATTACGTTTTAAAATATGTGCAAATACAACATTTTTAAATTGGAGAAATATTTTCAACAATATTACTGTTTTCATTGTATTTTGATCAAATGGCCTTGGTGACCATAAAAGACTGCCAGTGTACAAATATACAGTTTATTTTTGTGTTAACATATCCACTCTTCTGTTTCATTCTTCATTAGAATAGAGTTTAATCTACGCCACACGTATGGGATTGCATTTCACTACCTATGCCTTTTCGTTGAAAATGTGGTTGTCTGCAATACCTTTGATAATGGCAAATGGGGGACAGAAGAAAAGAGCGCACATGTGCCTTTTATAAGAGGTCATCTATTTCAAGTAGGCATATACTCACATCCTTATGTACCTATGTTTCTGTTCAAATGCATGAGTAATAGAGCTTTTCTTTTTATGAAAGTGTCTAGACTTGATAATGAAAGAAATAGTACAAGTTAATTTACTCACCCTTCAAACCCATAATATTATATACCCGTATTTTAAAAAATACATACTTTATACATTGATATAAAACTTCTGATTTATGTTCCAAAATGAGCAAAAGCTTATAGGTTTGAAAAGACACGAGGGCAGCGGCGACAGAATTTTCTTTTCTTTCCTTTGCGTGATTCAGGTCAAAATCACCTGCATTACGATGTGTTTGTGAATGGACTGCAAGTACACACTTACAAGCATTGCTTCACTAAACTGGACCACATTGATGTCTTTGAAGTTTATGGACAGCTGCAGCTGATGTTTCAACTGCTCGAGTATATTTTGCTGGTGATAACCTTCTGATTACATATCTCATCTTTTTCAGTCTTTTGCATTTAAAATTGAAGATGCAGTTACTTTTATAAACATGACTCAATGCTTAATAACAGGTAAAACAAAGTCTGCACAAAACAACAACAAAAAACTTGCTTGATTGTCATGTATAATGATTATTTGCACTTTAATTAAAAAAAGTGAATGATTTTCAATAACTGAATCAGTTCCGGTAGTGCTAGCTTTTTAGGTGCAAGACACTAGCAAATAGAATTACAGAGAGAGATTAATATTATATTAAAATCATGTTATTATTAAAATGAAATGTGTGATTTAATTGGTGTGGCTTGAGTCTTATAAATCAATAGTTAGTTAATAGAACATGCATATGTCTGAGGTGTAAGGGACATTTAGAATTAGAATTAGACAGATAAATCGATATTAAAATCATGTCACTCTTTTAAGTGGCCCATTATGGATTAGCTTTGATGCCGTGTGTAACACTCTAAGAGCATGAAAATATCCTGCACAGTTTTAAATCTGAGAGTGCACTGTGTATAAAGCTATTGTCTCTGAAAAGAAAGAGTCAACTCACTTAGCCCTCACTTAGTTTTGAGTTTTTATTCAGGATTTATACGTTTTAGGTTATTTAAGGGCATGCTCCTTTTCTAAAAGCTACTACTGGACCTACTGGAAATTCGATTTTGTTTTGTCTACACCTACCCCAACCCTAAACCTACCCATACAGTTATTAGCAGATATATTAAATATTGCTGTTCAGCGTGAGAAAAGGGCAATACTGATTTGGTAGGAAAATCTGACGGTTAGGGTAAAATGTCAGGACACCGGGCCTAATTATGTTTAAGTTTCGTATGTAACACAAGCAAGGTACCGCTTAAGGACCGTAGATGGCGCTACTCTGCTCAGAACGTAAGGACGCCTTTCACTTCCGGTTCTGTGAGCGGTTCTGAAGCTGCTGGTAGTCTTGTGTTGACAGAAGTCAGCATTTGAAGCGGATCTTAAAAGTTCATCAAAGTTGTCATAAGACAAGAACGGATAAGATTTTGGTTTTAGGACAACTTTGATGAAAGGTTAACCATTTCAAATATACAATCAAAGTCTGAGGTTCTGAACATTTCAAACGGGCAAGATATGCCCTTATTATAAATATGCTAGAAAAAATAATGCTTTCTGTTGATGTTGTATTTAAATTGATCTGAAGGTGGCAGCAGAACTCTGGTTTACTTTTTCATTAATCCTATCTGGGGTCTTTCATTCAAGTTTGGGACTGTTTAAGATACATAGATAAAAAATATACTTTTTTTTTTTTTTTAGGCTGTCTGTTTTTTTTATTTTTTATTTTTTTTACTCAAAATTCTTTATTGTGTCCTACGCTGAGCCATAAATCTCCAATAGCACTTACTCACACCTGACTTTACATTTTTATTCTTATATCCTGAAGGTTTTTACTGAGGTGTTTGTTCATAATTAATTTGCTTGCATATATATATACAACATTTATATATCTGTTCTAAGCATTTTCTGAATTATGGAGTGACAAAAATGAGATTGCCTCAATAAAAACCTTTGACTCTAATATGTCCAAAAAAAACCCTATAATTTTCAAGCTGACATCATCCAGTGTTCAGATTTAGATAATAGAAAAGCATTCAAATGAGCGCATATTTCATTAAATAAATACCAATCATTTTTTGAAAATGTAATACAAACATTTTTTGCAAGTATTATGTTACTGTAATCAATCAGTTGGTTATATAAGGCTTTACTGTTTACAAACAGGCTTGTTGTTGTTTTTACACTATTCACCTGCAGTGTCTTGCCTTACCATTTTGAATGGTTTTTCAATTTAAAATACTCTGATTCCTAAAAAGTATAACTTTGTTGCATGTATAAAATGTTTAAACGTCATACTTTATTGTACTTCCTAGTAAAGAATATGAAGAAGCTTTGTTTTATCATGTCAAGAAAAACACACAAAAATCTTTTTACAGTTTGCAGTTATATGTTTTATTCAGAATGACCTGAATGAATAATGGTATGTTCAAATCAAAATTGTATGTTACTGAATAATTTAAGGATGATTTGTTTATTAACCAATGAATAGAAAAATTCAGAAACACATTATCATAAATTCTTGTAATAATGGTACCGTTCTTCAATAGCATGTCTGCGCATGCGCAGAGACTGAAGCCAGAGTCCGAGAGAGAGCGAGAGCGAGAGCGAGCGAGAGAGAGAGAGAGAGAGAATTCAAACTTCCGGTGGTGGTGTGTCATGGCGGCGTGGTGGAGTATGCTTGAAGTGAAAAACTAAACCAAACCCCCCTCCTCCCTCCACCTCCTCCTCTGTTCTCCTCCTTGATTATTTTGCGGAGCGGTTTAGGGGGTATCTGGCGCATCCGGGGCGAATCGAGAGCAGGAATCGGGATCGCAAAAAGTGATTGATAGGAGACATAGCGGCGCACGCATCCGCCTGAGCATGGCGGCGCACAAGCCCGTGGAATGGGTCCAGGCCATCATTAATCGATTCGACGAACAGGTAAAGAAAACATCGGTGTGAGGATGTGACATTTCTAGGCCAAAAAATGCAGACGATGCATATGGACGCGTACGCGGTGGTTATGTGGAAGATGCGAGGTTGGTAGTTTTGGGCTTTGCGCTGGCCAAATACAATACGTGCATCTCTTGATCCAGGCCTGATGTGTTGCATTGGGTAGCAAAAGCCAAATATTGGGCTGTGGGGTCGTGATTGATTTGATTCATGTTCAGCCGAGTCGCTCGAGCGCACTGGCTAAATATAAACAAAAGGAATCAGACTCCCTCCGAGCTTGTTGACATCCAGAGAGATGAAATCGCATAGCTTGCGTTCACATACAGTCCGGCGCATGCAACCGTGTTTAGAAGATTTCAACAGAATAACTACGTGTCTGTGTTTTTGAAAGTTTCCCGAAAAGTTTTTAATGCGAAATAACGCATCTTTTGAGCCTGAAGAGGGAATGACAGCTCGGGGTTTCTGACAGGCGTCTGTCTTGAGTAATTGTTAATGAATTTTCTGTCTGTAGATGCTGGTCCTTCGGGTCTCAAGGATGCTTTCGGTATTTGTTTGCAAATCTGAAGAGATTAATAGCAGTTTTAAAGGATGCACGCTGTCGTATTCAATTTAATTTACTGTTGGAACAAATTGTAGACCTGAACAAAACATACTCGTGCACTATGAATAAAATACCATACTCGTTTCTAATAAGAGTCTTTTTCGAGTTTTAATGTACATGCATGAGTTGGACACTGCTCTCATAGCCAAAGCAATTGTGTTTTGTTGTGAAAAAGAAGTGTGCTCGGTTATTTTTAATGTGCACATGTGGTATATTTTAAAAAGACTATACACATATTAATGATGTGGATTGGAATGATTTTAATGGCATCTGGATGGTTCTTGACGCGCTTGTGTTCACTGAAGTAATGTAGAATTATTGAAGGTTTTACTTTAAAGTACGGTTGAAATTGTTTTGGTAATTTTTGTCGTGGTTAAGGAAATATACATTTTTTGTTTTGACTTTTTTTTTGTTCTGAATGACATAAAAAACGACAGTAATATGGTAAAATAAAACGAATGATGTCGATACATGTAGTTTGTTGTTCAGTGTTACTTTTAAAAGAAATGTATATTAAACTAAAGTTAAAATTGTGTAATATATTTAAACACAGCGTAGGCCTACAAGCTTCTTTTGAAATTCTTTTTTTTGTTTGGGTAGCCTGTACACTTCAAACATTTCAAAGACAATCTAAGTATGGATGAAATTACAAGTACTTCTTGAAAGCACTGTTTAGGTTCAACCTATGGCAGTTCATATACATTTAAAGTGTATTACATATTCATTGATTGCAAATAGTCTGCAGTTAAGTGTCCAAAACATTCCATTAAGTTTGCAATATATCCTTTTTGCAAGTAGGCTACTGTTTTAAAAAAGTGTACCAAGGTGTGCTTTTCAGTCTAAAGTTTAGAGGCTTTTCTAAGTGTTTGGCGTTTTATGCTACAGATTAGGGGCTCATAACAGTTTAATGAAAGTGTGAGAAGGAGTTTTATCGTTAAGCCGCTTTAGTGCTTTTTAGATCAGAGAGCTTAAGGCACTTGTCTGGTGAAATAATACATTGACTAGTGACACTACATGCACTTGCATTGCTCTTTATGTTCTAATGACGTGAATGACAGCTGTTCATCACAACTGCAATTCAAGCAGATCGCGAGTTGGAGAATTCCTGAATGGAAACTACCGGATAACACTAGGATCGATTGTTTGAGCTCATCGCCAGTGATGTGTGGCTTTTCTTGCTTGCAATAGGCAAGTTCTCAGTGTTGGTTATTGCCTTGTCAGCAGCTGTATGAATGCAGAGAGCACCTTGAAACAATGACCTCACAGATGCCATTGCACGGTCATGGAAAACTAATCTGTCCTCTCTCTGGGGAGAGTTCTGAGTCAGGAATGGGAGGTTGATGATACATTGCGTTTTACATAGATGTCAGTGTAAGAGATTTTAAAGAGCGCTTGCGTGTATGAAATTTGTGGTTGTTTTTATTTGGATGATTTTCTAACTTTTGAACAGTTTTTTTGTTGAATTTTCTGCTTTTATAACAAAAAGCAACTGTGCAAATTTAGAACCCATCCCACCCCTGGTACACTTTAGTAAATGAATAAATAAAATAATTTTTACAAAGATTTTTAGAAAAGATGACACACAATGAAAAGCCGGATGCCATGCACTTTCAGTTTTCACATTAGAAGTTATGGGGATGTTTTTTAAACTCAAAATAAACTTGTGTTCATGGTTGGTTTATGATCAGTTATTTTTGAGAAGTTAAAAGGATAGCAAAAAAATAAATTCTGTTATAATTAACTCACCTCCATGTCATTCCAAACCTGTATGACTTGAAAGTCAATGGGGCCCAATGTTGTTCGGATTCCAGTGTACTTCATAATGCTTTCTTTTGTTTTCAACAGAAGAAAAAAAACAGTAAGACAGGTTTAGAACTTCATGAGGTTGATAAATGATGAGAATATTTATGGGGACTACCCTTTAAGCATTAGATTTGATCATATTATAGCAATGTCCAGTTTTTGGGGTTTTTTTCTGATGTTTTGGAAAGGCCCTTCCAACTGGACTGTATTTTTCTTTAATGGGGGCCCATGAAAGTAAACTGTAATCTTAAATGTATTGATCAAGTTGATTTACACAATAATATTTTAATTGTCTTTGTGTTAATATACCATCAGTTCTCCATAGCACACACAAGTTTGGCCGGTTCTGCCAAAGTGCACATAAGGGAAGCGATTGGTCCCTGACCTTTCTGGAATTTTAAACCATTCCTGGGAAACAAAGTGCTCACTGTCCATCGGCATCCTGCGTTAAAATGGATATCAACAGGGCTGGGTTATGTGTTCTGTGAGAGTGCGTGTACAGACAGTGTGTGCTCCGGTTCTTCTCCGGTCTTGAGACTTTCATTTCCAGCCACGCGCTTTTGTCTTAGGGCCACGCAGTAGTTGGCCGGAAAGAAGGAGTGGAACCTCCGAGTCTTTCTGACATGCCGAAGTACTGGCCAGTGCAATTGTCAGGACAATTCAACCATGCAAGCGGTAGTGACTTGGCTGCCTTTCACCACAAATATAGGTCTACTACTAAGCTAAAGCAGATTATGAGCTAAGATTTGTTGAAATATCAGATGTGAAAAAAGGTTTAATCTTTCTTGGGTTAATTTGACGGCTTAAGGAAAGAGACTATTCCCAGCTATTTAGTTGGCATTTTTGGTGGTCTGTTCTTGTACTTTATGGGACTGTATTCAATATAATGTGTGTTTTTGTTTTACAATGTAAGCAAAATTGTGAATATAATTGTCAATTTTAATAAATATCAAAAAAGGTTCTAAGATCGGTTTATCTAATTCTAACAAAATCTGTTAAAAACTGTCAATTTTAATGAATTGATTTAATTTGCATCATTGCTTACTGATCTTTTAAAATCTTTTAAAATATTCATATATAATATAATACAGATATGGTCAAAATATAACATTATGAAATAGACATCACTTCAAAGGAATTGTTCATCCAAAAAAAAAAAAAAAAGATTTACTGACCTTCATGTTGATAATAGCTTAATATTTAATAGTTTTGCAATAATTTAAGGTAAAATATAAAATATATATTTGTATAAATATGTACAAAAAAAAGTAATGCAAACTTACTAGAATGGGTACAATTTAAAATAACAGTTTTAATATGTAGCCTAATTTATTCCTGTGATAAAGCTAAATTTTCAGTCTTCAGTGTCACTGAAGAAATTCTGATTTCTTCTGTGTTGAAAAACAATTGAAAATTGATCACTTGATTTTTTTTTTTTTGTTTTTTTTTAGTTTAGTGCATCCATGCTTACTAAAGTTTTAAATAAAAGGGTGTTTTACTGACCTCAAACTTTTTCAGGCGTTATTTGGAGATGTTTTGATTCATTCTTTTTTTTTTTTTTATGAATTTCAAGCTTTTGCTTGCTTTTTTCTTATCTCTTAATTGAATAGAAAGCACAGGAGAGATTAGTAGTGATGTTGAGAAGTGGGAAGGAGTGGGATCTTTTACAAGTCTGACTTAAACCTATTTTGGCAAATGAGCTCCACAGCTCAATATATTACAGCAGTTTGTTGGCATTCATAAGTTGTTCGCAAGCTGTACAACTTCTTGAAGTCAAAGTTCTTTTGATCCAGAGAGAAGCCATAGTACGGGGAAACAGTGAAGACCAATTCCTCATCAGGGAACGCTTAGAGGGGGAGAGGCCTCCACCCCCTCAACTCCACATACGCTTCATTAAGACGGCCAGGCCATGTGTGCTTTCGACACTCCCGCTGCACAGGCTTTAACTGCTTGTGTTTGTTGGAGAGAACAAGAGCAGATGTGCTGGCCCGCAGGTGTGCAGCACAGGGAGGAAGTCTGGAGAGCTGGAGGCGCTTTGTTTTAACACCTAGAGTTTGAGCATTTAGATCCAGGATGGGTGGGTTGGTGCATTAAGTGCTTGGATGTTCTCTCAGGGGTGGGTGTGTCAAATTTAAGACCCCTAGACCCCTTGCTCCACAGTCTGTGCGTCCCACATGTTACAAGCTATTCTCCACCCAGTGCTCTCAATAAAGCTATAACACAGGCTTTGAAAGCCAGGCTGCAGGAACTCAGCGTTCACACCTGTTAACCAGACCGTAGAGTTCTCTATCTTAACTTTCTTTGATATGAAATACAATGGTTATTTTTGTGTTTTGGGCTGACTGTTGTTTGCTTCAACTAAAAGTTTGACTTTTATATAGTTGACTATATATATAGTTGTTAATTTTAGGTATGGGATAGGGATGTAGAATAAGGCTAATATTCTAGTAATATGCATGCTAATAAGCAACTAATAGGTTTAGCTGTGAAATAACATGTTACCATGACTTTTATAATGTCACGAAAAGATTTGTATTTGAAAGACATGCTGCTCTTTTAAACTTTATTTCTTGAGCAGCAAATCAGCATATTCAAATGATTTCTGAAGGGTCATGGGACATTGATGATTAAAAAAAATAAGACAAAATGGTTGTGCAATATTAACATTTACTATTTTGACATCTGATATAAAAATAGAAACAGTTGTCCCCAAAGATCATGTTAATGTGAAATCTAGAAAGATTTCATTTCGTTTCAATGCCTTTTTTTTTTTTCTCTCACTCACAGCTCCCAATTAAAACAGGACAGCAGAGCACCCACACCAAAGTGAGTACAGAGCACAATAAAGAATGTTTGATCAACATCTCCAAGTACAAATTTGCCCTCGTCATCAACGGTCTGACCAACATACTCAAAAATGTGAACAACATGGTAAGTCCATGTCCACATTCAAGTTTCCCCGTCTTGATCATTTAGAAATTTTGGTGACTTCCTTGGCATTGCACAGATAAATCTAAGATGGCAAATAAATATTTACTTGAGAAACATGAACAGTTTTACTAAATGCATTTCTTTTGTTCATAGCGGATTTTCGGCGAAACTGCCGAGAAGAACCTCTACCTCTCCCAGCTGATTATCCTGGACACACTGGAGAAGTGTCTGGCAGGGGTGAGCAGCTCATCCTATCTCACAGTGAACTTTGTCCGACCTGTTGCTTGTTTTGGCTGTCTTGCGTCCTGCCTTTTCATTGTTCCTTGCTGTGGTTTCACCTTTGTTGCTGAATGCAGTGCGAAATTGCTTTACAATCACAACAGTTTCATTATTGCCTATCCACACCCTGATGTAAAATATTACATGTACTGTATTATAGTTTTTATTATAGGTATTGAAAGAATTTTTTAGAAATTCTAAATGGTTTGGACAATTTTTTTAGCAGTTTTTTTTTCTGATCTTGGTTTTAGGCTGTTTGTTTTACTGTTCTTGGCTGTAGAAATAAATTGAATGCTGTGAAACTGGAACTGCTTCATAGCAGCATGGTTATAGAAAATGAATCAACACCTTGGAATCTCAACTATCAAACGTTTTTAACCATGCCATGGTATAAAAGAAAATAGCTGTACACTACCTTTCAAAGGTATGGGATCAGTAGAAATTCAAAAGGCACATTAACAGCATTTATACTGTTAGATAAAAGAAACAAATCTATATTGTTGAGTTTCTTGAAAGTGGCATGTTAGATTGATTTCAGAAGGATCACGTTACACCGAAGACTGAACATTTCATTTTCCATCACAGTAATTATATTTTTTTGATGTTACATGACCGTAACATGAGTTTATATTAATTTATAGGGAAAGAGACTTTCCAGAAATGTTTTTTTGATTGAGCTTGGACTTGTCTTAGATACAGAGCCCTGGTAAAACAATTAAGTCTTCAGCTTTTACTCCCAGGCAGAGGGCTCTGAACTGGCCCTGTCAGGAGATTATTACATTTGCAGGTGTTTCCTCGTCTTGAGATTGTCTGGATTTTCCTGTATAGATTATTAATTTTCCCTTGTCCAGATGCTACACAGCTGTTCGACTGTCCTGTTTTGTTTTTGTAAAATTCTTTTTATGTCATTTCCTTTGATGTAATTGAGATGAAGTTTAGATAAGTACCGTTTTCTTCCGTGCTGTTCAGGATTTAATTTGTTCACTGAAATCCAAAGACCGTAAACACTTTAGTCATTAACTAGTTTTGGCAGTCATGAATTTTTGCCCTGTAGTATAAAACGTCCCCTCTACCGTTTGTTATTTTGAGCTTTTAGCTTGACCCAGTATGTGTGCTGTACATTGATCCACTAATGTGTTTGTTCGCTGCTCTGTCATTGGATTTCATTTGTTCTTTTCCCCCTTTCCTGCATGCTGCTGATCCTGAAGCGCTTTTTACATGTCTGCTTTTCAGTTTACAACAAACTAGATGTTACTAAAATAAAGTTTGGTACAGTAAAAAAAAAAAAGAGAATAGTAATAAAGTATACTGTTTATTCCCGTGCATCATCAGCAACCCAAGGACTGCCTGAGGCTGGATGAGGCCATGTTGGTAAAACAGTTGCTGCCTGAAATCTGTCACTTCCTGCACTCATACCGTGAGGGCCAGCAGCACGCCGCTCAGCTGCGCAGTTCTGCCTCTGCTGTGCTCTTCTCTCTCAGCTGCAACAACTTCAATGCTGTCTTCAGTCGTATCTCCACCAGGTACCTCTCTAACATACTGGGGGTTCCACTGGGCTCCGTTCTAGGACCTCTTTCGTTGTGTGAATCAGCCTGCCAGATTCCTCATAGTAACTAGCCAGCTGTACAAGTGTTTGTAATTTGTATAAATACTGAGCTGGTTTGCTTAGTTGTCTACATATTGAACAGTTAAGGCCCGTTCACACCAAGAATGATAACGATATAGCTCTAAAAATCGTTCTCAATATTCAAGATTAGCAGAGCCCACACCATACCTATAACGATAAAAGCACAGAGAAATGTTATTGTTGTAATCCATTTCCGTAATGATTTTTTTCTAGATGATGAATGATACAAACATTGACGGCCAATCAGAATCAATCCTGCTATTACGAGCTTAAGAATATAAAGTGGCCGACGTGTGTGTGCTTAGAATAAAGAAACAGTAACTTTTGCTGGTGTGGATGCTAACATAGTTTTCGTTATTGGAGTGAACGGAGCTTTAAAGGCAAATGATTCATTTTTATATAATGCCTTCTCATAGGTTGCAAGAGCTCACAGTTTGTACAGAGGACACAGTGGATGTCCATGACATTGAGCTCATCCAGTATATCAACGTAGACTGCTCCAAGTTAAAGAGACTCTTACAAGGTAAAGCATGCTCAATATTTTATTGTCTTAGTGTTCAAAATGAAAAAAAAAAAATGGATGGGTAGACTAAAGCTACATCAGAATCAAAATATGCCACAGTGCAGGTATTAATCCACAAATTAATGCAAATGAATATATAGTGTTTCAATCGTTTATAATTTTATTTATTAAACATATGCTGTGGAATTTCTTGATAACTTCCTGCATGTTCCCTTTAGAAACAGTACTTAAATTCAAATCTTTAAAAAAGCCGGCTCAGCTTGCAGTAATCAGCAGTTTGGAAAAGGTATGTGCTTTAAAAGAAATAATTCTAGCATCAATTATTCTCATCATTTAAAGGTAATAGGAGTAAATATATTTGATATGCTTGTGTCAGGCTTTCTGGAACTGGGTCGAACACTACCCTGATGAGTTCACAATGCTCTATCAGAGACCCCAAGCTGATATGGCTGGTGAGTGGAATTCATATTTAAACTAACTTGTTTACTAGACTGCAAGTTTAGACGTGTAACGATTAGACTGTGTTTCTGTGTTTACAGACTGTGCAGAAAAACTGTTCGACCTGGTGGACAGTTTTGCAGAGAGCGCGAAGAGGAAGGCTGCTGTGTGGCCACTACAGATCATCCTTCTCATCCTCTGTCCAGAAATCACTCAGAGCATCACCAAAGAAGTAGGGGGGGAGGAGAAAGCTAACAAGGTCAGAGGTCACACAGTGAATTGGACTTCTACTCCTGCATCTTTTTTTGACTTTTCCTGTTCTGTGCAAAAAAGTCTAAATTGCATGTAGCATTGGAACTCCTCGCAGACGTAGATTTTCTGCATCTAGCTATTTTGTTGCCTTCAACAGAAGTCGTTTGTGGACAGTCTACGGAAGGCTCTGGGACAGCACAGCGGCAGCAGACAGCTGACCGAGAGTGCAGCCGTCGCATGCGTCAAACTCTGCAAAGCCTGCACCTACATCAACTGGGAGGACAATTCCGTCATCTTTCTCCTAGTTCAGTCCATTGTCATGGACCTTAAGGTGAAGAAGAGCGTTTTTTTGAGTGAATTACAGCGCAATGCATGTCTGAAGGTTTGTAGCTGTCTGCAACTTTGCTCTCTTCTCTCCCAGGGTCTTCTGTTTAACCCTACTAAGCCATTTTCGAGGGGTGCGGGCTGCCAGAGTGCTGATGTGGATTTAATGATAGACTGCTTTGTGTCATGTTATCGCATCAGTCCTCGTAACAACCAGCATTTTAAGGTAAGCTCGGTCACTGAATCCAGCATTTTCAAGGACATAAATAACATGCATGTTATATACATCTATACAGAGTTTTTATTTTTTCTAATTTAAATTAATAATTTATTTTCTAGGTATGCCTAGCCTCGACTTCTCCTCCTACCTTCCATTTCGTCCTTGTCAACTCCCTGCACAAAATTATCACCAATGTAAGTGTGATCTCTGAATGGACATTTACACAATGTAAAATAATATTGAAATATTATGCAAATAATTCATTTTAAATAAAACAATTATATGCAAATGAATGTTCATGATAAAATGCATTTTTTGACCACTGCCAGTGACGCTATAGGAGTGCACTCATTTAGAAGTTTGTGTAATGTTTCACATTTATGTTCTTCCTAGTCACATTTGGACTGGTGGCCGAAGATTGACGCCATCTACTGCTACTCAGGAGAACTGCGCACTATGTTTGCAGACACATTGGGCAGAGTGGTTCAGAGTCTTGGTGCCCATCCACCTCTGAGGATGACATCAGTAAGACACAATCATTTACACAGTTTATGATGTATAGCAAAGCATTGGTCTTTGTTTTTGGTTTTTGAAAATTGCTTTTTTGCCAGAGCCTGACATTCAAAGAGAAAATGACAACTAGTTTAAAGTTCAAGGAGAAGTCCACTGACCTTGACTCACGTTCTCTGCTGCTGGCCCTGGTCAAACTCATTCATGCTGACCCCAAACTGATGCTGCACGTGAGTATTTGGCTGAAATTCAGTCATTTAGCTTCTGTTCAAAAAATGAGTTACCTTTTTGTATTAAAGTTATCTTGTTGTCCCCGCATATTAGGCCAAGACTGGAAAAAGTGTTTTCATGTTGTTTCAATGTCTCTTTTGACCTCTTGCTCCTTTAATTCTTATAAAATGCTCTAATCTAACAGTGTTTGTGTTTTCTGATTGGTTCAAATCCTGGATTATCCAGATTAGGATTTACACATGGATTTATTCATTTGAAGAAAACTGGTTCTTTTTCGCAGCCTTTCCTTAACGTGATTTGACCTAAAACGGTCTGTTTAAATATCTTAGCTTAGCTGTAAACTTGTAGTGTAAGGATGATTGTGATCAGATTTGACTCTACCAGTTGTGCTTTCTCACCATCAGAACCCAGGGAAACCAGGTCAAGAAATCCAGAACAGCACAGCTGAGCTCATCAAAGGTCTGGTCCAGCTGGTTCCTCTCAACCACAGTCCTGAACTTTCACAGGAAGCCATGGAGGTAAGCCTGTACCTCTTATTTGATATTGTTAACTGAAAACTAAAACTTAAAAGTAGTATTTGTTAACTGAAATAAAGCTATACAATAAAATGTAAATATTAGATTCTAGTAAGACTGCTATAACTAAAATAATAATAAAGGCTTTTTAGGAATAATAATAATAAAAAACTAAAGTTACATGCACCTGTGTTTAATATAAATATATATATATATATATGTGTGTGTGTGTGTGTATATATATATGCGTCAGGACTCCACAGGAATACATGTATATAAAAATATATATATATATATATATAGATATAGATATAGTATCTGGATAATACTATAGCACTGCTACTTTGAATTGTTATGGTTGTGCATACCATTTACTCTTTCTTGTATTTTCACTCAGGCACTATTGGTGTTACATCAGCCAGAAACTATTGAGCTGTGGAACCCCGATGCGCCCATTGAGACCTTCTGGGATATCAGGTGGATATAAAGAGATTGGTTGTTGTGAAGCTGGCGAGTGGAAAGATTTTCTGACTATATTCTCCTTACTCCCCTCTCAGCTCCCAGGTCTTATTTCTGAACTGCAAGAAACTGATTGGACACCAGATGATCAACAGTACAGAGATACTGAAGTGGCTCAGGGAGATTCTCATATGTAGAAACAAGTTTCTCCTTAAAAACAAAGTAAACATATATTCTGTCTAAACGTGAACTTGAAATCGCCTCCACTCAGAGAAAATGCACTCATTCATGTCTCGTTGTTGTGCAGGAGTGTGCCACACAGGGCAGTCTCATCCCCATCAGCAAACAGGCTCAGACCAAGCTGGAGGTGTGTCTCTACACCTTCCTGTGGAGTCCTGACGCAGAGGCTGTGTTGGTGGCCATGTCCTGCTTCCGGCATCTCTGTGAGGAGGCGGATATCCGCTGCAGTGTGGACGAGCTGCCCGTGCACACTGTCCTGCCCAACTACAGCACGTTTATAGAGCTCGCCTCTGTCAGCAATATGATGGCTACAGGTCAGTAGCACAGCGGTCTCCGTGACATAGGATTAGACTGGCAGCTTTAAGCTTTAGGGACACTGTATTTATTTCCACAATTGCAGCTTGTGTGGAAAGCCCTAAAGTGAACATGGATATCTTTTTAAGGTTTTATGAAATGTTAATTCCATTAAATAATGTCATACATATACACAAATACACACACATATATATATATATATATATATATATATATATTCTTGTTTTTATTTGTGGTCTAGAATACTATTGTAGATGTATTTATTAATGGATTGATTATTTTTTTATATATATTTATTTTATATATATATATATATATTTTAAAATTTGATTTATTATTTATTATATTTTTTAAAATACATTTTTGCCCATGGTAATTTTTGTCCATGAATAATATTTGATACTGATGATCATAAATTTTGATTAACATTATGATTTAGTTGCATGGATTCTTAAAATAAAAAAAATTGGTCTTGTAAAATAAAACGGTGAAAACTATATGTGCGTTCGTGCGTTCAGGCCGCAACACACTTCAGAAGAGAGTGATGGCACTGTTGAGGAGGATAAAACACCCTACAGCTGGAAATGTAGAGGTAAGGATTTATTTATCACCTGAATGTATTTTAGAATTTTTGTTTTTATCTGAAATCTCTTACAGAACCTTTTGGTAATTGTATACCTTATATAATTTAGAGATTGGGATGAAAAACTTGGCATGGCTTTAAAAAGTAAATAAATTGTCAACTTATGTGAATTTAACTTGTGTGTCATTTTCAGGTATTAACTGCTATTTGTTCCGATCCATCACAGCTTCTCTACTTTTTCATTTAAGCTGACTCGAATTTGACCTTTTTCAATCTTAGGCATGGGAAGACACATATGCAAAATGGGAGCAAGCTACTAAACAAATACTCAACCACCCGAAAAACAAAGTGGAAGATGGGCAGGTAGTTAAAACAATACACTAATCAGTCAGGTATGCAACTTTTTTTCCATCTACTCTACAAACAGTTTGTTCTCTGTCTCTTAGGAGTGGATCAACATGACTGGTTTTTTGTGTGCCCTGGGAGGGGTTTGTCTCCAACAGCGCAGCACCCCTAGCCTAGGCACCTACAGTCCTCCAATGGGCCCCTTAACTGAACGCAAAGGCTCCATGATCTCGATGGGCTCTTGTGATGTGAACAGCGAGACGTCTCTTAACAGGTTTCTGGACCGTCTTCTGGGTCTCATGGTCTGTACACATGAAAAGGTTGGCGTGCAGATTCGAACCAACGTCAAAGACCTTGTGGGACTGGAGCTCAGTCCAGCTCTTTACTCAATGCTCTTTACCAAGCTACGCAACAGCATCGGACGATTTTTTGAGACTCAGGGTCCGGTAAGAGATGATAATAATGGCATGCAGTTGTAGAATTAGATGTTGTCATATAAGGAGTGTATTTAATTTTGGGTGTAATTTAACACATTCAGAGCATAAAGGTCATTCTCACAGAGAACTGGTTAATACTGCACTCAAATAAAAAAACAAATGTTTTTTATTAATAAAACAGGAATTTTAATGAAAATGAATTATTGTAAAATCATGTAATAACAATTCTTTCGGAGCATTAATGTTTTCTGCTGATTAAGGTTTTATATTGTTTATTTTTATGTTGTCTGTTTCTAGTGCATATTTATACTTGTTAGAATTTGGCATATTTCATTATTTGTGGCATATTTTAATATTTGATCAGATGTAGTAAATGTGCAAATTAATGTAAATTCAGTAATTTCAGTAAATTGCAAAAATGTTCCTAAATTTATGTTAAAATTTCTACATATTAGCAACACTTTTCGCTAAATAGCTGTCTTGCATAGTTTTGGCCACAAGGTGGCACAATACTAATACTGTCAGATAAATCCAGAAAATACACTCCTATTAAATACTGTGGCATTAGCATTTATTGATCTGTTAAACGTAGAAAGATCTAACATGCATTTATCACTGGAATCTTTTGTAAATGTGGTAATATTTTCATTTCATATTAAATGATCAGTTTCACCTCATGCTCTGTATTCACATCAGCCACGTTCTGTGCCAGCATCTTTGATCTTAAACGTTCTCATTTTTTTCCGCAGGTTCCCATTACAGACACAAACACCCTGTTTGTAGAGCAGACCATCGCCATCATGAAGAACCTGCTTGACAGTCACACTGAAGGAAGCTCAGAGCACCTCGGTCAAGCCAGCATTGAGACCATGATGCTCAACCTGGTTAGGTGAGGTGATTTACTCTTTCCTTGTTTGCACTTAGAAAAATAAAAAGTTAGTATAAAGACTGAATTTGCATGCCATATTAGTAAAAAGAGGATTAAGTAGTTAATTTTTTATTAAAGGATTTTCCTTTATGCTGCTTCTCTCAGGTATGTGCGTATTTTAGGGAATGTTGTCCATGCCATTCAGATCAAAACTAAGCTGTGCCAGCTAGTGGAGGTGATGATGGAACGCAGGGACGACCTCTCCTTCTGTCAAGAGATGAAATTCAGGTAAACATTACATTTATTTAATCATAAATACAATAAACCATTAATATTGTGAAATATTTTTTTTATGGATATGCTTCATGAAATTTTAAACAGACGAGAGGCCTGTAATTTTCATCATAGGTATACCTCAACTATGAGAGACAAAATAAGAAAAATAATCCAGAAAATCACACTGTAGGATTTTTAATGAATTAATTGGTAAATTCCTCTGTAAAATAAGTATTTGGTCACTTACAAACAAGCAAGATTTCTGGCTCTCACAGATCTATAACTTCTTTAAGAGGCTCCTCCATCCTCCACTGTATTAATGACATTTGTTTGTATAAAAGATCCCTGTCCACAACCTCAAACAGTCACACTGCAAACTCCACTATGGCCAAGACCAAAGAGCTGTTAAAATACACCAGAAACAAAATTGTAGACCTGCGCCAGGCTGGGAAGACTAATTCTGTAGGTAAGCAGTTTGGTGTGAAAAAATTAACTGTGGGAGCCATTATTAGAAAACAGAAGACATACAAGACCACTGAAAATCTCCCTCGATCTGGGGCTCCACGCAAGATCTGCCCCCTGGGGGTCAAAATGATCACAAGAACTGTGCGCTAAATCCCAGAACAACACGGACCTAGTGAATGACCTTCTTTGGTGTAAACCAAAGAATGAATGGGGCCATGTATCGTGAGATTTTGAGTGAAAACATCCTTCCCTCAGCAAGGGCATTGATGACTGTGATCCCAAACAATACCGCCCGGGCAACGAAGGAGTGGCTTCATATGAAGCATTTCAAGGTCCTGGAGTGGATCTCAAGCCTGTAGAAAATCTTTGGAGGGAGTTCAAAAAATCACACAAAAAATCTGTGACATTTACCAAAACATTACTGCTCTATAGGAGATCTGCTTTGAGGAATGAGCCAAAATACCAGCAACAGTGCGTGAAAACCTTGTGAAGATATACAGAAAACGTTTGACCTCTGTCATTGCCAACAAAGGGTATATAACAAAGTATTGAGATATAATTTTGTTATTGACCAAATACTTATTTTCCACCATAATTTGCATATTCTTGTGATTTCCTGATTTTATTTTTCTCATGTTGTCTCATAGTTGAGGCATACCTTTGATGAAAATTACAGGCCTCTCATCTTTTTAAGTGGGAGAACTTGCACAAAATACTTTTTTGCCCCACTGTATATATATGTGTGTGTGTGTGTGTGTATTTTTGCAACTATTTAGTTTTGAATGTCTTTTTGATTAATTGAAGGGTTCTTTCTAAATAAAAGTACTTTTCTTTAAAAAATATCTTACTAGACCTAAACTGCAAAATTGATGCTTGAGTTTGTTAATTGTGAGGTCATGAGATGACTGACTTTGTTGCTTTTCCTAGAAATAAAATGGTGGAGTACCTCACAGACTGGGTGATGGGAACCTCTAATCAAGCAGCAGATGATGACATTAAATGCCTAACCCGGTATTGTCTTTGTAGTTTCCTGACGTTTATCATATGTGGAGTGGATTAAAACCTGAAAACGTTTACTAATACGTTATTTTCTCATGCTTTGTTTTTGTGTCATGCAGGGATCTGGACCAGGCGAGTATGGAGGCAGTTGTGTCTCTGTTGGCCGGTCTTCCCCTGCAGCCTGAGGAGGGTGATGGTGTTGAGCTCATGGAGGCCAAGTCTCAGCTCTTCCTGAAGTAGGATCATTCATCCAAATCTTTTGTTTAAGTTCCATTTTCAGTCCATAATCTCTTCTCTTCCTCCTTGTAGATACTTTACGCTGTTCATGAACCTGTTAAACGATTGCAGCGAGGTCGAGGAAGATGGCCAGCAGGTGGCAGGGCGGAAACGTGGGATGTCTAGACGACTGGCATCACTGCGGCACTGTACCGTGCTGGCCATGTCTAACCTGCTCAATGCTAACGTCGACAGCGGCCTCATGCACTCCATCGGTGAGAAACGCTGACATTATCATGGATACTACTTAAAGTGTTTTGACTGTAGCCAGTGATTCTGATGTCTTTGAACAGGTCTGGGGTACCATAAGGACCTGCAGACACGAGCTACGTTCATGGAGGTGCTCACTAAGATCCTTCAGCAAGGGACAGAGTTTGACACGCTCGCAGAGACCGTGCTTGCAGACCGCTTTGAGAGACTTGTTGAGCTGGTCACCATGATGGGAGACCAGGGCGAGCTGCCCATAGCCATGGCACTGGCCAATGTGGTCCCTTGCTCTCAATGGGTGAGAGATATTAACAACTTGGTTTAACCTTTACAAAATATGTAGCTAAAATAATAGCTAAAGTATTTATAAAACATGCATGAAAAAGCTAACTTTTATATTCATCTTCAAAACTGTACGACTTGCTTTATTCTGTGGACCAAGAGTAGACCCATCAGTGTTTGGTTCCCATCATTCTTAAACAAAACAAAACTCTGTTTAACTCTTTTGTTCAGCGAGTAATGCATTTGGTGTATTGTTGGCCATTAGAGTGCCGTTGTGCTCAATGTTCTGATGGTTTTCAGGATGAGTTGGCCAGGGTGTTGGTGACACTGTTCGACTCTCGCCATCTGCTGTATCAGCTGCTGTGGAACATGTTCTCAAAAGAGGTGGAGCTGGCCGACTCTATGCAGACCCTCTTCAGAGGAAACAGCCTAGCCAGCAAGATTATGACGTTTTGCTTTAAGGTAATGTGAAACCTTCTCGATCATAGCACATTTATTTTAATTCAGCGACGGCGAAGCTAACCCCAAACTTTTTGAACGGTAGTGTATGTGTGCTTAAAATCTGGATTTTCTGTGGGTTTCTCAGGTGTATGGTGCTGCGTATCTGCAGAAGCTTCTGGAGCCGCTGCTGAGAGGAATCATTACCACACCCGAGTGGCAGCAAATCAGTTTTGAAGTAGACCCCACCAGGCATGTTTTCTTAGTTAAATTCATATTGTTAATGATGTTTAGTCAGGAGGTCTAGCTTTTACTTGAGCCCAGCACAGAACACTATATAGAGTCCCAACCTCAGGGGAGACAAGAAAGCAGTGGATTTATTGATTTGTTTATTGTATTTTACACTGCTGCCACACAGATCTAATATAAACATGTAATTTCTTTCCTAGAATTTTTTTAGTTAGCCTGACAAAACAGTGTTCGCACAAGAAGGTGAGAGGATTGAGCGCAGGAGCGATCGCGCGCGAAGGTTTTTGCTAGGGTTTGAGGGTTTGATATGAGCTCGCGGCCCCGTTTCTTCTCATGTACATCTGTTTTCCTTGCGTGGAAATGATTTACCGCGCTCACTTATTAATGGCATTGATTTGCTGCCATAGATTGAGTGTTTTTCGCGAGCTGGTTGCTGCTGCTGCCGCGGACGGAGCATCGCGATGTCTATCAGCATCGTGTTCAGCATCGCGATGTCTATCTGCATCGTGTTCAGCATCGGCCATCGCCCATCGACCCAACCCTAATAGCTATTTGTATCTGAAAATGCACAAATAAAAATTCAAACACAAAGAAACGGTTTCATATAATGTAATTTTATTTAAACTGAATTGCTGCAATGCTTTAAGTAAAAAAAGAAACAAGCATTTTGTTTACTGCAATGCATTGTAAGGTTATTGTGTTTTTTTTCTGAGAACAACAGGTACTATAGTGCCTGACAGCTAGTATACCAGTTTCCACTGCTTGCTAAAACAATGCTCTTGCATGCTTGCAAATCCTGTTCACCTCATTCGTATCACTTTTCCTACTGTATACTCAAACCAATTCCACACCACAGACGATGCACCTTTTTTCTTTACAGTCTCCTCGTTGGTTTCGTCACATGTAAGCGAACTCACCGCTGCTGCAGCGAGACTGCGCGGCACTACCAGAGACTCTGAAGTTTGTCGCTAGATTTGTCATTTGTTGCTGTTTTGGAAAAATGTCACCAAGGGGGTCTGTAAAGTTGCAACGTCACGTGATCTCAACTGCGGTTGAGACGATAGACCAAAATATCTATCAGTTAACCGTATCTACCGGTAAATCGCTCACCCCTAATGCCATGTGACAGCTTCTTTTTCTGTGTGCGTACTTCGCATGTGCACACTCAAATAACCATATATGAGAGGTTTAAACTAATGTGGTTTAAAATGAGGTCTGAACGGAGTGTTTCTGCTTCCAATCAAATTAGGCATTTTTAAAACGATATAATAAATGATCTGTGGAGTATTTTGAGCTACAGCTTTGCAGACACATTTT
>JAUMHI010000057.1:12168580-12181892 GCA_032359435.1 Enteromius unitaeniatus | reverse complement strand
TGTTGTGCCCGGGGTGCCTGGTGTGCCCGTGTAGTTTGTTGTGCCCGGGGTGCCTGGTGTGCCCGTGTAGTTTGTTGCGCCCGTGGTGCCTGGTGTGCCCGTATAGTTTGTTGCGCCCGTGGTGAAATTTGTAATTGCAGCTACTAGTTGTAGTAGCAGTAGTAGTAGTAGGATTTGAGTTTTGAAAACCATTCTCGCCTCTTTCACTGTTTAGAAATGAACAAATATAAAATTATAATGGTCCACTTTCTTTTAATTTGTAAATTGGTCAAAGATGTCTGCATCAAAAGAAATTTACAAAAGTAACTTTATGTACATAGAAAGCACATTTAATGTAATTGAAGTATCTACTTTTAAGGTTTTAAATACATTTTTGGAGTGTAAAATGTTAAAACTTTGTTGAAATAATGTCAATTGCTATTCAGTGTTACACAATATTTATGTAAAAATTCAAACAACATGCTTGTTTTGACTTGTACATACAAGTAATTTGTCCAAAAATTTTTTTGTAAAAATGCCTGACAGGACTGTTACACTGAATTACATTTTAGTGGGCAAATTTAGTTAAATCGAGAATGTATATGTGTGTGTATGTGTGTATATATATATATATATATATATATATATATATATATACACACACACACACACACACACATACATACGTACACATCCATATAAATTCTCGATTTAACTAAATAAATATTCTACATTTAAGATTTAGTGTTTAAAAAACTTCAGTTATCCAATATGACATTAGTTGTAATGGGTTTGTGTAAAGATTGTTTGTTCACCTAAATACATAAAAAAAAAAAAAAAAAGTAATACATTTTAAAATTGATATCTCTCAATTAAACAATGTTGAATGGCTATAATATTAGCTCAAATATTAGGGGGAAAGCAATTTTATAGAGACAGTATTGGTATCAGTGACATACTGGTCTTCAGTCATAAAAAGATGCCATTAAATAAATAATGTCTAAAGTATGTTATTAATCACAGTTAGTTATAAAAAAGTGTGGTTACTTTTTTTTGTTGTTGATTGACAGCACTAATCATTTTACATTTCTATACTTTTTAAATAAAAGTATAAAAGTCATATTTACCGTTTGGATGATTGGTCTCAGCGTCCGTCCGTTCACTTCTCCAGGTGGATGTCAGTGTGAATGCCTCACACAAATCTTTTTATATGAGTATTGCACATTAAAACCAACACCCTTGCAAGAGGTGGAGCCATGGAGGTGTGTTTGCATTGATTTTCTTTTTTCTTCTACCTCTTTAAAGGATAGTTTACCCAGAAAGGAAAACAAATTTGATGGCACTTAGTAACACCAAAAGATATTTTGAAGAACATTGGTGTTCAAACAACATCGGACATTTTCTTTCATTATATAGACAAAAAAAACACTGTAATTTGTATCAAAATATCTTTCTTTGTGTTCGACACCATCCCTTTAATTGCTGCGTATAGGTACTGATGTCACACTTGGCATCTGTTAGACTTTTGTAGTAGGATATTAGGGATCATAAATGGTCATGTAAACATTTTGTTCTTGTTTGTTTTTGTTTTTTTCTTTTTTAAGAAGCCATGTGAATTCTGCATTAAAATTTATTTTTTTCATGCAATTAATTTATTTACTTTTTTTTGTATGCGTTTACATTTCAGAACTTGGAAATGTAGTCTCGGTTTGTTGATTCAGAAGTATAATTTCTATTTAGTCAGTGAGCTTTTATAGTTTATTACATCTGCCATGAGACATTGAGCAGGTATTTACATTGGGTGGTTATGTGTTGGTCACTAATCTAGGCTATTTATGTCAAAGTGAATAATGAAACCTGCATATCAGGTCAATGATCATAATCAAAGTTTTGAAAACCAATAGATAATATTCTATTGTTCTTTTGTTGTTTATTATTTCTGCTGTAATACAAAGTGGTGGGCTACTTTTTACTTATCTTTCTTTATTGTTACAGCGTACTTATTTTGGTTAATATCATAAAGACATCAGTGTATGGGGTCTGCTAAGTAGTCAGTGATCTTAATATGACACATATTTGTAAACATGTTGTTCAAAAGCAGCTTGGAAAAGAATGGTGCTTTGTAATGCCCCCAACGAGCAACCAGAGGAGCGGACCAGTAAGAGCCCATAAGAGGTAATAAAGGTAGATGAGGCAAACCCAATACTTAACTGGGTAATCCCCTCGTTTTCACAGGCACGTATTTCAAAAACTGCTGAGAAAACATTTAAACTGGTGTCACCAAATACATCAAGGAAATTGACTTTTTAAAGCAAGGTCTGCTGTATTTTCAAAGAGTGCTGGTGCCAACTGTTTTCTGTTCAGCACCAGCTTTATGCTTCTTTTTTTTGTAAGCAGAAGGAAACCCCCCTTTATGGAGCATTGGCATTCATTTGATCTGTTTACTATCCTGTGCAGGAATGAAAAATGCCTGGCCAAGCTTGATGGTTTTCATATAGCACAGAGAGGCATAATGGCATTTGTGGATATCCGGGGAAAGCAGAAGTTCCATTTAGTTCAAACCTCTCTTGATGTGGGCTATCAGCTCTGCTTTGCTGTGTTTTAAGCATTTGGCGTTTTCCAGTCTCACTGCAGGGCCTGTTGACTTTATGTAGTTGTAATAAAACACCATGGATTTTCCAATTTTATTCTTATTTCAGTAGTTAAAGGCAGCATGTCTGTACTCATAGAACACATCAGCGTTACACTTTAGGTTTTTTGTTTAATACATAATATAAACAATGAAATGCAGTGTGTCAGTGCTCAAGCATTACACTGGAAAGAACATTCAATTTTCCACATTAAGAAACTGCTAATTGTGGTGTACTTGTTCATGTCTAGATGTTGGTATGTGAAAGCCATACAGTACTCAGTCACATTATGTAGAAGGCTCTAAGTTTATTGGAAGCAGGCAGAGATTGCAATATGTTGAAAAATGCTCAAGAAGGTAGCCTGAATGATATGAAAAGAGGTAAGTCTCTTGTTTTGCATTCTTTGTGGATTTTTTGTTTTGTTTTGTTTTCCAGACTCAAGGCAGCAGGCCTAGTTTAAGGGATGTTATGCAGAATTACCAAGCACTGAGGATGACAACTGTACATAAAAGGCTCAAAATGGTGGTTTCAAAGCTGCATGTGTGGATTTGATGGCTTGTGCTGCGAGCTCTGCCTGGGAGGACCTTCTTGGTGCTACGTGTTCGGATTGTTGTGCTTGACTGTGTGGACAGGCTATGTGGAGTTGATGTGAGAAATCCCCCACCCACGATCAGTACCTGCTCGCCTGGCCCAGAGGTATTAACAGCGCTTGGATATTGACCCACATTCAACTGGGCTGACTTGGAGAGGTACCCAGATGTAACTACTTGCATTGGTGCTCGATGTCCAGGATGGCGAGCGTCGGCACCCAGCGGCGGCTCTGTGAATGCGGCTGAGTGCCAGGTTCTCTTGGTGGACAGGTGGGCTTCTCCACAAGTGGGTCTTGTGTAGCAGGGACAGCCTAAGATCTTTGCAGGGGTGTGTTGCATCCAGGTCAGCAAATGGTTTATATTCTCCTCATCCTCACAAGCCCAAGGGTTGTCTCCAAGTGTGAGGAGCTGCAGTCCATCCAGTCGACCGAAGACACCCTCGCTCAACGAGGTAAAACGATTAGCATGCAGGTAGAATCTTGAAAGTTTGGGAAGGTGTTCCAGTGACCCAGGCAAGATCTGCAGCAAGTAGTTGTGAGAGAGGTCCACCATCTCCAAATTGTGGGGCATGTTTGTCGGGACAGTCCAGAATTTGTTATGGCTAAGGTTGAGAGACTGGAGATTGGACAACGTGTTGTTGATTAAGACCACTCGTTCCAGCAAGTTGTGTGACAAGTCCAAATTCTGAAGGTTCCAGTGGTAGGCCGTGTCGTTCTTTTCAAGTTGACGAATGTAGTTTCCAGAGGCACGTATATCCCAAAGCGCTCTTGGTAAACCAACAGGAAGGTGGTGCAGGTGGTTATATGAGATGTCCAGAGTTCTTAAGTGGTCAAAATGGTTGAGGAGTCCATCAAGATCTTGGAGGCGGTTATGTGACAAGTTGAGGAAATGAATGTTGTGCTGCAGGCTGTCAGGAAGTATAGTCAACCCTCGTGCAGAGCAGTCCACAGCTCTATGGCCTCTGCTACAGATGCACATTGGCGGGCAAATGGCCAGCACACGCATCCCGAACAGGAGGAGCAGCAACAGGTTAGTCGGCATGGAGGCAGGTGTGTGGGCTGTCCTGTAAAAAGGAAAACTTGTTACAAACTCGCTCTTTAGGTTTTGCTTTTATTCAAGGTAAATTAACTGGCTTCCAAGCTAACAAGATACAACAAAGCTGAAGATTAGTGGGAAGGCTTGGTCTCCCGGTAGGAGTTGAGAGTCAGCCCTTCTTTTAATGAATAAAAAACAAGTCGGTCCATCTTACAGGAAGTTATTACAGATCTTAAACGTGACTGTCATTTACCATTTTGCTGTGTATGCCTGCTAAGTATTGTTCTAATGATTCTGTCAACCGTATTCTCATTTGTTCTTTACAGACCAAATCATCTTCTGTTTTTAAGGAGAACATCAGTATCCTTAACACTTTATATCTAGGTCCTAAAAAGGTTTTTGGGAGATATAGCAATCATCTGAACTCTTTAGGAGAAAGATTGCTCATAGTTGTGGATGGCATGCCAATTACACCTGAATTATTTGGGAATTAAGCAGCACTTTTCAAAGACTCATGCCTTGATGTGTCCTTATTCTCCTGAAATAACGTATCAGCAAAGTACTGACATCATGTCATAAGGACATTTTTATTTATTAAACCTGTCCATTACACTGTTAACAACAAGTCTCACTGTTAGCACTCATACAGAGCCACTCGGTTCTCTTTCTCAGTGGGTCTGTGCTAATAGCTTGAGCCTCTGCCAGGAGTTACCCTGCCATGCTGCAGCACTGAGATGTTAGCATTTAGCTCTGGTAGCAGTGGCTACATCCTGAACCCCCACCCCCTCATTTGCGGGGCAGCAGCGTTGCACAGTACCTCTATACATATGCACATCATGCTACGCTTGGTTCTGTGAAGTTACATGTGTGATGGGTGGCTATTTCAGAATGCAGGACATTTAGAACGTGACATTAAAGCATGAATCATTACTGTTTTAGAATATCCATTAATAAGTCCATAGCAAGTTGAGTGTTTACCAGTACAGTCTAAAAACCCGATGTTGCCGCTAGGAAAAAAATGTGTGTGCATGTGCCAGAAAATTCTGTGGGGGAAAGTGTCTTGCGCTCTGATGGAGGTGTCCCTGTTTTTAAAATAAAAATGCTCTACTGCAAACTCACTCTGACCTAACATCTCGCTGCATTTTATGATTGGGCATATTGGGTAAGAGTTAAATACTCCTAAGTCTGAAGGTCTTATATTGCTTACCTGATCCCTTCCATTACTTTGTGAGCATGTCGTTGTCCGTTCTGACCTTTCTTTCCTGATCCCCCTTTTTCTAGAGCAGCAGATGGTGGTTTTGGTTGCTTGGTGTCTTTATATGTTCTCCCAATGTTGTATGACAGCAGGGTCCACGTTTCGTCTTCACTGTTTCATGCTCCTGTCTGCTTTCGCTCTTGCTCCCCCTCTTCTACCCACCCCCTCCCCTTCCTCTCATTGGCAGCCGAGAGTTACTTTGGTTTAGAGTCTCTCTTAGCCGTTTCCCTGCCTTTCCGTTCTTCCAGGCATGTTCATGCAGAGCGTTTGCAGCCCTGGATAGCCTCCGCTGCTGCTAGCTGCCCACTTGATTCAGGGATGTCAGTGAGAGGAGGTAGAGAGAGAGAGAGAAAGAAAGGAGGGACCAAAGGAGGGAGATGAAGGATCATCAAATGGTGGGGAGGGGGAGGTGGCAAAATGCAGCACAGAGTCGACCCATACTGCTGCTGATGAGGTGGTGTGGTGGGGGTGAATGCTGACTTCAGTGTTTTATATTCCGGATCTGCACACGCCACCAAATCATCTCCCTGATTTTTCTCTCTCTCACACACTTTTTGTTCTCCTGTAACATGTCGTGGTCTGTGTGCATGCCATATTTAGAAATCCCAGTACTCACGCAGCCCGATGCTTTGATAAAGGAACCCAGGCTCCATTGCGACAGTACCGTTAGGTGCTGAATTAATCTGTGTGTGACGCAGCTAAATGCAGGAGACAGGGCGACATGGTTTAACGTGCCTCTACGGCCATGTCCTCATTTAGGGGGAAAGCTGTTTTTGTTAATGTACTGTTTAATGTCATTGAGGATTTCAGCATTGGACTTCTCTGATTCATTTCATTGATCTCGTTGATTTAATTTAGTTAGTTTTGAGAATATTGTCTGGATTAATGTTTTAAGTCTTCATAACCATGTAGCAATGTATCATTTGATATAAATACGGGATGGTCTGGTTTACAGTGGTCTGTCATGCTCCATTTGGCTCCCACCTGTTTCCCCCTACTGTTCTAAAAGTGCAGTTGCACATCTTCAGAGCACCAATGAGCTGTAAATGTAGCAGCATAGCAACTCCAATCAAACGTGTGAACACCTGCATAGCAGCACAGTGAAGTTTTGTGAGAGTTTGAGCTACTGAATCAGAAACCCTGCAGTAGTAAATGGTACTAATAAGAAATGAATGCTGTCAGGAAATTGAAACTGATCATAACCTTTACCAGAACAAAAAAGCACTATAGCTTTACCGTGGTGTGGTGTCTCAATTGTAAAATAATTGTTGTTGTGGTTGGCATCCCACAAACTAGTATTTTAACGGTAGTGGCTCAAGTAACCACTGAACTTTGACTGAATCCCAATGGACGAAGTGAGTTTTCTTGAAAATAAATGAAAAGGCAGAAAATAGCATTGTGGTCTGTTTCCCAATTTGACTCTGCTATGACATTTCCTCTCTCACTTCTGCTGCAGGCAGTGCACAGGCCCTGCATTCATCACTCTGCAGAAGACACACAGTATATTACTTGTACTAACTTCATACCTTTCTCAATAGGAGTACTTCAGGTGTGCTGATCCCTAGGCGCAGAGAGTGTTATTGTTGGAAACCAAAAACCATTTGAGGAATGATTTTCATGATAGTCTGTTCAGTTAAAGGGTCTTGGATCACTTTGGGGTTTTTTTGCTGACAAAATATCATTTGAATGTAGTGTGGAACTGTTTAGACAGCATCTTTTTCATTGAAGTTTGTAAATCATCATCCGTTGTGCATTACTATATCTCTATGTCTATCTATATCTATATCTATATCTATCTATCTATCTATATATATATATATATAGTAATAATTCCTAGTATAAGGAATAAAACGGTTTCATATGAACATGAACTGTTGAGGAACAATTTTACAATTTTAACAATATTGCCTCCAAGTTGCTTATAAGCAAAAACATTAGAATACAGTCCTGCAACTAACATTTAACCATTGTTACAACTAAAAGAAAGAAGGACACAAGACCATGTTGTAGCAACACTTTGTATTTTTAGAGTAAACTGTAATTGGGTCTGTTTGACTGACATTTCCTCTCAGTTTAAAGCTCAGACATGCTTCCAATAGCAATGCAGTAATTTATTCACAAACTGTTTATTGAAGCTACATTCCCTCTTTTTCATACATACATACATTTACGTTTATAAGAACAAAGACCGGACATGCTGTGGATTTTGTCACTGAGCTAGCCATAAATTAGCTTTTAGTTGTTGAAGTATTAAAATGGCAAAAGCATTGACATTTTAAAGACCTAGTGAAATCAGAAATTATTTGAAAAAGATCTTCAGACTCACTGGAAACTTCCAGGCAAGTGTGTTAGAGCTGGTTGGAGCTAAATTGGTCCTTCAGTAGAAGGATTTGACTCAAGAATATGGATGACTTATTATGGACTACACAGCTGTTTGTCCAGTCAGAGTATCTCTATATTAAGCTGCTATCGATTGGCAAGTAGAAAATCATGATTAACAATTGTGGCTTAATGAAAGCTCCTCTTTCTATTGGCTAATAGAAAACCACAACTACTACTTTTATATCCTAAAACTCTAGTTTCTAGGTGGCAAGCAATCTTATTTACATACATATTTTTTGTAGAAAGAAAATATGAGCATTTTGGTTGGTTAGTCAAATGACATTAGGGAAGTGGTGGAGCAGGTGGAATAATCCCACCGTCTGATGTTTGCAAAGTAGCTGTTTCTTCTGAAAGTGAATCAAGATCTATAGACACTAAATGTGGAGGTGTTTTTACTACAATATTCGGGCCAGAAGGCGTAGCTGCAGTGAGGTCATCAGTCTGCTTTGATTCTTTGCTATCTGTTTGTTGTTTACTTCCTGAGACTGGTGCTTTGGCGTCATAAGAGTCCAAAGATTGTTGACCTTCCTCAATTTTGTTGTCTTCTGTCTCAGTTGAGGCTTGAGCAGCTGTCGAGTTTCCATTGGGGGCTTGGACCTCATCTGGATTTTGTCTACCAAACGTGCTTCCCTGCAGGATGTCCCCCATGAGAACTTCCTCACTCGTGTTCCTCCCGAATGTCAGGTGTTTTGAGAGCCGTTGGGAAACGTATCTGGAAAAGGCCGTCTGGTTGGAGCCCTTTCTATTGATGGCTTCGGATTCCTCCGTATTCGGCAGGTTCGGTTGTACGTCGCCATCCAGAAACGGTGAGGGTCCGGCCCACTCTGGATTTTCTAGCTGCTTTCTTTGCATTTTGCGTTTCTTTACCAAGATAAAGATTATCGCTACGAACATCAAGACAAACGTGGTGCTGATCACAGCCGCCACAGCGGGACCTGGGTTCGCTTGCTGCTTGTCTTTTGATGAAGGTGGACTTAGCTTTTTGGTGGTTTTTCTAGTGGTTGTCATCATCTTCGTTGGCTTCATTGAAGTCCTAAGCTCAGGGCTTTGAGTGCTTGTCCACCTTTCTGTGATTTTTGTGGTTTTCACAGCATTGGTGCTCAAAGTCCCGCTGATATTTGTCACAGCTGGTTTCACAGAAGTGCGGGCATGTGTCACAGAGCTTGGTTGATCTGAAATCTCCATTGTGGGCTGGGCTGTTGGAAGGTCATTATTTGTGTTGGTTTCATTGCTTTCCGTCACCGTTTTATTTGATTGCGCATTATAGAGCCTAGTGATATTGGCAATAGAAGGTATTTCCTGAGTGGCTTTCTGTGTCTCAGAAAGTCCACTGCTTGACGTTTGCTCAGGTGAAACATCTGCACTTTTAGCATCGACTGGTTTAGCAAAGGCATTCAATTCTGTAGCATTCTCTGTCTGCAAAGGAGATGTAGTATGTGGTGTGTGGTAACTTTCTGTTGGTTTTTGTAGTTGCTTTTGTTGATTTACCTTGTCCTGCGTTTGCGTTTCAGGATGTGTCGACATAGAAGTTAAGCTGTGTTTGTCATGTGCATTTCTCCTCATCCTTGATTTATCATCTTTACTACTGGCTGGCTTCAGACTAATCTCTTGGTGCTCAGAGTGACTTGTAAGTTGTCGCGTGTGAGCTCCTTTTGAAAGTGAAACCACGTTTTCTGTTGGAGAGTCAGTAGTGTAGTCCCTCTGCCGAGATGTATTTTCTGCTGCGTTTATTGCAATATTCTTATTGCTGGTTGTTAAATGGCCACTTAGACTCCATGGTAGAGAGAAGAGGAAGACGAGTGTGCAAAGAGTAGCCCTCATGGTGTCATTAGAGAACCTTGTCAAAAAAAGAGACATTTTTGCATATGAGACTCAACACAGCGTTTTATCTCTCTAAAATTCATAGGCCACGTAGAGCATGCTCAGATTAAAACTTTTCCGTTTATCTTTTTCATATAACTTCTCAAAAAGAACACTATTAATATTTTTGTATCCAAATGGTGCACAGACTGTGAGTGAATACTTTGCAACGCAAACTAGCAATGAAATTGATATGTTTTTCCATACATTTTGTAGTCACTATTGGATGGCTTCTAACAGACCGTTTTCTACTATTTTTAAGTGACATGTATTTTCTTTTAAATGTTAAAAAACGTAAAAAAAAATGTATGCAGTATCAAATAACAATTGATTGTTGGTCTAGACAAAACAGCAAAATGTTTTCTTACCCAGGCACCCTCTGAAGCATTTGTTAAAGACTGAAGTATATAAAGATGAATACGGAACCGTCACTTCTCTTGACAGGAAATGAAGCTGTGAAATGGCTGCATGCGTCTTTTGCTAATAGCAGGTTTTTTTTTTTTTCCTGAGGAAAGAATCTGTGGTAACAGAGCATGAAAAACAGAAGCACGTTTTTTCGTTTTTTTTCCCTATCAAAACTGTTCTAGGATATGATGCTTGTTTTAAAGCACTGATGTTATGTATTTATTTATTTATTTTTAAAGAACAGTTATGAATTTAAATTCAGAGTAAGAATTTTTTGCAGAGCAGAAGTCATCTAAAGGGAAATGATCTCATATCTCTTTCTTTTTTTTTTGTCATCTTGGAAAGTTTCTTTAACACCCTCTTTTCAACGACCAATAACACCTTCAAAATATGGTGACTACGTTAACAGTAGCATTGCAACACTCAGGAAATATCAATATTTGATTGTAAATGATAAGCAGAACAAGCATTTTTGTCATTAGCATTTTATTTTATGTTGATGTCAGTGTTCTAAGATGGAAAACTTGGTCATTGTTATAGTTTTTTTTAAGATGTCTTGTATTGCTTTACCCATTTTAAAGCTGAAGTGTGTGATTTCTTTTGAACTTGAATATTGGGAATCAAATATAAATGGGTTGTTTCATCTACACCGTTTGACCATAATGGCTTTTGTTTGTTCATTATTTTTGCAATGCCGTTTTTCTTGATACTGGTGGAAATTACAGTAGAAATTACAAGACCAGTTTTAGGCACATGTGGTGTGCTATTTATGCAGAGTATAGCGTTCATCTGTTTCGCTTCCATCTGCAGTGAGTGGATGTGCTCTTTGATTTCTGGGTATACGCAGTTGCTTGCCATATTAAACAAATAGCCCAAATGTAAGGCGGTGCAAATGTTAAATGCGAATTTCACAAAATATACAATCATACATAGAAATTTAATTTACTTATTGTCTTTGTCATCCTTGCTAAACAGATCTCCAAAGCTGATTGAGATGAGAAAACTGCATTGACCTCATCTGTGAAAAGGTCAAAGTTTTCTATTTACCGACTTTTTGAGCCATCAAATTAATCTATTACACAAAATTCCCTTTTAACAGGATGAGCAGAAATTGTAGTTAGTTAAACAATTCTGATATATTTAGACTTTGATATAGATATATGTATATATATATATATATAGAGAGAGAGAGAGAGAGAGATTATAACTAGGGACTTTTGTTAGCTTACTTTTTAACCGCAGTAGATGAAGACATTTTTAAAAAGAGAAGTAAAATTGCTGACATCAGAGGACAGCATGCTAAAAAAGCTCTTAAACTTTACACCATAAGAGGCATATTCTCCAAACTTATGGGATCTATGCAGGAATCCCTGGAGGTCGAGCTCTGCGTGGCTGCCGGGGTAGTCTCTGAATCACCAGCTGCGTTAGAATTAGTGATGTATTGGCTCGGCCCTGCTGCGCCATCATGGATCTCTTCCTCCTCGCCGTCTGTTTTTATCTCCGCCAGTAGAATGCTGGTTTCGCATGGACCCACAATGCCGCCCTCTCTTCCCCAGTAGCCCGTTCCACTCACAAGGTCTGCATTGCTTCGGGATGGACGAGGGGCCCGGTGATGACGTTTCAGACTTGAGACGGTACATGCCAATACTATGGTGGAGGTTAGAAGGATCAGGATGATGCCACCAGCAGTTGCTGTTGCTATAAACGCTAGCTGGGCATCTATAAAACAGCTGATCCCGCTGGCACCAGTTGCAGGCAAACTAGTCGTCGCAATGGAAATGTTGAGGACCTCGTACTCTTCCGTGGTGGTGATGTTGTACAGCAGCTCACTTGTGGTTTCCATTGTCACTATATTTTGAGATACAAGTACCATTATTCAACAGGTCATGTTCTTTTGAATATTCTCTAAGTAGTTCATTCGGCTTTTTAGCACAATTACGCTGTCTGCAATTTGTTTCCAGTAACAATCAATTTGTCTGTTCAAACCTAAAGGAATAGTTTGCCCCAAAATAAAAATTCTGTCATCATTTATTCATCCTCGAGTATTTCCAAACCTGTATGAATTTCTTTGTTCTGCCAAACACAAAGTAAGATATTTTGAAGAAAGTTTGTAACCAGGCTGTTTTGGTCAAGTCACTATAAGTCACTATTGACTTATATAGTATGATACAAATACTATGGAAAACAGTCTGGTTACAGTCTGGTTTTATTCTTTTGCATTCGGTAAAACAAAGAAATTCATACATTCGTACATTACAATTTAAGTGTATCATGTTTTCACAAATAATAAGCAGCACAACTGTTTTCAACATTGACTGAAAATTATCATTTAATTTTAGCTACCTTACTATAAATGGTTTCCTATATTTTTAATCAAATAAATGCAGTTTTGGTGAGAATAGACACTTTTCTTGCCCAAAAAACATTCAACCCCAACTCTACCATCTTTTGAATGGTAATGCACATATTTTAACATGAATTGCAATGATTTAAATTAGTGTTTTTGGATTGAAGATCTTTTGTTAAAGTTTTAAAACTCTTTATCCACTTTATCTGAATAATTAAAACATTGACAAAGACTCTTAAATACACATTCAATTTATAGATGGTGAACTAATAAGTACTTACTGAAGTAAATTTAGAGCCTTTTCTAGGGACTGATCCAGAAAGGGAGAGCTGGTAGATGGAAAAGAACAACCTGAAGCAGTGAGGCTTAATATATTGCGAAACGGTACACAATAACTTCCTGTCCCCCACGCTTGATGATGTTATTTAGGTGTTCTTCAGTTGAGATGCTCTTGACCTGTGGTTACAAAAGTAGAAAGCAGAGCTATATTTGTTGAACAGGTTTCCATTCTGTATATGTGTATGTATATAGGCTCTCATATGCTTGCCATTTAAGGGAATTGGTACAGACAGTCTTGAATTGAAGTAAAGAATGGATTGTTGTTTTTGGCATAAATACAGTGGGTATGGAAAGTATTCAGACCCCCTAAAATGTTTCACTCTTTGTTATATTGCAGGCATTTGCTAAAATCATTTATTTTCTTCATTAATGTACACAGCACCCCATATTGACAGAAAAACACAGAATTGTTAACTTTTTTGCAGATTTATTAAAAAAGAAAAACTGAAATATCACATGGTCCTAAGTATTCAGACCCTTTGCTCAGTAT
>JAUMHI010000057.1:12103590-12152928 GCA_032359435.1 Enteromius unitaeniatus | reverse complement strand
CTACCCATATATATATATATATATATATATATATATATATATATATATATATATAAAATTTGTCACACCGCTTTTTAAAAACTTGAATGAAAGATATTAACAGCCAATAAAGGGCGGAGGGGAGTAACCAAAGGAAATTGTAAATATATAGGTTATTCCAGTCATTAAATGATGTCGCTATTTGCTCATAGGTTAAAATGACAAAACGCGTAAAAAAAAAATCCCCTTTAGGTTTACTTGTCATATCTAGTGACCCAGATGTTTTAAAGAAAGCTAAATCATTACGAGTCACTCCTGCTCTCTCCAACAGCAAACCCAAATTCCAGACTATGCCGAGCTTGTGGTTAAGTTCCTGGATGCTTTGATTGACACTTACCTTCCTGGTATCGAAGAAGAAGGAGGGGAGGAGTCGCTGCGCACACCCACTTCTCCATATCCACCCACCGTCCAGAGCCAGCTCAGCATCACAGCCAACCTCAACCTGTCCAACTCCATGACGTCTCTCGCCACCTCACAGCACTCACCAGGTCAGCTCTCACTTCCTGCATCACTACACACACACAGGCGCAAATTAGTCAGTAGTCGCTCGCTTAACTTCACATCCTTCCCGAGCTATTCACACCTGCTCACGTAAAATGTGATCACGTGAGTCACGATAACGCTAACACATGTGATGTCATTGCGACATCCACTAGAGAAAAAAAAAATAACACAGTAACAGCTGTCTGGAAACGCGCTGCATTTGCGGTTTTCAGTGCTTTTCTGTCTACTTTCTTCTAAAAGCGTAGCCAGTTAGTTTTTTGGGGGGCTTTGCAAGACGTGCGAGATTTAGAGTAGTCCATTGTACAGGGCTTTGACAGTGGTTGTGTGTGCATTTGACACCTTTGCTTTGCGTTTGTATCTTCATTAACCTCACTGCATTCTGTCTCCTTTTCATTGGGAATGTGCTGTCGGTTCAGAGGGCCCTATAGTTTATAGACGGTCCCCAACTCTCTCCCATCCACGAACCACAGAGGAGGTGCCACCGAAAACAGCTGGTACAAACCTAAACTATAGAGCTGTGTTGGGCAATTAATGTCCAGTTCTATAGTTTGCGAACTGTGGTAACTTATTTAAGTGCCTATTTCTTGTCTGTACTTTTTTTCAGTGGTGGCAGTGTGATACTATTCAGTTTAAATTGGCCATTAAAGGGTGTATATTCATAACTGAGGTATTTCTATATATGTGTTTACGTAACAAAGTCATTAGATGATCCAGCAAGCACTTGAGTGAATGTCTAAATCACATTCCTTCTCACTAATTTCTCCTTTTGATATGGATTTAATCTGCTAAAATCAGCCACTGCTTAGCTTCACTGTTCAGCAGAACTCTGCTTTTGTGGGTCTTTTGGTGTAAAAGGCAAAAAGTTTGATTATATATTTGTAAGCTGCCATTTTTATTTTGATTTCCTGTTTCTTCCATTCATCTGTCCCTCCTGTCCTCTTTTGAGTTGTGAATGTGTCACTCATGTCTTTTTTTTTTTTCTTTTCTTTTTTTTCTTTTCTACTCTCTGTGTGAAGCCTGTCTGCCTTGCTCTAAGTCGGCTGTATTCCCACCTCACCTCGTCCTCCCAGGTACTCATCGACCTCTGTTGTGTGAAAATAGCAGTTGTTGCCATTCGCAGTGTTTGAATTGTAAATCTACTGCTGGAGTCAGTAGTAGATGCTACTGTCAGATCAAAGCCGAGAGGGGCTGCTTTAACAGGAAGTGTGAAGAGAGATCACAAGGGCCTGAAATTAACCACATGCTTAAGAATTCAGCTGAGGACAGAACATTTGCCGTTTTAAGAGCATTCTGAAAGGCTTTTCATGCTTGAAGTTGTTAGGCCATTGTCATTTTTAACCCTTGGTTAAATTGTCTTCCTTTCTAAAAACAAATTATACTGTATATAAATATACAGTAGCCAGCATTTGAAGTTGATCAAAAAATGTATCCATTTCAAGTGTTGACTAGTGTACATGAATTCTTAAAAATAAATATATATATATATAATAATATTATAGAACATTTCTAGTTTGACAAAAATCAACAATTATTTAATTTGTTTTATTTATTTGTTGTGATTTTATTTTTGAAAATGTAATATTTTTATTATGTTAGTTAAATATTTTATAAATTAAATAACTTTTTTTTGTTTAATATGGATAGGATTGATTATTGTTTAGATATTTAGTTAACTTAATCCTCTTTGTCTTAAAAAAAATAAGGCAATGTTTATATATTATATAATTGTAAATGTGTATTATATGCAAATAAATATAAATCATTTAAATAAATTTAATAATATTAAAATACATTTAAACTTAAATAAAGTAATCATTTGTAATTAATACATATGCAATTAGTTTTTTTATATTTAATTTTATAAGGCAGTTTATGGCTGTCTGTTGCTAAATAATTTGATATTTTGTTACAAGACCTCGTAATTTTTTTTGTTGTATATTTTGGCACCACAGTTTGGCTTTAGAACCCTGCTAAAGGCATCATAACCCAAGGTTTAAAGCAGTTTGGCCATAAAAATTGCAAGTGTGAAATATTATAAAAGATATTAACCAAGTGTTAAACAGAGTGTGAAAAGGCTTTTCTAGTTTACGGTTTTTAAATTTTGAACCTGTGAGAATAGTAATGCCTCCGAATAATAAACACAAGAACAATTGGCGCATTTTAAAAGCACACTTATGAATGCTCACAGGATCCTTGCATGAGACTTTCTCCTCTCTGTGATAATGTAGTGCACTGAGACACCTGCTGTCCAATATGGGTACTTACAGTTAGACTTCCATGTCAAATCATACGTCTGTGAAACCTGACTTAATTAATTTTTTTAATTTGATTACTGTAAATTAAGATTAAACAATTATTGTGAAGGTAATTGACTCAATTTAGAAACGGGCAACGGTTGCGACTGGTGTTACATAACATCTCTCTCCTGCAGGCATCGACAAGGAGAACGTTGAGATTTCTCCCACCTCGACCCTGTCCACCAGTGGGCGAGCGCGACACGGGTCAGCCAGCCAGGTGCAGAAGCAGCGCAGTGCAGGCAGCTTCAAACGGCCAAGCATCAAAAAGATCGTCTGAGAAGACTGGAAGCGTTTCTACCTACTCCACGGCCATCATTCTTCTCCACGAATCCTTTTTGCTTTCCGTCGTCCAGTTAACAAGGTTCCCGCATTGAAGAACCGCTTAAGTGTTTGTTTTTTTTAATACCAGTTGAAGCTTGCCACACACTTGCCTAAATGAACTACTTCAGGAGAATACACTGAACTCTCCGTGTTGCACTCAACATCGATAATGTCTTGGGACCGAGCACGTTGTAATGCTAAACCTGTCCAGTCGAGGCGTCCACTCTTCGTTTTGCACAAACTTGAGACTATGTCCTCATCGATGTCTGAAAGAAACACAAGAATGAGAAACTGATCTGATCAACCACTACAAAACAGCAAACAGATGACCAACCGTGTGGAGACTCGCAGGCTCATTATCCTGGCCTGGCATCCGGCCTTTTTCCATTTAGTCCCGGACCCAATAAGGGATGGACGCACAGCCTGTCCTGATATCCACAGGCTTGAAATCTGGATGGCGATCCAAGATTATGTGTGTACTATACGATAATAATGATCACATGTTTTGGGTTGTTCTTTTATCCATTGTGTGCCTTTGTCAGGGTTTTCAGCTGTGTATAGTTTGTAAAATAGGCAAGACCTTGCTAAGGAAGGGAAAACAGGTACTAATTATGAAAACGCCGCGGCTTTAACATTTACCATATTGTCTATACGTCGCTACGGTGCACCATGTGACCATCAACTACGAGAATATCATATTGCAGCATCTAAATATTTATTCTGTAAATGTAGATAATGTTTTCGGAGATCACATGAAGGTTTGCTTAGCGATCGTTATCATCAGTCGTAAAAAAAAGAAGTTTTTTTTGTTTTGTTTAGTTTTTTTTCCCGAAATGCACAAATCAAACACGACAAATTGGCATTAATATACATGTTTTAGCATTGTCTCACTGTGGTGCAATATGTTTTTTATTAGTTTCGTTGAACACTATGTGTGTGTATACAAATTGCACATGATTTAAGTGTGTGATCAGGAAATATCCATGCACACTTTTACCTTCCCCTGTTCCCGTCTCACTAATAGCTCACGTACGGCACAGGATTCCAAATCCCACCACAAGCTGACATAGTAACATTGCACCAAAGACTAGTTTGCAATATTGTGAGGGGAAACTGTTGTGAACTCCATTTTGTATTTTTTTTTGTCTGTCTCGTCTATGTTGTATGCCTTAATTATTTCTTCCATACAGATCTCAGTAGCATTGTAACCATGTTTTTGCCGTTTAATTAAATTGTTTTCTCACGCGTCGCCTAACCAGTGAATAGCAAAATTTAACACAATTGTGCCATTTCAGTTTGAATTAACATGCCATTAGCAGGGCTTCACTGTGTATTTAACATACAATGGCCATCAAAATTGTAGTGGGCGATTTTTGTGTGCAATATGTTTTCTGCATTACTTTTGTCATTATTATGCCAATCTGCAAATCTACAAGGAGGAAACGGTAGTGTACCTAGTAACAGTACATCGTCTCTTTGAAATGCTTATTAAAGGGAAACTTGTATTACTAAAGAAGGGTACCTGCCAAATGTATGAGGATGGAATATTTATGCATAATTTTAATTTTATGTTTCGGAAAGAATTGCATTGAGATACTAGACGTTTCACACTTAAAATTGGGACCAAATCAATGTCATTTTTCCATTTCATTTGTAGATTTATTTTACATTTTCATATGTTTTACTACGTACTATACTACAGATCCAAAAATGTATGTTCATGCTGACTTGTGGTAATTTTAGGGCACTAAGTATTTACAGTGAAATATCATCCCAAAAGGAGACTTCCGATGATCAAAAATGAAACTTGAAATGTTTATTCCTTCTCTATATGTCATAATGGCATGTCAAATTTACAGTTCTTAAGATAAATTGAAAATATAAAGGAACATAATGACCCAGTCAAGTGTTTGAAGTGTAAGATTTGTCTTTTTTTTTTTTTTTTTGCATCCATTACTCTAAATAACCAGAATATAACTCCTTTTTCTTGAATCTTAGATGTTGCATTGCTACTACCAGTCTAAAACTGACTTAATCTGATATGTCAAAACTTAAGACAGTAATAAAGGCACAGTCTTGACTGCCATGACGGCGAGTAGGACACATAACATGCCCCTGAGCATTTTAAATTGCATATGTAATTAAACTGTCTTATGTTCTCATCATAAACAGACTAAAAAGTGGTTTATTTTATATAATTCAAAATGTGTGTTTGTCTGATGCATTGCCACATTTTAAATTGCATTGGTCATCTGTAAATATGTTTGTGTAAAATTGGAAGGTATATAAATACAAGTGTAAATATATGTGATATTGTATTACTTGCTTTTTTGTAAAGCGGTTAGTTGCTGTACATGTATAACATGGCAATTTAATTATACCAGTGTTCGTAATAAAAGTTTCCCTCAACCCTGTTACCCTGCTGTCTAACATGTGCAATCAGTTTTTACTCTACAGTTATTAAAAGTTTATTAAAGTCAAGGAAATGCCAAGAAGATACCTGTATCTGATGTTTAGCACCTCAGGAACTGCCAAACAACCTGTGCAAAAACAAAATGTTTTAGTTTGAAGTTTTAATGATTTTTGTCGTCAAAAAACGACTATGAACCTCACTTTGGGGGCATTGTATTGAAATCTAAATGCTAAGAGACACTCTGTGGATTAAATTCATCAACGTTAACCTTTAAGGTGATTGCATTTGCACAATCTCTTGATTCATCACTGAAAATGAGCCAACAATGGTCAGTTTGGTTTTAATCCTGAATGTATGGAAGAACAAAAGCACAACACAACCTCAACATCTGTGAAAAGCAACTTCAACAAAGTGAATAAAACAAGAAATCAAACTACAAAAAGACTCGAAAACCTACTTTGGAAGGGGCTCAAATCTTTGTGAAAGTGTCCTTTAAACCACGTAGAGATGTATTCGGGGGACTGAGAAATGTTAACAACTTATTGTTTTATATTAATATATTTTACAATAAATATTGTGTAGTGTACTAGATAGTTCACTAGATGAGTTAATTTTTTTTTAATACATATACCCCCGGTTTCACAGACAAGGCTTAAGCCTAGTCCTAGACTAAATGTAAATCTGAGCTGTTTCAACTGAAAGAAATTTGCACTGACTGTTCTTAAAACATGTCAGTGCCTTTGTTTTGTCTTAAGATGCACACCAGTAAGGCTTTTTTCTAAGGCATGTTTATACAAATGACTTGACCTAATTGAACTGTGTCCTAATCCTGATTTAGGTTAAACCCTGTCTATGAAACCGGGCCATAGTCCCAATTAATATAGTCATATGCATAATAATTGGCATATATTACAATTATACAAACATCAATATTTAAATGTGTTTTAAATCGAATACTGCATTTCACATGACTTGACGGGTCATCACTGTGATCTTTTAAAATGTGACAGACCAGTTTACCAGGATTTATCATATCCAGGGGCAAAGTTCAAAGTTCAGCAGCCATCTGCCATGTCAATACCATCAAATAACTGCTGCTGTTTGTACTTTGTTTTACTTTACGTTTTAAAATAATTCGAGCTAATCCTTGAAACAGTTTTGAGTGTTTCTGTAACGTTTACTCATACATTATAAAGGGACAACTCAAACGTCCTCAGCAGCATAGCGAAGTCAGAGACCACTGTGATCTCGCGATGATTCCGTACACTAACTCTGACAGCGGGCTTATCGCGAGATTTGATCAGCTGATGCGTCTCTGTTTTTAGAGTGTGCGTTAGGACGGTCAACACGTGGGGAGGAGAGACAAGAGACACATACATACACACACGCGAAGCGGGGGGACACGTTGGGATTGTGCTGGGCCTTGAACACGTAACACTAAAATCATACGGTGGCGGTGCGAGGGACGCATAAACACAGTGAGTATAAACCGTGAGTTCAGGTTTTTAACTTCGCTCCTACCTCATATATGCTGATAGGTGAATATCTCAAATAGCGCAGAGAGGGAGCCCATTTTAGCCGCCTCTCTGATTACGTTTCTTTTGCTTGATATGCAAACAGATTTTAACCATCTCGCATGCAGCCATTTCATCTCCCAAAAAAACCATTTCCACGTTCATTGGTTCGACAGCGTATGTTTGACATTGCGCCAGTGCTATCCAACGCTTTAGCCATCGCGGCTAACGGTGTCGCCAAATCAACTCTAATGGATAAATAACAGCTCTTGGACGTCAATTAAAGCCGTATAATTGAGGAACTGCAGTCAATATTAGCTAATAGACCTCATGCAATTTGGCGAAAATCATCCTGGCCACCTGCTATGAGCATGGTAACGTTAACTCGTGTAGTTTTTAAGTTGCTGGCTGGTCAGGATAACGTTCAGTTACATATTGCACAAACCATCTTTACCATTTTAAGATTTGCTAGCTGATTTGTTGCTGGTCCTACCAGCTAGAAGCCACGATAATAATCATGATTTACCAATAGGTGGTTGTCGTTTCCAGCTTTTATCCTGATGTTACTTTGAGCTATTATCATTAGTGTGGTCATTTTGGAGTATGACAGGGAGAACATATGCTCTTTGTTCCTTGCGCCTTCAAGTCAACTCGCAGCTTCTTCATTCGGCTGAATTATGTACCGAGCCGGTTTCTGTGAGCTCATGGATAATTCAGGGCCGCTGTGAAGGTGGAGGGTTACCCCGGTGAAATCGGTCAGGATACTTGAAGCGGTCAGACGGAATCGCTGCATGGGGTTGTAATTCATTCAGCGGCCTACCACGCGCACTGTAGGTCAACATCACCTCGCTAACCGGGCCGTACGCGGTTTTCTCGATTTAAATCGCCTCGGTTGTGTGTGTGCTTTCATTGTTGTCGTAAAACGTGGAAGCTTCTGCTTTTATGCATGTCATTTCGCTCATCGGCGCTTGCAGCAGCAGTGAATGGTTAGCCTCCCTGCTAACACGCGCAGCATGCAATGCAACCTCGCAGGCATCTGGCCGCAAGGTGTGTATTTTGTCACCTTTTGCGCACTGGTTGTGTCGTTATATCATTTTCGCCCGCAGTGCCGGTGTGTTTAAACGCTCTCCGGTGCAGGTCTCCACCAGCAGCCGGTGCGCGTAACGTAACTATCACCTGTTCACGGGTTTGCTTTTGTATTCTGTATGCAGCAGCACTAGTAAGCCGCTTACTTGCGATCAATGGGCTCGTATGTAACGTGTCGCGCGAATAACTGGCTACGGTGCCCTCTCCGTTATCTCTCGCACCTCCCCAAGGTCGAACGGCCACCGTGCAGCACGCGCTCGGTTCTTTCTCTATGGTCCGCTGGCGCACGCGCCCAGGCCATGATCGTTTATTTAACCTCGTGCTGAAGGTGAACACGGAGCAGAAACCGGTTCGGGAGGACTTTACCGGGCTGAAACTACAGCATGTGACTGCATTCGGTTAATATGGCTGCTTGGGAGACTGATAGCGTTAACAGACAGTGTAGTATTCGTGTTATGGCTCTGGCATTGTGTGACCAGCCCTCCATAGCTAGTGCTGTTACAATTTCCTGCAGTTAAAGCTACTAATAGTGTCTGATATGTGATTGTTTGGTGAAGTGGGAAGACATATTTGAGGCAGTTGAAATTAATATTGTGAAACTTTAGTTGATGGTGTTTTTGATCACTTTAATAAATGGTCTGAGAGATTTTCATCTGTACGTTTTCTAAGAGGTTTGCAATTTGGTAACGCTGTCATCAAAATACGGTACGTTTCTAAAACAGACTTGCATCTCAAATCTTTAACTCCAGTCGTAAACTTGAGTTAGGCTGTTGTTCTGTAGGGACTAGCTACTTTGGGGCCAGATTTTGCTTTGTTGTCGTTGATAAACTGTATTTTCCAGTAAAAGCTTGAGGAATGTGGTGGTAGTAATTTGCTAGTGTAGTGTTGCTTTAATAAGTGATGCTTCAGATTCTAGTAACATGACTTAAACAGGACTGTAACCTCCATAGATAACCCCCCCCCCCCCAATCAATGATTAAAAAATGGCAAACTTTTCACATTCTTTCTGCTACCGTCTAGGATAGTAAACGTTTGAAGTTACAACCTAGTTATAAAAATAAAAAAAATCTATCTTTTGCAGTCTATCGCCTTAATTTAAAGATGATTTAGATGAAGGTGGGATTTACACAGAAGCATAACATGGTTTTGTTCAATTATCAATATCAAAATTATCAAATATCAATTAATGCAAACTACCCAACATTTTAACCATGTTCAATTGAAAATAAGCTTACTTCAAACTGCAAGTGTTTCAACATACTGCTCAAGGTATTTTGTTCTTAAGTAATTGATATAATTCATAACTGAATATAAGATCTTAACAGCAATTTACAGCAACAAGGTATATACGGAATAAGTTTTAGTAAAGCAAGTAGTTCAGATATTCAAGACATGCTTATAACTTTGGCCTTAAATATATTGGGATACAGATTTTTTTAAAGCGTATTTCCTAATATTTTTCACATTAAGACCCAACTTTGGTTTCTTTCTTGCAATATTGTTGTCATTCCTTGCTCTGTAGTCAGTATTAATTGACATTCAGAGGCTAACAGCAGGCCGTCTTCTGAAATGCTATCTGGAAGCTGAAGAGAAACGGAAACCCCTTTATCTTGAGTTACTATGTACAGGAGTGAATGGGAGGGGTTTGAATATGAGGTGTTCCTCCTCTTCTGGAGACTGGGATTTGCTGCCCCCGTGATGGAAATGCATGCATGCATGCATGAATGTCCTTTTTTAACTCTGAAAGGATGCCCCTCCCAGCCAATGGCAGTGAGGTAGACATTGCACGTAGCTCTCAGCACCCTCTGAGGTTGAATGTCAGCCATGTGATATTGTCCGTGAAGTTTCTGCATGGCTGCCCAGAACTCTCCCCTCTGTTACTGTAAAGTAGTCAGACCAAAAGTGATTCACAAGTTTTGTTTACCTGCTTCTATTATTTGATCTATTTCTTTGCCTTGGAAGGATGCAGTTTATTTTTATTGCATACTATGTAATCATCAGTATGTATCATAATTGCATGGAAGATGTTTTAGTGCCTATGCATCTTACATAACCATAAGCTGGTTGTTTTCTAGATGATGCACAGACTTGTGAACAAGACAGAGGAATGAATGTTGACCAGGGTGTAATTTCCCAAGATGAGGATGAGTCACCCATTCCTTTACATCTTCCCAAAGGCAACACATTTTAAACCAGAAATAAAACCTTTTATTACACTGCTCTCTAAAATACTTTCTGAGTGGTCTGTCTGTGGTCAAATATGTCATGTACACTTACTCATTTAAATCATATTGCTGTTGTAAGTGGGATGATTAGTTTGGTTATTGCATAATAAGGTTTACACTTTTGCACCGTTTCCATTAAATAAACACTAGAACAGGTAATAGGATTCTATGTAAATGATAAACTTTAGTTTTGTATGTGGAAGGTTTACATTGTTTTTTTTTTTTTTGGTTCTATTATCCTCATTTGTTGCTTTGGATAAGTGTTGCCTAAATGACTATTAGATTTCTAAATTATGGTAAGAAGACTGAATGTTTAAGCTTAATGTCTATGTCAGGTTTATGGTTTCTTTTATAGTGCAACCTGTCACATTAAATTGTTTTCCTCTTGCTTTGACACGGTTTGTCTAATAATTTTTTCTTGTGTTGATCTGTAGGTGTAGCTGCTAGGGTCTAGAGGAGATGCCACTGAGGTTCCGGTCCTTTGTTCCGTATACGCTTCCTGGAGTGCTGGCGCTCATAGGCTGGTGGTGGTACATCTCCCGCAAGAAAGAGCGAATCACCAGCCACGACAGTGAAGAGGGGTCGGTAATGGGCTTGCGAACCTCCTCTGGTGAGGGTAGCAATGGGATGGTCGACAAGAGCTGCCCCACTGCCAGCAGCACACCCTGCAGAACCAGCCGAGACCGAGTCAAGGCCAAAGAGCACCGACCTGTTGAGCAGGAAGTTGTAGCGGAGATACACACGCCGGTGCTAAAAGCCGCTGCAGGGGAGGCTCTCGGAGCCCCTCCAGTTGTTTTGGCCAGTGGACAGCTAAGCGCTTCTCAGAGCGGTACAAAATCAGTCCCCTCACTAAGCCACCTAGAGACAACAACTCCTGTGTCATCTTCAACCCCGACAAAAACAGTGGAGGAGAGCACTCATCACAAAGCACCAGAGGCCGACACTGGCAACAAACCCTCAAGCCAGTTGCTTTCAAATCAAGCAAGCACTGGTTCAGTCAAGAAGCAAGCCGAAAACCAACCACTAACTAAGCTGCGTCCTGCAGAGCTAGCCAAAGCAGAGCGACCTGAACCTGAGGGAGAGGTGGCCACTGAAGCCTCAGCACCAACTTGCGCTCAGAATCTCCCAGCCGACCTTTCAGTAGATAAGCTGCCCTCCACTACATCTTCAACCGAGAGCGAGGCTGTCTTGCTGGAGACCTGCAACCCCAAAACGCCACTAACACTGACCTCATTCCCAACATTAACCAGCACACCTCTTTCAGAAAGCTCCACGGAGGCTCAGCACCATGAAAACGGAGACCTGGGCTTGCCGGCCGAGACCAGTCCAGACATGCAGGAGCTCCAGCGTCTCGCGGCGGGGCTGATCACTGAGGTCATCTCGGCAGCCACCCAGGAGGTCATGGTGGTCAGCAGCTTTGAGTCCCGGTACAGCAAGGGCTCTGAAGTGTCCGACAGCAACACGCTGGCTGTAAATGGTAAGGAAGTGGAGTCGTGTGTACCTCTAAAGAGCGCAGATTCACGGGCGGCACAGATAGCAGATGATGTCGTCAACGGTTGTTTGGCACCTTCGCTCTGGAAGATGTCAGAGAATGAGAAGGCAAGAGGCTCATTGACTGTGCCGTCTGGGGAACAGTTGGAGTCCACGCCGGTTCTGGCCAAGCTGCAAGCGGAGGAAGCTCTGGTGGAAGACTCGGGTTGTAGCACGTGCCAGTCTGAGGATGGCATCAGCAGCGAGGATCTCCACAGCACAGGGTTGTCCTCGACTGTGTCTGAGAGTAAAGAGGACCTCATACAAATTTCAGGGACTTGTAGGGCCTCTGAGGGTCAAGGAGAAGGACTGCAGGAGAGTCTTGCTCTAATTGCCCCTAAGGAGTCTCCTCTTACCGCAGAAAATGTGGCTACGGTTTGCGAGGCAGCACGGTTAAATGGAACAGGCTTTAGAAATGGCGCTGCTAGTGAAGTAGAAGCTGACCAATCAGGAGGTAAGTAACAGTTAATGAGAATTTAATGCTAAGTCTTAAATGGATAGTTAACGCAACTATGCAGATTTAGTCATTCTTAACCTGTTTTACTTTCTTCTTCTAATTCCAAAAATATTGTGCCTTACACACTTAAATCATAGGGATGTTGGATAAGTACAAACATATGAGAGTGCAGGATTTATAAGTTTGCATAAATCAGAAACCTATTTTTAAGAGTAACTTCTTCAATTAACCTTGCTAAAGCAAGATATTTAAAAAAGGGACTTTGTTCATATAATGTCAGTGGGGTTAATTGTTTTTGAGCCCATTGTCTTTCACTAAATGGACCAGAACTGTTGCAATGTTCTTTAAAATATTGTGTATTGTGTGTTGTAGGAGAAATGCAATCAAAACAGATTTGGAGTGATATGAAGGAAAGATTTCTCTTTTAAGTGTGAGCTATGAATAGTGTGAATTCAGTTCATTACATTGGTCTCAGAGCATCTTGCAGTTTTGCACACTCAAACTCAATCTCGGTAGGTTTTGTTTGTTTGTGGTCCACTTAAAAGTGTGGGTTGCGTTATGCTCCATGTGCATTGTTGATAGAAATCACTTTAGGTTTGCTTCTTCCCCACATAACTCAAACGTTGCATCATGCCAAATGTTTGCTGGTGCAAATCTAGCATAAAGGAAATTTAGGCGGAAGGTTTAATCCACAATTAAGGTGCAAAGGTCTGAGATTGTTTGGTAACATGCTTGAGTTTCAATTAGCTTTGCTTTTTGTTTAAATCCAACAAGCGTCAGTCCTCTTGACATTTGGCCAGATGTAGTAGTACAAAAAGCCTGAGTTAAGGGTACCTCTCAAACTGTGAATAGACTCTTTGGAAACCTCAGATGCTCGAATTGCCAAACAGCATATGTTACATGAGCACAACTGCATGTGCACGGCTGTTTTTACTGCTCCCTACTACAGCAACTTCCTTACATGGATATCAGAGCCATCTTGCTTTTTTAACTCCCTCTGCTTACTAGCAGGTGTTGGAAATGGCAAGGAGTACGTTTGTTATTAGTTAGCCAGCAGGTGTTTTCATCAGAACGTGGTGATGATTGGCACACTGACCATTTGCAGTATTTGTTTTTTATTTTAGGACAGACTTGAGTATTTCTCTGCTGATTTCTCTGCCGTGTGGGGGGGTTTGAGTGATTTGCTTGACCCCTTGTAAGGTCACACCAGCTCCTGCTATCTCCGTATTGTGACCTAAGAAGGTTGTGGAGACTGGACGCAGCTAGTGTCTCAGCCCATCCTCACTTAGGAAAAAAGGAGGAAATTAGGGCTGTGCAATTTCGACAAAATAATCATATTGGGATTTTTATTTGCAATTTTGGCAACCGTTTTTGCTTTTTCAAACAAGCTTCATACATGCATTCTAAATGTATTCAGTTCATAAGAAGTGCATAACAAAACATTTCACAATGAATGAAATAACATTTACTGACAATGTGCACATGCATCATATCTGCGCACATATGATAGGTAATTGCGTCAGTAATTTCTTTGTGCCGTTTCTGAATAAAAAATTCGGAATAAAAATCGAAATACATAAATGGATAAAATTGCAGCCTTATGCGATTTAGAAATTGCGATTATTTTATTTCTTTGTTTTTGTGATTAATTGCACAGCCCTAGAGGAAATGTAACAGAACCTTGATGTCTGCTTCCTTGTTAGTTAAAACTAAGTAAATGGGCTATTATTGATATTGTCAACAAGTAGAAGAGCACTTTGTCATATGCATACTGCTTTTAATGGTACAAGTCAAGAACAATGGTGGCAGTGCTTCTTGTCCTGAGGGAAGAGGTTGGTTGTTTTGTTTGTCAATGGTCCTTTTCCGCTGTATTAGATGTGTTTGTTATTGTTACCCCATGGTTGCTTGGCAAACGGTGATGACCTGGCTAAGCAGGCATTTGTTTGAATGTCTGTTAAAGAATGGGCTGTTTAGAACCCCTGAATACCATCGATATAAGTTGCAGTGATGTTGTCTGTAGCCCGTGTGGAATGGATGCCCTATTTTTCAATTACGCTGATTATAGTTTTTATGATGTACAGAACATTTTTGGATTGATTGCAGGTGATTATTACTTATTTTTTAATGCTAGCAGACATTTTTTTTCATACATTTAATTAGTATATTTAATCTTTATTTTTTTGTGCAATGTAAACAATATTTTTATCACTCACAAAAGAAACAGATTAGTTGCTGGTGGTAATAGTTTAATCAGTTTTTACATTTAGATTAGTTATTATATTTTACCTTTTGTGTATGTCTATTTTATGTATACAACATATAACAAGCTTTTTTTATTACATTTATTTAAATTTTAAGGCAAATTATTGTTAAATGGATGCTTTTTGGTTTTACAAAATTGAAGTCAATGAAGGGATTATGTGTATTTATAAATCGACAATTTTTTTTTGCAACAGGTTCAGATGTGAATAGCATGGATTCAGTGGACAGCTGTTCGACCTTGGGGGCGGGAGACAGCCTGCCGAGTGGCAGCCAGACCTGTCAATCACAGAGCTCTGAACTTATTGTGTGGGAGATTGAGGTGCCAAAGGTACAATTCCCTTAAATGCTTAATTCTGCTTCACATTTAGTACTAAAGCCATCAATCACAAGTTTTTCTTAAAGTATTTTAGCAGTGTTTAAAGGAAAACTCCTGCATCTCGGCTAACAGCGCTTTTATCGGAGTGTCAAAAGACAGCAGCTTTTGTCAGGGTGGTAGATTTTCTCACCTCATGTATGAATGTATTAAAGCTTGTTGTGATAACTGTGGTTCTCCTTTGATTTTGTAGCATCTAGTGGGACGGCTTATCGGTAAACAAGGGAGATACGTGAGCTTCCTGAAGCAGAGCTCTGGTGCTAAGATCTACATTTCAACCCTGCCTTACACTCAAGAGTTTCAGATCTGCCATATAGAGGGTGAGTGAGTCTCTATGAAAGACAGCAATTTTGGTTAACCTAAGCAGGGCTGTACAGTGTGACATATATCCTATAAAAAATTGGTCAGTACAGAGAATAAATTTACTGCACGTTCATAACACAGCTGCGTGAAGTGGTTTTGTTGAGCTTTGTGTGTGAGCTTGATTATATTTAGGGACGTGCGATATGATGTTTTTTGATGGTGGATCATTAAAATGTCTCCGATCAGCTTTTCAAGAAATATCATTGTATGTTATACAGAGCACATTGTAACACCTGCATTAGCCGTATCAATATTCTGTACAATGCAACATGCATTCACATCAAATGTTATCTCCGCAGTAGAGTTACACAGCACTAGTGCGCGGTCACAAAAGTGTATTAATTGCATGTGCTTTAAAGCTTTGCCAGTTAAACATTTAATTAACATGCTATTCTGATTTGCTTCTGAGCATGTACACATGACAAGTGTGCGCATTTGGAAACTGCCTTTAGTTTACTCATAAGTTGTCTGTTGCGTCTGATACAGTCAGAAACGCACATAAACATGGATCCGTGCAGGTCTTAAAGGGACAGTACCAAACACGCTGCTGGCAGTTATTAAAGGGATTGTTCACCCCCCAAAAAATATATTTCTGTCATTTATTCGCATGTTGTCCCAAATCTGTATTTGGTTCTTGTGTTGAACACACAAGAGGATATTTTGAAGAATGTGGGTAATCAAACAGTTGCTGGTTCACATTGACTTTGTCAGTAGGAAACAAATTATTATGGAAGTTGCTGTGGGCCATCAAAAGTTTGGTTGTAATCGAATGTATTTCTAATAGATAAAATAGTGACACAGATTTTTATCTTCGCCCACTTTGGGCTAAAACATGACAAAGAATCGTAATATTCCTGAATAAAATGGTGCTATGATATTTTTGCCATATCGCACCCTTAACTTGGGCTAACAACTGTTTGGCCTGTGCTACAAAACTTTCAACTTCTGTAGCACCAGTGCTATGTGCAAAAAGAAAAAAGTAACGGTAACTGCTATGGCCTTCTTGAATTGATTGTTTTTCTTGTTTCGTTTTTTCTTAGGAACCCAGCAGCAGGTAGATAAGGCCCTGGCCTTGATTGGGAAGAAGTTTAAAGACTTGGACCTGACAAACCTGTACGCCCCACCTCCCCCACCACTAACGCTGCCCTCTCTGCCCATGACTTCCTGGGTAAGATAGGCCCTTCCTTCTGCTCTTACAGTCTATATAGGCCGCTGCCATCTAAAGACTGGGACACACCAAGCCAACAGTTGGGCTATGTCAGGTGGTTTTTGAGTGTCGGTCTGGCTTTTTATTTTTTTTATTCTTAATGTCGAATTTGCAGCGGAGCTCACAAGAGAGAGCTCCTACTGGCTATACAGCTTAGTAAGCACAAAAGAAGAAAAAAAAACATACCTGACGAGAGTAAAAAGGGAATACACGCATCTGTTCTAGGAGTTTCTTTCCTTATCCACAAGATGATGATCAAGGATTGACAATGCCAGAGCCATTTGCAGCTTGGCAGACATGATTGAAAGCTACATTTCTTTGCATTGTATATTCACAGTTCTAGTTCTTTGGTTTTCCTGTCTGAATGCAGGTTACTGCCACCTGCTGGTGTGGAGTTGTTCTCACGCAAATGCATGCACACATGCTAGTCGGCTGAAATCTGTTCGGTGTGCTCTAGTGCATGTATTACCACAGTGCAGGCGACATGAGGCTACGATACATGGATCTTATTTTTGTCAAACATTAACCCAAACATGTAGCACTGTCGTAATTTTAAACTGCAGAGTCCAAGACTTTTGACATTTTATCATTGCTCTGTTACAGCTTCTGTTGCCAAATGGAGTGACTGTGGAGGTGATCGTGGTGAACATTGTATCAGCCGGTCACCTGTTTGTCCAACAGCACACTCACCCTACGTATCATGCCCTGCGCAGTCTGGACCAGCAGATGTTCCTCTGCTATTCACAACCTGGGACACCCCCCTTGCCATCGCCTGTTGAAGGTAAGCTGGTCCCTTTTTCTCTTTTCACATTCCTCCTTTTGCATAATTTTTTTTCTCTCATCTCTTCATCATCATAATTAATTTATTTGTTTATTTATTTTTAGTTGGAGTGATTTGTGCAGCCCCAGCTGTAGATGGAGCCTGGTGGCGAGCGCAGGTCATCTCCTTCTACAAAGATTCAACCGAAGTGGAAATCCGATATGTTGATTATGGTGGCTATGACAGAGTCAAGATTGACACCCTTCGACAGATCAGGTTATTCCTGCCTTTTTTTTATTCATTGAGTAAAAGTTTCCATACTGTTCTGTAAAGTTATATAGAGATATAGACTCACTGATCTTTGATTTTATAGGTCGGACTTTGTGACATTACCGTTCCAAGGAACAGAAGTGTTATTGGACAACATTGCCCCACTTCCAGGTTTGCCTTTTATTTTAAAATTGAAGTATATTTTTCAATCACCTCACTCCAGCTGGATCTCACTGTTGTTAACGTCTTTATTAGGAGAGGATCGGTTCTCAGCAGAGGCCAATTCTGCACTGGATGAGATGACAAGAGGGGTTCCATTGCTGGCACAAGTCAGTCTTTTAATCATTAATTAATGGATGACATTTATGTTGATGTTTACAGCCAACAGATAATTTAATAGGCATTTATTTTCATATAGGTCACCAACTACGACAATAATACAGGACTTCCTTTAGTACACATGTGGAACATGGTGGGAGAGGAGGTAAAACATTTTTTCTTTTCTGTGTTCATCTTTATTGTCATGCATTTCATTTTTAATGTTTAATTCAGAACTGAATATTCTAACATTTAAAGCTTATGTACACCAAGGATAACAATAATGAAAGTATACAGATTTGGTTGTAAAATCATTTTAGAATTAATCAGACTTTTAAGAGTTTAATCATTTAAAGTGGCAGATAGCAACTGTGTTTCCCGTGGGTTGGTGTGGATGCTAAAACGGTTTTGATTTCAGTGTGCAGTCTTACTCATTTTGAGAGGCCATCTGTCGTGATTCACCTTAATATCTTGGATAATGAATAACATGATGCTACTTGTTGTTGTCTTTTTCTTTCTTTCTTTCTTTTTTTGTAGCTGGTCCTGCTCAACCGCACTTTGGCAGAGCGAGGTTATGGCACTTGGGTGGACAGTTTCTGATCCTCCAGAGCTCCCTCGCCCTCCTCCCCTCACTCACCTCTTGGCCCACCTGCCCCTTAATTATCATCACTCATCATGAATATCTGCAGGTTCTGCCCTCCTCACCCCATCATGTCCTCCACCACCTCCTACCTGGCTCACTGGCTCCTGGAATTGTTTTTTTGGTTTGCTGTCCTGTCCATCCTGCCTTTTCCAGTTTTCTTTTTCTTTTCCATCCCCTTGAGTAAGAAATCAATGTACTGTATGAAAGGGAAAAAAAACAAAAAAACGAAGAGTCAAGTGTCAATGACCGAACGACCAATAAGAACTAAAGTTTTCTTGACTCTGTGCTCTTGTAAATTTAAGATATTGTAACTAAATAAAGGTTCATCATGTTTCCCGTCCGATCAGACTCCTTCCAGCACAAATAAAAACAGACTGTGGATTATCTTGCTGTGGATGAAAAATCTGTAGTAATAAAAAGTACATTTACGAAGATAACTGGTGCAGTTAAGACTCAGCGTTGTTGCTGCTGACATAATCTTGGGACTTGAGACATCGCATTTGCATTTACATTTATCATGGCTTAATCCAGTCGGGTGGGTTTTAGAAAGCTGATCTGTAGATCTGGGTACATACAGTTAGTCAAGGAATGAATGACCACAGCTCCATGTCATCCATCTCGATGTCTCTCGGTACAACAGTGTGGCCTTCGAGGGTGACGTGCAGCTCATCTCATGACCTTCCTGTTCACCACACTCTGGATCTGTAGGACTCCAACAGCCTATGCCATCAATAGGCCTGACATCAAGAGTCACTTCATTTACTTCACCGATTACAGAGTCCGTTAATGCAGGAGACATCTGTGCCCTCCTGACCTCTGGGCCTTTATAGCAAAGACTATGCTGAGTCTTCAGCCCTAGAGCAACACAAAAGTTTGAATGGTGCATCTACAGAAGGCAAAATGGCATCCTTTACGCCGAATTCTGACCTGTGGGGACACTAAATGAATGATTGCAAAACCCAGAACACTACTGCGTTACAAGGACTGCGGGGCACTTCTATTCTGGGTGGATGAACTGCATTCAATGAGTGTGTTTCTGTATGCATGTAATTTTGCTCTAAAGCACGTCGATTCACATGGCGTATTATCATCTGGGTAATGGGCCGCTTGCTTTTGTCTCACTCAAGATCCGTCTCGCAATAACATCACGTCAAGTAGACACATTGCCATTAATGTCTCTTTGCATTCTGTAAATAACATGGTTTACCGTGTCCAAACCCAACAACCCACCCAATTGGCTACTAGGAGAAGCTGTTAATACACCTACCTGTCTTGGAGAAGATAAAAGCTTTAAGCCTTATCCATTTCTCTTTTTTTTTCTGTTGGTTTTACATGGGATGTCATTAGGTCTGCTTTATTGCTGTATAATTTGTGAAAGTATAATGGCACAGAGATTAATATTCCCCCTTTTTTTGCATTTTATCATTAATCATGCTCTTTCAGTCATGTAATGGTTTTTTGGCCAAGACTCGTCCCTTTTTCTGCTGCTGAAGTATTGCTTATCTTATGTTGTCGGACTCCAGAATGTTTAAGGTCGTCCTTGTAGGAGACGTGTCCAGGCTTTTAGCTTGGCGTTGTGGGTTTTTTGATTGTTAGCCCTACAGTTGTTGGCTTCTAAAGCCCTTGATAATCTTTCCACCGTGTGAAAAAGAAAGAAATAAACAAAAGCTCCCCGTTATGGCATATATTCGGTTTACCCAGAAATAATGTGGATTAAAAACGGGAAAAATAGTTTTTTACACTTATTTTGAGACTAATACACACAGCTGACTTCAGTTTTAGTATGTGAGAACTGACAGCGTCGGAAAGTAACGCCAGCTTTAACGTTAGTTGTCTGTGAGGGGCACTACACGGTTTTCCACTTGTTTTTTCTGCAATATTTCCTTCACTTGTTCTTGTTTCTGTACTGTCCCGCGTTCATCTCAGGTATGAGCTTTTCATTTCTTATTATTCTGTGTTTGAGGAGAATTATTAGTCATATTCTTTCAGGAATTGATGTACCTGTGTGAACGTGCGCGGCCCATTAAAGGTCTGCCTGCACCACAGCAGGTGACTGAATAAGGAACCACACCGACCTCAGAGCCGAGAAGTTTCATTGTTCTGTCTTTAGGTCTGTGTTTGTTTTACGGTTTTTGTATTGATCAAGTCAAATTACTCTTTGCATACGCTCATATCTTGACTGACATGGCCTCCTACCACCAGTTCAAATGTGTCCTCCTGTATGTTCCTATCCGCTCTCCTGCAATGAAACACAAAGTTACTTTAGACTTGTCCAGGTGTGTGTGTGTGTGTATGTGTGTGTATATATATATATATATATATATATATATATATATATAATATGATGTCTCGCTGTACTTTTGTAAACACTGGAGCGAGTGTAGGAAACAAAAGGGAACATAATTTTTTTCACCCCCACCTTGCGAAATCTGCTCATTTGTTCTCTGTTGGTAGGAATGGTTTGAAATGTTTGCTTAGCTAGATAATTAATCATTTGATTATTTAAATGAGTGTAAGAAGTCCTGCATAGACATGTACAGGTCAGTTTTTGACAGACTCATTAAAAGGTTTGATTCTTTGGTTGTACAGATCTATTGGAGAAAAAAAAGAATAAAGTTATTAAAAATATTTAATGTCGTATTTTAGTTTTTAAATCATTGTATGACTTGTAATATACTGTACCAATCACACGTGTTCCCAGAAGGAAATTATATTTGAATGTCTGTTTTAAATGTTTAAATTGAAGCAACATTTGTCCTTCAGGGACAATGCAAAATATATATTTTAATAAATTAGCTGTGCCCTCCTGTTTAAACCTTTGGGGTCAATATTTTTCATTTTTGTTCAACAAGAATACATTAAAAGGATGAATTTATTAGGAAAAAGGAAAGACTTTATTTTTTCAATTTTGTTTACACAAGAATCCTAAATGAACACACCTCACCATTATTAAATGTTTCCGGAGCGCCAAATTAACATTAGTATGATTTCTAAAGGATCATGTGACATTGAACACTAGTTTTGCTACCACTGGAATGAATTACATTTCAAAATATATTAAAATAGAAAACAAAATGTTTTAATGTTTCAATGTATTATTATTTTGATCGCTTTTTTTTATAATAAAAGCAGCTTTGTTGGACATAAGGGAACTTTCAGAAACATCAAAAACATAAATGCTCATTTCTACTTTAAAATAGTTGTATTTCCTAGCCTCTAGAGGGAGTTATAGACCATTGTGTGATCACGTTCCCACTCTCCAAGTTCATCTGAGCTCTGTAATCCCAAAAATGACATTTCCAAGAGCAAGGATATTCTGTAAGACGTGCCAGTGTAAACACTTCTTAATGAAAGACGTCTTTTATCCATCCTAATTCTGCAGCCTTACTTGACGAGTGACTCTTTTATTTGCCAGGAAGCTAAAACAGAGTCATCTAGTTAACTTGTGAGGTCTTTACCTTGAAGCAGTTGTCTTTTTTTTTTTTTTTTACCAGCGAAATGATAATATTGTGTGTGGCTTTTGGTCTCTGCTGTAGCTGAGAGGGGTAATAAGTGACACTTATACCTGAGCTTTTGTCCAGAATAATTTGATATTTTCTTTCTTATCGTGAATAAAATGCTCCTGGCAAATCCCGAATGATTTCAGAGGGTTCTCAAAAGGAAACTCTTTATAGTCTGTTCAAAATGACAGTTCCTTGTTGCTTAATTGCTGTTGATTTAATCTATTAGCTGATATGAGTTTGACTCTTTGGTTATGAAGTGTCACATTAAGGTGAATTTTAATATTGTCTGATATGCAGGTGACACCACATCGCTGGTTTTTCATGCTGTTGCAGACATATGTCTAGACTCTATAATGACAATATTATTCTCCCGGTGCTGTAATTCTATTCAATTTGAACTTGCTAAATCATAACTCCCTTGCAAGTACAAAGTGCAACGAGTAAAAATGGAAACAAATGCCTTGTCATCAGCAAACTGGCTTGTTTGGGGTTCAAACTCGAAAAGCCCCTGAGTGTATTTATTACTCACTGATGGCTTCTCTATCATTTAAACACATCATAAAATTAACAGATTCTGCCGCCACAAATGATCTGATGAGAAACAAAGCAGTGGATCTGGCAATAATGTGCTAAAATGGTGTATTTGTCAGTAAAACTAATGGGCTGACAATAGAAAGTTTTTTCTTTCTGTACATTTCTGTCAGACTGGAATGTGTTTTTATAGCTGTGATTGCAAGGTCCTGCCATTCAAAATCCCCAAACATGAAGATTGTTCATCACAATATATACTGGCTGAATAAATCATGTTATGATTGACGTCAATTAGTAAAACATTCTGGTGTTACCATACACCACAAGTCGAGTTTTTAAAATGTATTTTAATATAAACCACCACACTGAAACACAATTTCAGTCGCCAAAACAATAATAGGAATATAATAATAAAACAAATTAGGCCTACCTCATTAGTAGTGCATTTTGGGAAAGCATCATAACTGATACACAAAACTAGTTTAAGATGGTGCCTTTGGTATATTTTCTGCCTATCTAGAACAAGCTGGTCATTATTTAGACAAACTTTTACCTGGTCATCTGTTAGTGCAAATTGGTCACTAATTAGACAGTCCAACCTAGGCCTGTTCCATAAAACAAGATTAAATAAGCCAGGCTTATTTCAGTTAGTCTGACTTATTGCCAGTTAATTTGTATTACAATATGGCTAATTTGGTAAACTTGTTTTATGGAACAGGCCCCAGGTAGACCAATTTTGGACCAGCAACAAACATATTTTTAGAACGTGATAGCTGGTCCACCAGATAATAACTTGGACCAGCTACAAACTAGCTGCTCCAAACACAGTACTAAAACTAAAAACAAAAAAAGTGTTTCCTTACTTTATTTTTGTCCTACAGCTCCTTGGTATAAGGCTGAAATACAAAGTCACTTACTCTAGATCAGAAATGTTTATTTTAATTAAAATAAAACTGAAAAACTGCGTTATTAATTAGATTCAAATTCATTAAAAAAAATGACTGTGACTGAAAAACAAACTATATTGCTGTATATCCGAACGCTATTTTATTTGAAATAACTAGCACACATTTTGTTTGCTTTTTGAAAAGGGCTAAAAGATCACAATGAGGTTGACTACTATACTAACCCATGATTTCTGTTTTACAGGTTAAGATAGACTGAACTCTTTCCGTGTAGCGCGGTTGGGAATCACTAGTTTAAGGTAAGTTATGATAGTTGGGTAACACTTCGCATTAAGGTCCTAAGCATTAGTTGCTACATTAACTTATATGAACTAGTAACGAACAATATATGTTTATGTAGTTAAACATACAGCTATTATTGTTAACAGAAACTACTTTAAATCTCTAAAATGCATTAATAAATGCTGATATTCAGATTCATTTTTAGGTGTTTTATTCATTGGTAGTTGATGCTAACTAATGCATTATTTACTGTACAATTCTAATATGTTTTCACTATATAGTGTGCTGTTTCACATCATAATAAGAGATCAAGATACACTGAGCGTCTTCCAATAGTGGTGCTTTTTCATTTCATAATGGATATACAAATATCTGACTCATCCCTCTGACTGCGTGCCATTCTTATTCATTCGTATTCAATCTTTCTATAAATCTGTGAGCATTTTGCATTCCTTTTAGAAATATTTTTATCCAATGGCGTGTCAGGGGCTGATGTGATGTGGTAACATGACCGCTAGATGGAGCTACAGTTTGATATTTCAGCTAATCCCGACTCCTATTTTTTTCTTTGGGCTCAATGAGATCATCAACTTCTGGAGTGTCAGGACCATCTCCATTACAGGGCACTTAAATGAGCTTTTTGTCTGTCTGATCTCCGTCAAGCAGCGGTAATGCGTGCGCTCGCACAAGCCGAGATGAATCTAATGAAGGCACTCAAGCACACACAACCTTTATTCAGACGTCTTGAAAGGCTGTGCTTTTTAGCTCATCACTGGACAGTGGTAATTATCCGAGGTCACCCTTGTCTCGCTTTCTGCCGCCAGACAGCCGAGGCCCTTAAATCTTCGAAAACTGTGTGCGAACACAATAGATATTCAGACATCTTCTGTCATGCCAGTGTTACACTGTACGGAAGCGCTGGAATTAAATGAATGTTATTGTCTCCTGAGGGCCCGTTTAACATCAACACATTTCTCATTCGATTGTTCTGCTCAGACACGGCTAAATTACACTTACATTTTCGTATCTCACCTCCCTTCTCATTTTCAGTAATGAACGAGCGGAGGCTGAAGTCCATTCTGCGGCCACCAAGGACACTTTTCTTTATTACCGTCCATTATGAGACCCAATGTTTCTGTTTCTGTCTTCTGTCTAAAACCGTAACCGAGATCCCAGCCTTCCGAGACGGAATAATTGAGACTTTCTCCGCAAGGGCGATTCTGAAGCGTTTCAAAGTAATCTGATACCTGACCATCAGGGCTTAAGGCTGATTTATCCTTTCATTAATACAGTCTAAGGTACAAATTGATTTTAAAACACACTGAGCATTGATATCTGTGCTTTTTAGGCCTTTAAAACACCTTTTGGACAGATACAGTGGCTCTAAAAGTATTAAAATCACCTTAAAAACATGAAGGTCATTGCTGCACATTGAAAAATATAAATCTACCTGAAACCTAAAAAATCTGCCTTAACTTAACTTAGGATGCTTTTAAAGCAAACGCTAAATAGCGGGAACTGGACCTTAAAATAAAGTGTTGACTTATTAAACTTATTGGGCCAGTTTGCCAGATAGGGATTAGATTAAGCCAGGACTAGACCTTTGCAAATTTAGGATATTTAAGAATTTTTAGAAACATATCTTACAAAAATGCATTATCTGTGAGCATTTCAAGACCAAATAATGGCAATAATGTATTTTAAGATATCCCAGTGCAAGCTTTCTCCAGTTTAGACAGCTCTTAACATTTATTTTAATCTAGGACTAGTCTTAAACCCTGTTCGGGGAACTGCCCCATAGCGTTTAGTTTTGGGGCCACTATTTTTTGAACAAAAATAGAAAATGTGCATATCCAAATCCAACAAATTTGTCTTAAACGCAGATCAACAAAATCGAAATAATCCCCCCTCACCCACCCCCCGCCACATTATATTAAACCATTTTTAAATTATAACTAAATTGTAGATTATAGCTAAATTATGACATTTGGTCTCTGGCATGCTCAACAGAATCTGAGGAACAGTGACGTGCGACAAAAGGACAGACACTTGGAGACATCGAGTTAAGTAACTGAAGGTTCACATAAAAGCGTGTAAAGGGCCCTCAGCAGCTCTCCTTACACTGACACCATCTGCTCGGCACTGATGTGAACTCGCGCGTACAGCACAGCCTCTGTTTGTGCGTAGCTTCTCGAGCGGCTGATGAATAGAGCGTCTGCTTTGTACCGCGTGCCAATAACTTTGATGGCAGATCATTAGAATGAGCGCTAACATCTTTCCTGAGTGGCCCTTTTTTGTTACATTCCTTGATGTGTACAGGTGTGGATAAAGGAGGAAAGATCCAGATTTGAATTTGAATATAGTGAATCGCACATTGGCCTAAATGATGTCGGAGCATTAGCTGTGGGCATCTCATAATACCCACAGGGGCACAATAACTCAAATGCTGTATTGGGCTCATGCAAATGTGACAGATTCGTCGAACCGACATTTCTGTAAATAAAGCAACAGCCAAATGTTGTCTGTGGAACAATCTGCGCAGGGAAATAAAACAGAAATGGATGTTTGGATGTGATAAGAAACAGCAATTCATGTGACAGGATAATGCACATCAGATAACGTGATTGAGGAAGTGCTCAATGCTCATTTAGTGATGATGTGACAGGACTATTGATTATTTGAAATTCACATACTGACCACGTCAGTAACACGACTGATAATCTCTGCATTGATTCCATTGATTCTCAGGAGAACAAAATAGTGTTTTAATTCATCCTTTCCCCAATTAGTCTTAGTGATTGTAATCACTTTAGGCTTTTTGAGTTAAATGGGTGATTTTATTAATAAAATTATGAATAAATCTGAAATTTAGAAAAGGTAAACTAGCATCACCTGTTGATTTCAGAATGGTTTTAGTGTTAAATGCTTAACAACAAAAGAAATGCTTTAAAATGCAAAGACAATGAGGAATTCTCAGGAATTACATATTTAAAAATCAAATCTAATAGGACCAGCCAGATAGAAATTAAGAAATTGTCACTGTAGGTGATTTTTTGACTCTCTGAAAAAATACTTTTATTAAATATTTATTATATAATATTTATTATATATAATACTTTTATTATTTCAATGCTAGGGCTGCCGTGATAAATAGTGAGTATATTTGTGCTCCTCAGGATGACAAAACAAGGATTTTTTTGTGCCACGATGGTAAGACATTTTGCGTAGTTCTTCAGATTTGAATAGTGATCATTCCGGGTTGGAAAATGTATCAAACCAAAAAAACTTTTATAATCATCTCTGAGAACCGGAACGCAGCTTTGAAAAGCGACAACGTGATGAGACTCCATTCTTTATAATTTCAACCTCCATTAAAACTGTTTCTTAAACATGAAGTATTATCTCTCTAATTATCCATTTAAAGATCTGAGCAGATATTTTCTAACTCCTTTGTCAAATTGGCCATTTTAGGCAATGTTTGGCACATTACATTTTTCTCTCTAATTGCAAAATGCACAGGCTCTAATTGGACAGATCTGTGTTGTGCACTTAGTCTAGTCTTTAATAAGGGTCTCCAGTTCAGACGTCTTTCTCCGCTGTTTTTGAAGACTTAATGGATTTCCAGAGACATTAGATTTAACTTAATAATGGTGAGGGTTGCGGCATTAATAAAGCGTGCCTTCAAAACCGGCGAATGCAAATGTGTGTATTTAAATATCCTCTTGATGTGTGTTTCTTTTAAAGTTGCATTTCAATTTCATTTCATCAAACCCGACAGCCGTGTCTCTGTTTATGTCACGAGCAACATGAATATGCATATGGTGAATGGTAAAATTCATAAGCGTATGAAACTGATGCCTCGTCTCGTGGCAGCAGTGTATTTATTATGTAGATGATTTTATGGCTGATCTACACGGGCGAAATGTACATGAATAGATTTGCTTTTGTGCGATCAGACAACTAAAGGTGTTCTGAGCTAATTCTGCAACTGATAATACAGTTCTAACAAGTAAATGATATGCTAATAAAAGGTCTAATGAGGTCCGCAGTGTTCTTTAATGATCCAGTAAACGTTTGGCCTCACAATAAACAGATCCCTAAATGCTCTTTAAGGCTTACATGCTATGAAACACTTGGGACATCACGTAGATATTTAAAACCTTGCTCCGAACAGTAATTTCCTGTTCAATTATGCCAAATCTCAATGAGCCATGATTCTAAAAACAGCCCCCTTTGACGGCCCAGTTGTGAAGATCTGACATCGCAATGCCAGAGAAACGACAAGGCATAAAACGCAACATGCTTTCAGGTGGTCAGATGAAATGCTATTTTGTACTTTTTTCTTTCAAAACGAAAGGCAACTGTGCTGAATAAACTATTTTGCCCACCATTATGCTTATCGAGTCCCATTATGAAATTATGTCATTTCGATTATCTTAAATACCCTGTAAAATGTTCTGCCAAAGCCTATCAGAAATTTAATTGCGTATTGAATTACGATGGAATGGAACGGCGGTGGTGATGCATATTTGAACTTAACAGAAATGACATTTCAGGCTAAGAGCAGAAGGGAGCTCAGTTGCAGCTGATAATGATTATTAGTAATACTTATTAGTATTAGTCATGTCAATAAAAACGTTCACATTGAGGACAATAGACACGTTGTTAATCTTTTTTTCTCTCTCGAAATGGTGGTCTTGTCTTGCTCAAAGCCCGGGAGAGAATAAACGGAGAGGGGAGAGAGATGTTTCGTTTTCTGGGTTGCGCCCCACAGGTACCCGTGTGTCAGTTTACCAACAAGCTGCCCGCTAGGCAGTGAGGTGAGACAGCGGGTTCATCTGCCAATCAAGAGCCTCCCTCCTCTGGACACCGGCTTTATGTGGGCTCTTTACTTCAAGAGTTCTGCTGTTGTTCAGGAGCTATCTTTAGCAGGAGAGGCGAGAAGAGGAAATATGAATCGGTGTAGGTATAGAGAACAAAAAAGAAGAAGGATGAGGTGTCTTTGGCCTGCGGAGCCTCTCTCAAACAGAGCTGCAGGAAATAAACAGCAATCACTGTAGCATGACTGAAAATCCACTGAGCAGGCAGCTTTAATTGAGCCCTTCTCTATGTCTATTTCCTTTTCGCTCTTCCCCCCTTTCCCTGGACAATAAGCACAAGATCCCTTCACCTTTCTGTGCATTTTAAAGACCATTAATTGATGTGTGAAACTGCATTTTGCAAAAGTCAAGGGGTCCAAAGACCCTCAGGCGGTGCTCAGATATTTCCAGTCTAATGTTGTGTCGCTGAAGGAGGTGTTTTTGGTACAGTCAATTTCTGAATATGCACAGCAATGGAAGACAATAATCACACATAATATTTGCGTGCGTGCTATATTGATTTATGACTTGCTTATGATTAAGGCATGTTTTCTTTGGTCAGCGTGTAGGAGTTTATCCAGCGTGTTAGATTTTATCACCTTATAGATATCATATTTGCATACTGGAAAAATTTGTGAATCGTATTTCACTAGCACTAGCAAAAAAACAGCAAGTAACACGTTGAGTTGCAAAGTATAGAAACTGAAGCAGGATGTATTTTTGTAAAACATACTCCGGTAATGATTTTATTTACAACTCCAACATTCTTTTATATTGTGTGCAGAAGCATGTTACAAAAATAGTTCCTAATAAAAAAAAAAAAACAGCTATTTGATAAACTGGAGATATAGTAAAAATACATCATCCACTTATTTCATCTCTGTAAATGAATTCACGCCCTCGTTGGACATGTTTGAGCAACTCGAAACAAACAGAAGGCAAGTTATGAGAAGTATTGAAAGGTATTATCTGTAATGTAAAAGTACTCTTTGCTAATTCTACTCTGGACCTCGGATGTGATATTCAGATGTATCTGACACAGACTTTCGGTAGTATTTGTTGACGTTAGCTTCTTGCATTTCTGCGTGCGTATGATGTGAATCCGCCACGCGGCGATGTGACAATAATAAAAGTGACGCGATTCGATCCGATCCTCATGCGCTGAGCCCCGGGTGGGCGGGGCCATGCTAATGACGTCAATGGAATGGGTGAGGTGACGAGCCCCTTCTGCGCTCCGCCCCGTGTCGGTGACGGGAGGGGGAGGGAGCCAGGCAGAGCTGATCCCACGTGTGACGCTCGCATTCCCGGTTCAGTAATATTCTCTTAGCTCTGACAGTGTGTGTGTTAGTTACTGGCCATAGTTGGGTTAGCCATGGAGGGAGACGGGAGCCAAGCCACATCTGGAAGCCCTAACGATTCGCAACACGACCCGGGGTAAGCCAGAGCCAATGCTGACAGCACTTGACTTTTTTTTCCTTGTGTGTTTTTCTCCAGTGAGCATGTTTTAAAAACGCTCTTCCGGGTGCACGCAACTACTACACCTTTGTTTGATGTATATTAGAGAGCACAGCCCGCCGGGGCTCAGTAAACACACACCGCTCCGCTTTGCCTTCGTTTAGCTCTTGCTTTTTTTGTCGCTAGCTACACGTCAAAATGGCCGATCTGACATCTGGACTCACTTCTGCTGTGTTTTCCCCTTACAGTAAAATGTTTATCGGTGGCCTCAGCTGGCAAACTTCACCAGGTAAGAGACCGATGGTTCGCTGTCGTTTGTCGGGCTGTGTTGTGTTTGTTTCATTGTATCCAGCGTGGCGCGCTGTGCGGGATATGTGCCGTCATTTCAAGTCCTCTATTCGACCCCTGTTAGACATCCAGGGGGGTGTTTAATTTATAAACTGGTGTGTAACGCTCGAATGCTTTGCTCATGTGTGCTCTGTTCTTTCTGTTTTGTTTCACAGACAGCCTTAGAGACTATTTTAGTAAATTTGGAGAAATCAGAGAATGTATGGTGATGAGAGATCCCACGACAAAACGCTCCAGGTAAAAAAAAAAAAGACTGTTTTTTAGCTTATTTTTTAATCCTTTAACATTTTTGCAAAGCGACTGTTTTGCCCTTGCGCTGTTATTCGGACGCTATGCGCTGTTGAGGCGACCGGATCGGTGCGTTTGGGGAAAGGATACAGTTTGGCATTGATTTCTTGTTAAACCGAGCGTCTTGAAGAAACCGAGCGTGCTTTGTGTTTTTGTCTTTGACATTGGCACGTCAATGGGTTTTTCACACTTGAAATTGTCATTCTTAACCCTGGGTTATTTTGTCCCGTGTTTCACACCGTGCATACTTTCCCGGGGTTGGTAATTAATCCTCCGCTGTCAGATTGCGAGATCTCGTACTGTACCTTTGCGTTTGCATTTGCATATTCATGAGGATTAATACGTTGCTTGGACGCGACCTGTTTTAGTAGAAATGATCGCCACGCAGATGTGCTGTACATCTTCTGAAATGTACCGCGATAACGCGTTGCTTCCCTCAAACATTTAATTTATCCTGCGCCTGAAAGTTTCTGAGCCTGCTTATGAATATTTAATGAGGTAAGCGCCGAAGCCGTTTATGATTGGTTGTCTGTTGCTAAACGTGTTTCGCGAGGGACTTTAAAAGCGCCTTTAATTGCACGTTTTTAACATTTTATTTAGCTTATATTTAACATATAAGCTATGCTTATAACCGGCCTTTACCCAGGGTTTAAATAGACCTTAACCCGGGATTTTGTCCTTGCCAGATAGTAACGTTATTTCTAATGTAACACGTTATGCAAATTATGTCACCAAGTTCTAGCTAAATAATATAATATGGTGGACGTATTAAAGGGACACTTCACACGGAAATGAAAATTCTGTCATTGTTTATTCTGTGAAACACAAAAGGAATGGTTAGGGGCTGACAGTTTGTCACCCTTCACTTTTATTTGCACATTTTCACCCCATAGCGTTACAATGAAAGTGAATGGTGACTGAAGCTGTCGTTCTACACGTTCTTTTATGTTCCTCAGACAAATGAAAGTCGTGCAGGTTTGGGTGAGTAAATGATGACAGAATTCCCATTTTTGTGTAACCTACCGTATGCTTTTGTCCTTGACGCACTGTAATTCAAAGATAACATGTTTGTTATACATAGTTCATGTAGCATTCAATAATAAAATGGATATGTTAACAAGCGAAGCAGTCAAACGTGTGTAGTGCATCGCTGTCTGTCAGCTGCTAATGTAGGTCTGTGTTTTTGTTTGTTTTGTTTTTCAGGGGATTTGGCTTCGTTACGTTTGCGGATGCGGCCAGTGTAGATAAGGTCCTAGCTCAACCTCACCACGAATTAGACTCCAAGACGGTACGTTCTCTTCTATTTGCGTTTATGTTTTGTGAATTGCTGTTTAAACATGCTTGTATCTGTGACATTCAGTGGTGAAAAGACACGCAGTCTCCCTATCATATCCCTTCCCGGGTCGAGGCACTCTGCGGCATTTGTCATTGTAACACACACACACAACAGCAGGGTACTTGACATAAATATGTAGCCGGATAATTAGTCCTGTCTTCCTCGCATGCCTCAACAGGTTTTAACCCCCTGCTTGCCAAACCGGGACTGGGGAACAAAGGGTTAAATCTCATTGAGGTATGGGGGGAAAGAGGGAATTAATTACCTGTGTTCTGTTGTGACTCCAGATGTGTTCAGCGGCTCTTGTGACGTAAGACTTGCAGTGTTATGACGTAGTGTTTTTGCACTCTTGTTCCTGATTGAATTTTCCAGACAGAACTCCGGATGTTGCTCAGGGCAAGAATGTATTTTGGATGCATGCATAAATTCATTGTAAACCTTGCTGACTAGAAATGTTTTACGCGCCTGATTTACACGGTAAACTAATTTGATCTCATTTGTTTTTTTGTTTTTTTTATGTATTTTTGTTTTCTTTATGATATATTTACTTTGCCATTTGTGGTGCAGGTTAGTGTGGTGCACACTTTTGCCATTATGCATTAGATTTATTTCCTAATGTGTCATAATTTGAATTTTTCTTATGTATTTTTCAGTTGTTTTATTCATGCCTGGAGTTTGCTGTTTCGACATTTAGAAGGCGCTTGTAATATGAACACTTGAAGTAAACTTAAAGTTTAGAATTTTCTTGTACATTTTTAAATAAAGACTCAAATTTTTAAAAGATTTTGAAGTGTGTTTTTACCTGTAGAGTTTAGGATACTTTTCTATATATCGCAGCACTTACGTTGTAATGCTTTTGTATTTATATTGAGTTTTGTTTGAATTGAATAACGTTGTGTTTATATTATAGTATTCATATTATTATAACCGAAGCATTTTTTTAATAGAAGTAGGAAAAATGTTATTTGTTATTTTACATTGGCCATGTAAATATGCAAGTCATGCGTATATTTCTGTCAGCAAGAAGTGGGTTTGCCTTATTCAACCTAACCTAAATTAAGGTAGAAATGCATTTAGACCGTAAACCCCAGTTTAAGCAGATGCTCTACCAGTAAAGTTAATGTGAATTATATTTTCGTATTTTTTATGTATAAAGTCACCATCTTTAGTGTTTGTAGACAGTTGCTAGTTACCTGTAGGAGTCCAAATTTGAAAGAGCCTTTTATTTGGTATAGCTAGGGTGTGGACAAATACAGCCTTCACTGACTTATTTTAATGGGTGCCATGTTGCTGCAAGTTCATATCAAGAGACAGACTGTATTTAAAGGCGTTCATAGCTTCCCTCAGGAGTTTTGTGACTAATACTCTCCCAGGACACCGTGTTTTTCCCAGTGCTTTCCATTTAAAAAAAAAAAAAAAAAAAAAAAAAGTATAATGTGTAATTCTGTGATAAGATGGGGTTGGAATTATTTTTCTGTAGGCAGTTTGCTGGGAACACCATTTAAATATTTTTTCAAATGTATAAAAAAAAATACACAAATAAGGTATAATTTATTTTAATATTGAAAACATTTTATTTAACACTAGCGTTTAATCTTAACGTGTACACGTGAGGATGTGAAACACCAAGCTAAGGTTCACTGACAAGTTGCACTGATTAGATTAGATTAGATCAGGTGGCTAATTTGGTCAACAGCTCATTAACCTGTTAAACTGTTTATTACCCTTTACTGAGTAATAAAGATTACTGATGATTGTTTACTTAATTCCAGCAATTGGGCAAATATTAATTCTGAATCATAATTTAGCACAGCAGGTGAATATTCGCCACCTCTCTTGGTTCTGTGCCCTAAATCTGTTAGAAACACAGGTGTGCTATTCATTATATTTCTCTCTGCCAGTTTAGCATTGACTGATGTAAGCCGAAATGCCTTCAGGAGGAAGAACATTTCTGTCTGATTAATATAACATTGTACATGTCAGTGTTGCACTAGTCGAAAAACTTGTAATTCGGACATCAAAAGTGGGTCGTTTAGATTACATAACCATGGCACACATGTGTAATTCTAGTATTCTTAGTATAAAAGTGGGTCAAGGTTTGACGTTTCAAATGCTCTTGAATGGCTGAGGGAAAAAAAAAAAAAAAAAGCTAGCGTTAGCAGTGATGTATCCAGGATTGAGAGAGATTGAGATCATGTGGACAGTAGCGGCTGGTGCTAAAGCAGGGATTACTGGGTTCTGGGTAGTGATGTCATCGTCAGGGTTGGGGTGGTGGTGTCATGACTCTGGGGTATCGGCTCCAACTGGAGACCAGGAGCTGTGAGGAAGTTGCACTGATGTAGGTTTAAGAACTAATTTAAATTGTCAGTGCAGTTGAAAGCTCTTGCTTTTGATGTCTATAACAGAACAAATATTACTATTATTAAATATTACTGCTTTAAAAAGATCAAGGCTTGATCTTTACCTCATCACTGCCTGTTTCCTTTAGCTTTTATTTCCTAGGCTTATTCAATTGAATATTTCTTTTTTTTTGCTGTTTGCAGATTTCTGTATGTTTTTGCACATCTACTACGTAGAGTAATTTTCATGTAATATCCAAAAAATGTAAAATGTAAAAGTAATATCCCATATAGATATTCAAATGTTTATAAGCTTTTATACTTGCGCAGTTTATGTGGGTATTATATTACAGATTGACAATATTTGAGTACTAATATATTTAGTTGGCTCGTTTAGAAATAAAAGAAGTACTTGCTTTATTTAGGAGTTTAGAAGTACCTGCAGTGTCATCTTTACATTTTTTTCGTATTTTATTGCATTTTCTATTTTTCACTTTTTTGTAATTTCCTGTCCAATCTTTTTGTCACATTTGAAGAGTGCAAATGGACCAAAGAAAACCTGTACAGAGATATTCTTGACACACTTGTTTCACATTTGATTAAAAGCTGTGTAATCTGCAAATCTGAAAGCCTAGGGTGAGAATTGCATTGTGTATTGACAACTGAAAGACTGTTGCCGGTTTCTCTAAAAGCAATCTGTTTTAGATTAAACACTTTTCTGGATGAATTAAAGTATAACACAACGGCATCATTTCCCACCAGAAAGGTTTTTTTTTGCTGTACATATTGCAATTCTGTTCAGGTCAAATTAATTTACCAGGAGACCCCCCTCCTTCGTATTCCACCAAAACATGTTTATTACGTTTTTGCACACTTCCACATCTCACAATTCTGCTTTTCTTTTTCTTACCATTTATAAGAAGTGACAAAGCATTCAGACATGCGGTATATTCAAGAGCAATATAGCACTAATGGATCTTTTTCCCTTGAGTTATTTTTCCATTTAATGAGAGTGCAGAGGCAAGTCTTTGAACTGTTTTTGTTCTCGCATGCATGATTATCTACAGTCCTATTCTAGTGCTTTGGCTGCCCAAAGCTTTTGGCCTGTGTGCTAAAAAGAGGGACTGTTGTTTTAGTCTATGAATGTTTAAATGGCCAAAGCAAGCATCTTTCTCAACAGCAAGTCGGCCAGTAACTCACTTATTTCCCTTATATTGTAAAAGTGTTTTAAAATAAGTAAGTGACGTTCACTAATATGCAGTCTAACAAGCCAACTAGTGGAAATTAATGATACCTGTTTATAATTTATGACACAATCTCTTAAAATGATGTTGTTTTGTTTTTTTAGCATTAGAATCATCAGTATTTAGCATTTATAAGAAATGTATGATGCAAAGATCAATAAAAGATAAAAAACCCCACCTTGATTGCAATTGATTGTATTTCTATTGTCAATTTATCCTCCAAGGGAATTTGTTATTTTTAATATCCAGGAAGAATCATTACGCTGGTTCAGAACGCCAGCAGTTTATGTAAATTACAAATGCTCTTAATCACGATTTGTGCGAAACAACCTTTCGTTTGTAATGTAATAAAATCACATAGCATTACACTTTTCTAACCGATAAACCAAAATGCATTATAGGCCCTCGTGCGGTGTGGTACAGCGCAGGAGAGAGTCACCCATAATAACGCTAATCCCTCAGGGGGGAAGGAGGTTGTGGATGTATTGATCTAATGCCCTGTCTTGATTCTCCGCAAATCTACAGCGCTCACTAAAACACCTCCCGCCATGTCGACCTGACCTCCCTCGAGGCCGCAAGCACTTCTTCAGCGAGTCTTTGAATTATCCCTGGTGTGTTATATAATGCCACCTGTTTATTTATGTTGTAATCGAGTAATTATGCTCTAACCTGTGTAAGGTTTTATTCGATTTTGTCATACACAGGCCTCATGCAACCAGCGTGTAATAACTAGGCGAGATTACACATGAGACATGGAGCATTGCATCATGATTAATGCTATAATTTCCATGAAGGTTATCGAGTAGTCGCAGCACATTGACGGCTTTTTCTAATATTTTCTAATTTTCCTCTTCACGTAACAGTATCACAAGCTCAGTTTTCTCATATTTCTTTCTCTCCTTCCTTGTCTCATTTAGATTGATCCTAAAGTTGCCTTTCCAAGACGCGCTCAACCCAAGGTAAGAGCTGTTTGCTTTTGCTCTCTCATGCCGAGCCACTTTACATTTGCAAGTCTGCTGCGTATTTGTTAATAGTGTGAGAGGGTGAATGTTTTTCTGAATTTGGCCTTTGATGGAGCCGAGTTGAGTTGGAGTTGTAGCTGTGATGTTACGTTATGGTCCGTTACAGTCTGGCTGGTGTTATTTTCCAGGCTAACTATGACTTCTCTGTGCCACAGTACAAGGAGAGGCTGTTTAATTGTTGTTTCAAATGTGAGGAATTCGTTTTTTTTAATTAGCGTGGCTGGGGATGAACTCGAAGAACTATCATGAAGAAAATATTGAATTATCACTGCCTTGTTGAGCGTGAAGGTTGAATTTTTTTTCTGCTTTTTGGGGGCATGAGGTGGGGTGGTGATTAACTTACCTTTTTTAGCATCGCTGCTTGCATGCAAGATTATTACAGAGGGTTTTTTTTTTTTTTTAAATGTTAAAAAAAAAAGAATTTTGCTCTCGGCTGTGGAACACAGAGCATTAAATCCCTCATTTGAATCTTGTCTCAACAAGAATATTTTCTTTGTATAGCTGTGCGTGTGTTACTTTTTATGTTTTTTTATGGTATCTGATGTCCTGCTTCTGCAAGCCATGCTGGCAATGAACTTCCGACAGCCTCTTCACTTCAGACTGCACTGTCAGCCAGATGGTCTGTGCCCCAGATTTTGTGTCTGCCGTGCAGCCGTTGCTGGCCTCTCAGGCAGAGCTGGGACGGCCCCCCTGGCTCAGCTACGGGCCACCAACACTTTCACCCAAGAGAATAGGTGCACTGATCTGAGATCAGCCTAGGTGTTTTCTTTTCGAACGGATGCTGAACAGAACGGCAGACGGTCCTTGATCAGAGCAGGCTGGGGAGGAGGGCTCGTGGGGTGACAGGTGTCCATTGCACACTTGTCTGGCTAATTGATATAAAGAACTTTTTTGCTTCATCCAGAACTCATTGGAGGAGAAAAGGTGCACTCTTTTTCTCGCTCTCACGCACATACACATGCCAGCGAGGCTGGTCCAAATGCAGGCCACAGGGCCCCGGGCCTAATGCTGTTTCTTGGCTCGAGTTGGACATGGGATGAATAGTAGTATTAATACGGCCAGGCTCCAGTAGCAGTTAGACTGCAGCCCTGTGGATGTTTGCTTAGAGCCAGGCGCATTGACAAATAATACACTAAATGCAAATACATTATTATTCCCATGTCCTTTCAATAGGCTAGGCATTATTGCACCATTGGAAGTTGCCAATAGTTAGCACCATTCAGTTTCATTACCCTAGCCAACCCTACACTTAGATTTAAGAGCAAACCAGCAGTGGACAAACACGAAGAACCAAATGGAAAAACGAAGGAAACAAAAGATCAGCCCTCTCAATAGCCATTCTGTCCTCGCCATGCGACGATAGAGCAGTTTTTTTATCTCCCAACAAAAGCACTAAAAGGGAGTGGGGATTTGTTTTTGCAATGATTGTGTTAAACAGCGCAGAAGTTTACCACAGGCGGAGGGCAAGATTGCTTTTTCGCCGTATTTGTGATTGGGCTTGTTGTTTCACACTACTTTTCCCCAACACGGCTCTGCATGTCCCGACAAGATTTTAATTGATATTGGGATTGAGGCCACTTTTGGAAGCGAATGGATTTTCGCAGGTCTGATATCGCCCTCCGAGAAAACTGTTATTTTCATCAACCCTAAGGCTGCATAATCCTTCCAATCAAGTTACCGACGCTTCACCAGCTGCTGTAGTGCGGTTTTAACAAGCCTCTAGGTGCAGTAAGGCGATGGACGATCATCTGTATGTGATGGGCCATTTGTTTGCTGCTGATTCTTGTCCTTTCTCATTGATCATGTTTGGAGGCCGCTTCATCACCAGTTGCTAATTTAGTAAGCTTGCATTTATCTTCAAGACATTTGTGTACAAAGCGTTACATTCTCAAATAATTAATTTCAAAGCTATTAATGTCCTTTATGGGGTCACTGATTGGAGGACAAATTTAGAAAATTCATATTGTTGCAAATAACTAGATACGTTGAGGAGCTGTAGCTTGTCTCCTCTATTTAAAATTATATTTCATTTATTGTATTAAATATTTTAATGGTATTTTGTATACTGTTATAATAAGTAAACTTAAATAAGATGGATGATTCTGTACAGAGGCTCTTTTTTATTTTATGGTGTTCATGTTACATGTTTAATATTTTAATAATAAAAATAATAATAACAGTAAGAGTTACTGTGACATTTACAAATATTTAAAGTATTAAAGTATATAATACTTTAGTAAAGGGACCAATTCTCGCTATTAACATGGTTGTTATTAACATATTGGCTGTTTATTAGTAATTACAAAGCACATATTCTGCATGACCTTATTCTACATCCCTAATCCTGCACAATATTTAGACTTACTATAACTTTATTGAAGCAAAGGTCATAGTTAATGGTTTGTTAATGCCAAGAATTAGTCCTTAAAATAAAGTGTGACACAAAACGATTACCCGGTTATGGTTTTCATTTTGAATCTGTCAAAAGTTTTGAATGACTAGTTGTTTTTTGGGACACTTAGTAGGTTAGGGGAACTAGCTTAAATGGCTGTGTATATGCAGGACTAAATCTTAAGTGTGGACAATATCAGTCGAATCTGCCCCCTGGGTTTTCATTCCCTGCCTCTGGCTGCCAGCCTCTGTTTTTTTTTTTTTTTTTGCCATTAAATGATTATTGTGTGATTTTTGCTGACACTAGTACAAAACACTGTTAGACACCGCATAATGAGTTTGCATTCAAAGCTCAGAGCAGTCACCTTCGGGTCCTTAAATTTTATTTCACAGGGGTCTCACTAATCTTTGCCAAGCCAGTGGCTATAATCAGTCTAATGAGTGACATTATCTACAAAAATGGGAGCTGTGCTCAAAGTACAGCCATGTTAAAAGGCCCAGCACACAACATAATGTGATCCTTCAGCTCCAGCAACACGCAACCAGCCTGAGTGGAGATGTCCTGGCATTTACCGCCCATAAGTGCTGTCAAAACAATGCCTGAGCAAAAGCTACATTCCCAGTTCTCTCATTTCCTGCAAACCGCCTAACACTGGACTGGCAGAGAAAAGCGAGAGAGCGCTTGTCTGAGCTGAAATTGAGTTTACCCTTGTATTTTTTTTTTATTTTTTATTTCCCTTCCATCCTACATTGTATGGTGCTGTTTTTCCTCTCACTCTCCTTCCCTCCTTCTCGCTCTCTTTGTCAGTTTTTGAGTGTGTAAAAATATTTGCACCTAGTGTACTGCGAAACAGTGAAGCTGTCGGGTCCTGTGGCGTGGGCTCTTGGGGAGAGGCACACGACTAAGTGTGAAAACTCCAGGCCAAGTTTTTAATGAAGTCCAAAAGGTGGTGCCGTGTGAAGTGCCGAAACCACCTCTCGGCGAACGTTTTCTCGCTCTCTGGGAGAAAAGAGTGGCACAGGGAGCCCACTGACTCCAAACAACCCCAGCGCCAATTAAAAAGCCTGACTAACGCACGGCTCAATCCAGCTTCACGGGCTCCGTTGATCGGCTCTTTCATTTCCGCCACCATAGTTCTTTGCTGACAGCTTGGCAAAGCAGTCCCTTCTCTCTTTTGAATTTTCTGCAGGTGCTTTTTTTTTTCCTCGTGGGCTGAGAAAACAGATTTGATAAAAGGGCCTTTGTTAAATCTGTTGTAGGTAGATTTAAGTGTGGCTTGATGTAAACATTGCATGGAAGTTGAAAAGGTGAACTAAAAAGAGAAAGAAAAAGCACTGTTCTCCATGCACTTGACCTTGTGGATTTTGATTAGAAGTGTAACTGCCATTTATTGTTCTTGTAATTTCAGAAGTGTTATTAATTAGCAAATTTAAATTTGCATAGTTTCTTTAAACAACGTTGTTTAAGCTGCAAAATAACGCTTTTTACACCGTGTTTACCTTGTCAATTGCTGTGATTAGTGTATTAGTGCTGCACCCTTCGTCATTGTAGGTGAGTGACATTTAGTGTTGTTGTTGTCAATGCTTTCTTTTATTTATTTTACCTGTAAATACCAGACTATGCATACCAGACATGCTTGTGGTATACTAATAATAAAACAACTTGATGCTATTATTTATGATTTAATTTGTAATTGGTATGAATTTTATTTTTTTAAATAATGGTTTATTCTAAAGCTTAATTTCTAATTGGTATAAATTGGTATGAGAGCCATCTGAATGCAAAGTAACATCTTGTTTTTAAAAAGTAAAGCTGTTCTTTACATGTTCAAGGGTTGTCTGGTAAATTTATTGTCACTGAAGTACTCTCAGTTCAATTGTTTTATTGTAAAACCCATAAAAGCTGTATGTTACCCAAAACAACACTATGCTAATTTGGCGCTTAAGAAACATTAGTGATGTAACTGTATCAAAATCTCACGATATGATAATATAGCGATATGAGGTCCACGATGCAATATTTGTTGTCAAATAAAGAGTTGGGGAAAAAAAGCGTACATTTTAAAGTTAAATTATTCTATCTAACACACTTTATAATACACAGTCTAAATTACATTCACACTGGAATATAATAACAACAACAATGACACTAATAGCCATATATTGTAAAAAAAAAAAAAGTAAGATTTCATATGTATTTAATTCTGACTTTACACTATAGAAGGGAAGTAAAACACTTATTTCCTCATTTCTACACTTGAAAGAGATATTTAAGCTTTTGTTTTGACGGACATGGCAGTAAGTCTTGAATTTCGAAGGAAAACTTCAGCTTCAGTGAAAAGAAGCTAACAAAAACGAGTTTAACTACAAATGCTGTAATTGTCTGTCTGTTCCAAAACGAGCACTGAACTCACAGCTCATGCAATAAACGAGTTCACTGCATTAATTAACTGTGGACGGAGCCGTTTTGAGGCATGGAAAACACCGTATCACAAGATGATTACCTTAACAATGTTGAAATGTGCAACGAAATCAGACTTGAAGGGTTTAAGCCTTTTATTTTTAGTTCATTTGACAGATAGTGTGTCAAAGCACAATTGTCCAAAACACAACTTTAATGTAAAAAAAAAAAATATTGGAAAGAAAATTTTAAATAAAAAAAATACAAAGTGAAATATAAATCTTTTGTAAGATTATAAATGTCTTCAGTGTCACTTTTTACTTTAATTTAAAAACAAAACATGTATTACTCAAGGCAACTGATCAACTTTTTTTGATATGGTTGGATTTGAGCAGGGAACCAACTTTACATATCTGCCTTGGTCACATGATAATTTTGAATATGCCATTTTTGCCTGTTCTTTTTTTCTAAGGAGTCTTTGAGAGCCCTGTCTTCCCTTCTTGTAATGCATGGTGACTGAGAGCATGACTGGTGCGTTCACATGCTTGGGAACTATAGAGGAGAACTCAGTACCGCTGTGGCCGGCCCAGCACTAACTGCTGTTGAGTGACACTAATGAGGAGAACAGGCATGCAGGAAAGGGAAGGAAACAAGCTCTTCTGGACATGGCCATTGACAAAACCCCTTTAAGATCTCACCACTCACTGCAATCTTTCCCAAGACCCCCCCCCACCTCCCCAGACTTCCCTTCTCAAAAAGACACATCTCTCAATTAGCATGGCTCGGAGAACATGGCGCTTTGGTGCTTTTCCTTTGATTTGTTTTGATTAGCAGGATGTGAGGGATCTAATTGAATCCTGTTCTAGAGAGTATAGCAACACGTCTCACATGGAGCCAAAACAACAGAGAATAGTCTGAGACGGGGGTCAAGATACATTCTGCAGTTGCAAATTTGAATCTGAAGTTGTGGTTGAGCTTGTTTTTACATGAAATGCGCAGAAATGATGAGGGTGAAATTTTCATGCCAAGTGGTATTTACGATTAGTGTAAGCTTATTTTACTGGGCGTTTGTTAAAAGAGGAAATTCTTCTGTTCACATAGTTTTCACTTTAATTAAAAAAACAAAAGATTTACAAGCTCTGTTTTGTGCCCTTTTCTTGGAAAATGGCAGCAAATATTTGTGTTGGCTGTTGTGTTGTTCTTCCTGCCTCATTTGTTCAGGCTCACTGCCTATTCAGAAGTAAGCTGATACACACAGGCCTTTCACAAATGGGCCTAATCAATAGCAAATCGCTTTATCTTTCTTTTGTAACTGTATGAAAGTTAAATAAAAAGTTCATTTTCTGTGTAGCTGCTGTTGTATGCAGTGGCTTTGTGCCAGTTCTGAAAACACATGATTTTTCTTAGGTGATGTTTCTCTCCCAGTCACACCGTGACATTAACTGAGTAGAAAGAGTAGCAATAGCACAAGGGTGTTGTGTTCTGCCTCCCAGCTAAAGACACTGCGTGAGCTGAACCAAATGTATTGTTTGACCCTTTCTAACGCCAGTGCTAAACTTGCGCTTGCAGATATTTGAAATTGTGTGCAGCGACCACCTGATTTGATCCCATTTGATTTCTGATTGGTTGTCACGTCTCATTTTTCTTTTTATACGTGGTGTTTAGATTTAGTTTGTCTGTGCACATAGATGGAACATTGTCTGTATTTTTGACATCAATGTTACTGGATGACCTGATTTTTGCCATTTTTATTTGAATTAGCATTGACCAATGTGTTTTTCTGTTAATGTTGGAAGTGATACTTTTATTTTATTGGTGCTAAGGAAATTTAGAAAAACGTTTAATAATAGAATTATTAAAAAAAAAATATTACTTATCATTTTTATTTATATTTTTTAGGTAAAGATCAGTAAAGATAAAGGTCTTTTTTTAAATTAGTTTTTCATTTTTTTTAAATTTAATTTTACTGACTTTTGAATTAAATTCTGTAATTGTTGTTTTACATATTTGCAAATTTCTTGCTGAACTCCCACAATAGATACTAATACCGGGTGTAAAAAGGGTGCTCTGATTGATTTGTCATCGTGCTTAGAAATCTGTACATTTTGAGGCACAGGTTGCACACAATGCTGTCGTCATTACATTTGCTTTCTCAACCCTTAGTTTTATTCCATTTTGATAAAAGTCTTGCAAAATAAGACTATACAGGATTACTTCAGGCCAGCTTTGACTTTGCCTTGGGCTGTCAGGCCTGGAAGCATGTCAACAGCGCAGACAGGTTATTACACCGTGACAAACTCAGTACGGAGCATCCCGGAGCTTTCATTTAGGGTTTCTCCCAGAGTGGAAGGCTGCCAAGTCTGCCAGAGCCCTTGTAGGAGCAGACAAGCTTCCAAATCCGCCCAGTTGACGCTGTGGCGCGCTTCTCTTTGATGCTGCGGTTACCTGCCGTGTCCTATGCACAGTACTGATGTAGCACTGAGGCTATCGGCCCACACACTCCACCCTCTGACAGCCGAACTCTGTGCTGCTGCCTGCTGGCTCTCGCTGTCTTTCCCTGTCTGAGACCTCATACGAACCTGCCTGCTGCATGGAGGGTAGGAGATTTGCAACTGGTATGTAATCACTAGCCGTTTAAACAGCCTGTTTATTTTGCCGTTGGTAGGGATGCACACGTTTTGGCCGGTATAGTAGAATCCATGTTAAATATCTGTTCTGTTTTTGTTTTAAAAAATGTCAGTGTTATATTAGGTCATTGCAACATCGATTTAATCAGTCAAAATGTTGCTTAAAATTGCTACAACAATAATGCTATGCTATTTATTTAACACACACATGTTGAGAGATTCCAAAAAAAAAAAAAATGTAAGCAGACCTGATGGTATGATTCTAAATAATTTAAATGAGTCACTAGTATCTGCTGATAAGCAGTGTGGTCCCGTATATCATGCATTTCTAATTTTCTGCCAGGAGAAGCATATACTGCATGTTTTTGACCTTGATGCACAAACTGCAGTCAAACCCATTTTTCTCCCTGCGTTGTTACTTCTTTGACTTGTCGGATATTGACATTTCTGACTCTGTGGAAGCTGTGCTCGCCTCGTTCACTGTCCACTTCTCTCTGGGTGTTTGTGAAATGGACGGTCTGTGCAATCAGCGCAGTGCTGTTGGACGCTCCTGTGACCTGCCGTGTGTATGTCCTTGTTCAATGATTGTCCTTCAGTTCACTGCAGTGCTCAGCTCCTCTCCTCCACACAGCTCCAACACTTATCTGACCAGGTGGCTGATATGTTTTCTTTTCTCTTTCTCCCCCTTTTTCACTCATTGTTTTTAGAATCCTAGTGCAAGGGCAATTTTTTTTTATTTATTTGTTCTTTTTAGTTTCCTCTCAGGAGCACTTAGATTGCCCTCTTTCAATGTCTTTTCGTCACTCTCCATCTTTTGTCTTACACACATACAGTGCACAAACATCTAGTGTGCAGGAATGGCTAAATTTGTATCTTTAGAGGACTGGGTATGTGTAAGGACATTAAATGGCAACCCAACAAAATAGCAAAATAGTTTATTATACCATTTAATGTTAATGAAATTAAGTGTTTATGTTGCCATAAACTGCCTAGGCCCTACAAATTGCAAAATGATTAACATTAAAAATGGCTGAATAGGACAATGGACTTGTTTTTGTTTCAGAATTTCAATAGTTTAATGCTCATGCCAGTAGTTCGCCACAAAACAGATTGTGGTCTGGGCAAATTAGTTTATCCTCTTTTGAGTGAACCTTTATAAAATGTATTCTGGGTCATATTTCTTTTTACCTTCCATAATTTTGCTCATGATTTTTGAGGTTAAGGACATGCCAGGAAACATGTTGATATTTGTGTAATTTGAAACCAAATGACAGATATTGTGTATTAAGTTTAGTATTTTTATTGGATGTACAACAATTTTTTCCATGTTCTACTTGCTTTTAAATCTGTATATGTTACCATCAAAACTATGGTTAAATAAGTGATCAGTTTAGTTAATTATTGTTATTTAGCAGTTCTTGCCAACCCAGCTTGGTGACCGTTTTGAAGAGTTTAAAACCAATGCCAGCCTTAGTGAGGTCACTATTTAGTTCCGCGAAAGGTACAAAAAGGTATTAATATGCTCATCCGGATCTCTGTGGTTTGTCCCTCGTGGCAGTTCAGGGAAGCAGGAGCATCTATTAGCTGCAGTGTGTGTATGGCTGTCAGGCCTAGGCTTTTTTTTTTTTTTTTTTTATTGCCTCCGAATGTGACTAGCGCTGGACACCCCCCTCAGAGGCGACGCCTCCTTCAGTTGCATTCTCTCCGCCCTCTGGTTAGCTGGAGCCTTTCATACCGCATGATAAATCTGATGCTAAATTTAGAGGCCGTTTTTCTCGCACAGAGAGAGAGATTACTGGCAAAGAGAGAGAGTGAAAGACGGAAAGTAAGAGAGTGTGTTTATGAGTGTCGCAGGCCTGCTATCCACAACAAATCCATTTGCAAAGAGACGTGTTTTTTTTTTTTTTTTTTTTTCTCTCATGAGGGCCATTGTTGTCACTGATTTTCCATTGTGTGATTTATTTGCTGTTATTTTAACAGTGTATTGTTGCTTTATTTAGTTCACTTCTATTTAGGAGGACAAAATGTTGGCCAGGCCTTTATAAATATGCATTTCTCCTTTGCAAATCCTATCAGGGAGTTCAATAACACCTTGTCTTTTAAAAAAGACAAAGTCAGAAAGACTGTTTCTAATTGATCGGATTCCAGTATTTCACATTTGTCCTTTTAGTCGACGTGTGCTGTATATACAATTGAACTAACCTTTAATCTCTCATGCCAAGGTTTCCTAAGCATTTCTTCTTTTACTTGTTTATTTGGCAGTAGTAACGGTGCAGTTATGTAACGGTGAACTTGCAAAAGGCTGGGCTGTATATGCAGGCGCAATCCCTGCTTCAGGATTTAACTTATCCCGTTCACTACGCAAGTCCCTGAGAAACCACTTACCTTGATTTTCCACGCTACTGCTTTGGGATTTCATTTGATCTTTAAAAGCAGATGGCACACCAGCTACATCTAAGAACAAAACAAGTGCCATCTTCCTTTCATATTGACCAAAGACACAAATACACTTAGTGTTGCACGTAAGGCACCGCACGAATCGAAGCATCAAACGAAATTAGCCTTGAGCGCGACTGGTTAGCAACAGCTGTTAGCTTCAGCAGACGCACGCTAGGCTTTTGATGTAGCGAGAGAGGGTAAAGGGTGATGCTGGGTCTCTCTGAAGTATGCAGGGAGATGGGAACTTGCTGGGGACGTTTTTCCAATGCTGATACAGCTGAAACAACAGGAGGGACAGTGCGCTTGAGAGGACTGACCTGCTTTACTCCCCTGTCGCAACACCGACGCCAAAACAAACTCGAGCACCTTTTCGAGACTCAGTCAGTGTGCTGTGCTCTAATTCACAGGTGTCTCAGCTGACCTATTTCATATCATGCTGTGCACAGCCGCAGTTGTTTCAAGGGATTGTTCACCCAAAAATGAAAATCTGTCATCGTTTGCTCACCATAAGGCTTTTCTAAAGCCGCACAGGAGTCGTCTTGAACGTGTTTGTATATCTGATGAAAAAGCAGTATAGGTTTGTGAAATGTTATTGCTATTTAAAATATCTCTTATAATATATCATTTATTTCTGTAATGGCAAAGCTGAATTTTCCACAGTTGGCCCAATCAATATATTGACTTCTCGCGCCAATATATGTACACAACCTCAATCATTTTTGGTGTTATAAATTATATTAAATTAAACATGTTATATTTACATAAACATAAATGTTTTTTGCATTCCACTTGTGCCTATGTCTTTTGCAGCTTCAAGTTTTATAAGGTATCTAATATTTTGTTACTTAATTTCTTAATAAAGTTTGTTGTCAGTTGAAAGTGTGTAGGCCTTCTTGCATTATTATGCTGTTATATCATGATTATACTTGTTGTATGTATAATAATATAAAATGTTATATTATTGATTCAGTGGCATAAAATGAGTATAATAGCACTTATTTATGGTGCAGTGTTTCTCAGTACCACATGCTCCTTTATAAATCATAATACATTAAGAAACATGCATCATAAATACTGAAAATGGTTTTTTTTCAGGATTATTTATATAATGTTAGCATTTAATTGAAATGGAAATCTTTTGTGACATCGTAAGAGTATTTATTATCACAATTAACCAATTGAATGCATCCTTTCTTTAAAAAAGCCTTACTGACCCCAAACTTTTGAATGTAGTGTATTAAATATAAATCACTTTCTTTCCAATTAATACTGCTCCTGATGGTGAGGTTTTTGCCCCTCATTGCTTCAAATATGACATGAGCTATTTTATTTGAAATAGCAGAGCTCAAACAATCCCTTATTCAGCAGCAGGTTTTTATATGGAATTCTCTGCCCAACTGTCATCACACTGTCCTCTCAGTTTTTAAAATAAATCTCCTGTAGGCCCTCTCCTCTGGTGAACTTACGGAGGCCCATTAGGAGCGTCTCCCTGTTGGAGTTGCAAATGGTGCAGGCTTTTATTTTTGGCCCTGTCCTGGCTGATGTGCTCTGTTCTGAGACCGCTAGCTCTAAGATATTGATAGGTTTCGCACTCTCTCCCTCTCTCTCTCTCTCTCTCTCTCTAAATCTCACTCACGCTCCAAAACACAACAACACATACGAACTCATGCATTTGTGTTATAGACATGTATGGGAGAGCATTGATTACATTTTACATTTGGATTTAAACATTACAAACGTTGTTGTTATACAGCTAAATACAGTTTCCGCATCATACTTGAATTCATACTTTAAATGACCAATTTTATGAATTCTAGATGTTGTGAATGAAAATATAAACACTTGTGAGGGGGCATATTTTTTCTTAATACTATGGACATTATAGCTAAAATTTAGAACTGTGGCACACAGGGCCAAGTGTTGTGCTTTCCAGCAGGACTAATTACTCAAAGACCCTGATGCAGTGATACAATAAATCACAATCATTTATCTGTGGCTAGTGTCTGTGATGAATAATTAAGCTAGTTATTAGTAAAATGAACAGCACATTAATTACCCATAGGCCTCCGTCATTAAAGGTTGTGTCTGGCTGAAAATGAAGGCAGATCTTGGGTTCGGTTCCTTTAGTATTGACGTATCATGTCTGAAGCTCGTGTTCTAGACTCGGGGTCTTTAACCTCCTCGGTTAGAGGAGTTCACAGTGAAACGTGCAGCTTGTTGGTAATCGACAGAATAATTGGCAATCAATTATGAATGAAACAGAGCCTCTGAACATGAAGGCCTGCCCATCTCTACATCAAATTTTAATTATCAATCACAAGCAGGCGTGAAATCCAGTGGAAGTCTCTGATACGTTTCGCAGGCTGTTACAGTAGCTCGCCCTGCAATCCTTGGGTCTCAGAGATTCATGACTCTGCTTCGCCTTGTGATGACCTGCTGTCAAACTAACCTAACAATAAATGGTTTATTAAGTCAAGCTTGTTTCTGACAGCTCTGTTCCTCATACAGACTCTCTGCTGCCGACCTCATGAAAAATTTAATCAGATGCAGTGTTTTGTGGCTTGTAGTCCGTTTCTGTTATTTTAGTATTAAATCTGTTATAGGCTGATATAAGATTTTTTTTTTTTTTGTTTTAGTTGATGAGTATTTAATTGTGCATGTGTATTTCCTCTGAATTGACCATTTATTTATGTATGCAGATTTGTATTAATTTTTTTTCTCTCTCAATAGAATAACAAGCATCAAGTTTGTCATTTTGTCAGGCTGCATTTTAAACTAAGGGCTTT
>JAUMHI010000057.1:12070278-12095001 GCA_032359435.1 Enteromius unitaeniatus | reverse complement strand
CGGATGCTTTAGTCCAGATCTGGGAGGAGATCCCACAGGAGACCATCCACCACCTCATCAGGAGCATGCCCAGGTGTTGTAGGGAGGTCATACAGGCATGTGGAGGCCACACACACTACTGAGCCTCATTTTGACTTGCTTTAAGGACATTACGTCAAAGTTTTATCAGCGTGTTTTTTACAGTGTGTTTGTTCACTTCAATTTTGAGTGTGACTCCAAATCTAGACCTCCATTGGATTTCCATTGATAATTTTTGTGTAATTTTGTTAAACTATGTAAAGAACAAAGTATTCAATAAGAATATTTCATTCATTCAAATCTAGAATGTGTTATTAGTGTTCCCTTTATTTATTTTAAGTGTGTGTGTGTGTGTGTGTATATATATATATATATAAATATGTATGTGTGTGTTTGTGTATTAGAGCTGTCCTCGACTAGTAGTCATTCATTTTAAGCATTAGCTAGTTGACAAATCACACGTTTATTAATAAACGTTATTATGAGCCTTTAATTGCCTTCATCCTAATAAGTGCTCAAGCACACGCATAAAGAGGAATGATAGGTGAGTGTTTGGATGCACGTGTGTGTGCATACACATGTGTATATGCTAAGAGGCCATTCTAATCATCCAAGCCCTCGAAGCTTGACCAAGTTTTTCAATTGACAAATGATGTCAGTTTTCCGTAGTTACTTTTAGTTCACTTATATGAGTTGTTTAATAAATGAATAACTGGATTTCTTAGCCTAGTGACAACTCAAAACAGCTTTTTGTAAGGACAAATTTGTACTGATTTGTATCGATGCTTTGCATTAACATGTGAACGCATATTTTTAAAGCCAAAGAAGTTTAAAATGTCAGAAAATATAGGAAAAGACAATGCTAAATGCTAAACGGATCAGAGTTTTTGTAGGCTAACCTTTAACTAAGTAGAACTGACAACTGACCTAATGTCCAGCGTTACAGAAGACTATGTATGCTTCAATAATCCTGTTCTCCCTCTTTTTCTCGAGCGCTCTCTCTCTCTCTATCTCTGTTTCTTGGTGTGGTAATAAGCTGCTCCCCGTCCATTGCTCTCCATGTGAAGTGTACGGCTGATGGATGACTTTTTGAGGTTGGAGCAAATGGGGGGCGTAAACACTAACTCTTTGCCTGAATATTAATTGCTCTTTTTCTTTCACAATAAATCATACTTATAAAAAATTCCTCTAGACATTTATTTGAGGAGTCAAGGGCTGTGTTCGTGTGCATTTACACACAATGGCATGTAAATTCGCCTTGTATGACACCTGAAAGCACCTGCGCATCGCAATGTTGTAAGCAGAATAAAACACGTGGCCTGTCCGCTACATGCCAGCTGCGTTCGGTCAGAAAATAGCTTTGTCACTACCGACACTGCATAGAAAGCTTTCAATAATGTCTTGAAAGCAAAAGATTAAAGACCCCTGAAGTCACATCACCTTATTTGCATCGAAGCAGTTGGAAACTCTTTGGCTAGGCACATATACAGTATATGTAACAGCAGCCATCCATTATATCAATTCGGCTCTAGCTTTCACTCTCTCGCGCGCTATGACTGATCTCCCTCTCTGTTATCCAAATGCCTCGCTGAATGCCAGCAGTTATATGGGACTATTTCGTCAAAATACGCCTGTGCGTTTTATCCACCAGATTCCACTTAAGTGAGGCGTCAATAACGTTTTAAGATAACAAAAGACTGCTGTATGTTGGAAACGAGGAGTGTTTTTCCATTGACTCCTACACGGGAGTCCTTTATGCCACGAGTACTCCATGGTCCATTTGTTGAATTTTCTTTCTTTCCTTCCTTCCGCTCGCCACCCACAAACTCATCGTTGCATCTCCACATCTAACCTTCACTTTGTTGCTGTGATTAGTATTCACAGGGGCCGAGCGGTGGCCTGTAGAGGTGAACCGGATGCCCTTCGCCCCTCATTAGCGAGGTCGTTCTCCGGAGTGGATGGCTGTGACACGGCTGTTTGCCGGTGGCCGTGAGGGAGGGCCGAGAGCTCCGTGAAGTGTAATGCATGTCAGAAGAGCCTTCAAAAACGTGGAGACTGCATCCCCGCCCGGATCAGCGCTCCTTCATTGTTATTCACGACGCCGCAGAGGCTTCAGGTCCAGGGCAGAAGGGAGAAAGTTCCAAGGGCTTGTATTGACGGAGCTGTTTATGATAGACCTGGCTTGGATTCGAGTCTGCACCTTCTGTGGATCTGTTTGATATGAATCGGCGTATCCATATAGATGAGGATGTGGCAGAGGAGAAGATCCAGCATGGTCTTTGGACTGTCAAGTAGTGTTCAGTGGAGGAGCTTTATTCAGCTGGAATCCCCAGATACGTTTAAGCAGATCATATGCATTGTAGAAGATGTAAGACAACTAAAGCAGCATGCTTGTAGTGCACTTCTGTCAATTACCGGGTTTTGCAGCAATGTCAGTTTAAATTAATTTAGTCATCTCTCAACATTATTCTTTAAAGTATACTCATCTACTCTACTCTATGACTGACTCACTCCACAGAGATATTACTTCTTAGATCAGTGTTCAGCTTTCATAATGTGGCAGTTGACCAATATTGTTCTTTTAAGAGCAATATCAATAGAGCAAGTTGGCCGTAGCCCATATGATGTCAATAAATACTACAATCATATAATTGAAGTTTGAGGAACATCTGCGCAATATTTACTAGAATGTATTGATTGCACTAAAATCTTTTGAGTAAGCTGTCTGTTGGTACTGACACAAGGTAGAGCTATTTGTGCATCATTCATTCTCTCAAAACAGCCAAAGATTCTGTTCATTCTGTTCTGTTCTATGGCGTAAAACAAAAAATAATAATGTTGAATTTATGATTGCAGACATTAAAGGGTTACTCCACCCCAAACTGAAACTGTTCTTCTTAATCACGTATAGCCATGTTGTTCCAAAGCCATGAAAGCTCAGAAAAGTATAAAAAGATGTCATCACAATAGTTCATCTGCAATCAGTGGTTCAACTGAAACGTTATGAAGCTATGAGAATACTTTTTGTACGTAAAGAAAGCAAAAATAACAAACTGCATACACTTACATCCAGCTCCCCAAAATGCGCCATGGTGCCAAATTGTTGAATAAATTTCATTATTTTTGTTTTCTTTTCTTTTCATACAAATAGTATTATTGTAGCTTCATAACATTACGGCTCAAACACTGATGGCAGATGGACTATTCTGACAGCATACTTTTTTGGGCCTTGACGGTGTTATTTACTTGGCAGTCAATGGGTTTGTAACAAGCCTCCCGGTTTTCATCCAAAGTATCTTCAGTTGCATTCCGAAAGACATACAAAGCTTTTACGGGTTTGGAACGAAATGGGAGTATGCGATTATAATAACAAAATGTTAGATTTGGGGTGGAGTAATTCTTTAATTTGTAATAGATATTAAATAATATAAATGCTACTATGCTCTCTAGATATCCGTGTATGGACCTGCGAGAGATTGAAATGTTGCACCACTTATCTGAACGCTGTCTACAGTCCTGCTGGTAGTTGGAAATTGGCATTGTTTCACATTTGCATTAAGTTTGCAGTTGACATTGCCAGAAATCACATCCTCTCATTGAAAATGCATGCCTTCAGGTTGCTTTGTCACTGCAAGACGCTGTCAGTATTATTCCCTGATTGGACCATTTACATTTTCCTTGTCTTTGACTGTCCATTTCCTCTCAGCTGAACGCATATGCCATATTATTGCTGCAAAAAGATCGTTTTAAAATGTCAGTCGTCATAATTGTCATACTGTACGCATGTCACACTCAGTGCCCTTGTCACGTCTGTCGGTACACAGAAGTACATTCACATGAAAGCGGCTGGTAGAAGGCTCGCTTGCCATTTACTCTGCAAGGTTTGCCTAATAGAACAGGCACTAGCGAATGCAGTGGAAATTATCGGTTATTTCCATTTGTGTGAAAAGGTGATGAAATTATAGTAATATGAACTGGCAAATTCTATTTGGTTAGCGAAAATTTAGCACTCTCAAATTTGGGGATGGCAGAGTGTAAGCTATTGGCAACGATTGAAGTATACCCGGTCTGGAGGCTAAGTGATTGTTATTATTCACGAGCTTTGAAGAGAGCTAGAGAGAGTGAGAGTGACAGTAAAAAAAATCTATTACATTTTTTGCCTCTAAATGGAGCTTGATTAAAGTGTTAAGTAGAGAAGTGTCCCAAAAGGTACCCTTCCTGTCACTGTGGAAACGGCACGGTGCCGTGCTCCATGGGCAATCTGCCGTGCCCTCATTTCATCTGATTTGCATGCTAGAGAGAATTAGGTAATTGGCATTTATGCAGAACAAAAGAGGAGCTGCTCTCCCGGATAAAGGAGTGAGGGCTTTTCAAGTAGAACCCGATGTATGCGGCGGCAGAGCTGCTTTTTTATGCAACACTTTTGTATCTGTGTGTGTGTTTCAAGTATGATGCCGTTGCGCCTTTGGCAGTCAGGAGCAGGGAGGAAGAGGAGGGGGGTGGGTGGAATCCGCTGCGCTTCCTCCAGCGAGAGAACGGCACGTTTATCAGAGCCAGTTCCTGCAGAACATCTTCACGTGTTCCAGGGCAGACGGTCGAACTCTGCTCCGTGAGAGCGCTAGAAGCGGAATTGAAATATGGCGCAGGGGCAGCGAGGCTTGAGAAAGCAGCGGGAACCTTCGGCAAATCGTTCATCCAAATATTGCACCCGTGCCATTTAAATCCCAGTTATGGAGAGCCATTCCGCGGCTTCAATTATACAGAACAGTTATCCGAGTGCGCGAGAGAAGGGTTTTGCCCCTCGTTAATGGCTCCTATTAGAGCGAAGGAGAGGCGGGGAGAGAGAGGGAGCGAGGAAAGCGCGGCCGATGGCGGCTCCACTCAGAACTGCACTTGAAATCGGTTTGAACAAGCCTTATCTGGCTAAGGCAGAACCACTGGCCTGTTTACTGTGTAAACTGATCGCGGGCTCCGTCGTGTTGCGTGTTGTGCGAGTCTTTATTAATTAGAGCAGCCAGCCTGTTTGAGTTCAAATAACTCTCAAAGTCATTTTTTCATCTTCTCTCTCTCTCTATCCCCCAGCTGATATCACTGTGTGACAGATGTTAAATTAGAGGCACGTCGCATTTTCGCTTCTCTGGGGAAGTGAGGGAGTTTGAGCAGAATGGATTTTAACTCTCAGAACCTTCGAATCAAAATGCTGCGAAAGGGATACGACGCTTTTCATGTTCGTAATGCCTTTAAAGGCATATTGATCACCTCAGAAGAGCACCAAATGTGCACATAAAGCATTTTAATTGATTGAGGAGGTAGATATAAGAAGGATTATGGGGTTTACTCACTTTCCAGCACTATGCCTCTACATTGACTTAGCTGCCGGCCCAAAACATACGTGAATGCTGCTAGCTAAGCAAACTACAATAACAAGCTTTATCAAAACCAGTTTTTGGATAGTATGTTATGCCTTTCAGGTTATTATGTTGGAGCGCAGCATTTAAAGAGAAACCAACTGATCATGTCAGATAACATGAGTTCAAATGTTGACATGTTACTAGCTAGCTGCTAGGGAAGCTGATATATCCAAATGATCACGGGATCCAACATCACTTCTAGTTGGCCTACATGTTGTTAAACAAACTTTTATTCATGCCACACAGGTCATAGGCATGTATCGTTCTAAATACAAAAACATAATATCCCATTGCAAAAATGACTGTTTTCAGACAGGTTTTTTTTCTTCTTTTTGCCCACTCAAGTACTTGAGGTTTGTAAGAGTACTGCAGGAATGCTTGTTAAATTGTCCAAATGCTCACGCTTGCATGCTTGTGTAGAGTTTATGGCTTTAGTTGCAACCGACTATTTACCAAAACCCACATTGCCTTGATGGAGCATTGAAGGGTGTATTTTTGGATGGAGGCAAAACACTCTCATTTAGATTTAGTCAGCACGGCACGTGTTTTGTCAGCAAAGTCTGTATGTAAAACGTGCACAGACTGCGTTGGAGAGCTCAAATACCCATGGCGTCACTTCAGCAGGTGAGGACAGCGGGAGAAGGTGGGGGTGGGGGGGGTGGGTTCCCTCTCTTGTCACAGCCCAACAGAGTGGCTCTATCTGGGCCAGGGGTCACAGAGGCAGAGCCTGACGAAAGCGAGGGGCTCTGGAGTGTCGCGGTATGCAAGCGGGCCTGGCTGAGAGTAATGGAGTGTTTCAGAGAGGTGAGGACTCGCCGCTGAAAAGCTGCACTGCACTCAGAGAGGCGTTTTTTAACCGAGAAAAACACTCCCACCACAGCCAGCCCCTGCAGCAGTGCAGAGGCAGGTCACACATGGATGAACAGGCCTCTCTCTGTGTATGTGTGTGTGTGTGTGTATGAACATGTGCTTTAGACTCTGCAGTAGTCCTGCTAGCGTGTTTCAGCTCACCCTAGAATTTCTCTATTAATGCAAACCTGTGTTGCATTACTGGAGTTGAAAGCGACTGTTCAGTGCTTTAGATTTTTTTAAGACAAAAAAAAAAGAAAAGTAAAAAATGGACAAATGGAGTAAGTGCAAGTATTGGTTAAAGACCATTTTTGCTCACTATACTATATGCACTTGTTTCATATCTTTACAGGAAGCACTTCTTTTCCTAACATTTAAAAGTCAAAATTTCTTTCTTGCCATCCTGTTGATCACAACACTCTTGTGTGTGAAACTCAAGCACATTTGTGTTTAAATCACCCTGGATGAGAGCATCTAAATACCTTCGATGTAAATGTAATTATGTGTACAACTCAAGGTTATTGTTGTTATTGAGCCCCTGGCTTTGTTTTAAGTCGTGCAGAATTTGTGAGAAGCTTTACAAAAATAACCGCCTGGGTCGAACATATGTGGAGGCTTTTTTGGTTAGCTTGAGTGAAAATGCTTCTCTGATGGTTTTAGTCCTTGAACACCACAGGTGGGATTAAACTAATCACTCAGAGAGGGCGACCATTGATCAGGGCTACTTAAGCCCTTTGGAAAAACATGGCTGTCCAGACACAAAATGTCACCGAGATCTTTTTTTCCACAGTGATGGAAACTACTCTGGTCAGAAATGTTATGTATAGTCACATGCGCACAGCAGTGTTGATTAGTCATGGTTCGCGATGGTTGGTGTGTGTGTGTGTGTGTGTGTATATATTAGTGCTGTCAAATGATTAATCACAGTTAAGCGCATCCAAAATGAAAAAGGTTCATATACGGATGTGTACTTTGTATATTTATTGTTTATATATAAAAGCACACACATATAGCATTTATTTTTAACATATTTACATGTAAATATTTACATCCATATAATTTATATTATATAAAAGTGTATTTAAAATGCAAACATTACATATTTTTCAGAAATATATAAATTCATGTGTTTGTATTTATATATGCATAATAAAGATACACAGTACACATTCATATATCACCTAAACAAAAAAACATTTATTTTGATTAATCATTATTATACACACACACATATATATATATATATATATATATATATATATATATATACATATATCTACACACACATAATAACCTGCTAATAACCTCAAACCTGCCTTTTGTGCAATACCTCTATAAGAACACTCTTTATTACTTATGTTGAAAATCTCATTTTGCACTTCATGTTGATCCTGTCCTTAGAACGGCATCAGGAGCTGTGCAGCGTGTTGCTTGACAGTAGTATGGCCCCGTTCCCAAGGCAGAGTCACTCATAAGAGCCATCGTCCTAATTGCAAGTTAATCCCTCACTTGAGGTTCAGTTATCCTCTTGCTGCCTAGTAACAATAAGAGGAAATGCTGTTTTGGACACACTCATCTGCAACCCCCTAGCAATCTTTATTCACTCAACAAATAATGTCAGTTTGATTTTAGTGTGTGATTATCGCTATGGTTTCCACTTCGACTGGCCAGTGCTTTTGTGATATTAATACTTTTTTCTTTCGGCTAGATTTTCCACTCAACTCCAAATGCTCTTCGCCAACAACAAATGAACTCCGCAAAAGTGAGTGATAAGAAAAAAAGTGATTTCCCCTACCAGCGGGATAATGCAACGTTCCGTCTTGTTCTGGGTCAATAATCCTTGCCATGCCCAGTAACTTCCTTAATCTAGCCCCAGCCTTATTCGCATTGTATGTGGACGGTTAATGCTGGTACATCAATAGGGATTATATAACGCTAAAATCTCAGCTGAGTGCAGTTTGGCGGGCGTGGAACAGTTTATCGACGCGCTGTGGAAAAGTCACCGAAGGAGGTGGCAGCGGAGAGCCCGCCACTATCAATCAATCAATCGTCCTATTAAAGTGAAAGTGCCCTCTCCTGGAGCCATCTCGCCTGCTCCGACTGCACCTTATCCCTTTTACTTTCATCCGGAGCAATCAATCTCATGCTGCATCCGCTGCTGTGCCACTGCCTTAAGGCACCGTGATTCTGGATGCTAGGATGATAGTCTGTATACCTCTATGACCTGCTACATACAAGCTGAGGCTAACAGGAAATGGGTTTGTTTTATGGAATGGGTTTTATTTTGAGGTGCATGCTAATATTTTAGAGACTTGGTGATTGCTGTTTGTTTATTAACTTGAGTCAAGTATAATTGTTAAAAAATTGTAGCTAGGGTTGAGAATTAGACTGTCCTCAAAATACTCAGCAGAAAAAAGCTGGAAAAAACTTGATATGAATACAAAATAAATAAAAAGAAACAAGATAAAGTATTAAATTAAATGTGCATTTATTAAACAAAAAAAAATACACATTTTTAATTTGTATAAATACTGTAAAATGAAATACAGTATCATTGTATTTTATCAGTGAATACACAAACACATAAATAAGTGTGTGTTTAGGTGTAACTTGCATTGCTTTAATTTGCATTAATTGGCAGTTTTAAATGAATTGCATTTCATTTGCATTATTTTCGTTATCATTTTTATTAGTAGTAGTACTAGTGAAATGCCATGATTCTATTTAAGTCATTTAGAATTTTAGAAGTAAATAAGTATTTTTAAATAACACTTCTAGAAATTATTCGGGTAGGCAAACACACACCAACAAATACTAAGATGGGTTTTTGCTAGTATGTATGTTGGCATTTCCTGAAAGGGCTGCAGAAATGTCTCGACTTGAGTCTTCCATCAGATTTCTCTGACAGCTCAGATCAGAACTGTCAGAACTGTAGTTAGAGCTCAGGAGTATACATTAGCTCTGGTATTTGAGTGCTTTTTAAAGTATACCATGATGTTTGTGGCTCGGAAACACAGCCTAGAGGTGTCCGGGAGCAAGCACTCATTGGTTATGTCTCCATGATGGGTGCATATGAATACCCTCATGTCAAATCCCCATTTGGATGATATTCTCTTAAGGAAATGACATATTGGAATAAGGAGTAAAAACATATCAGTCTGTTCAGTATGTCTGTTCCTGGTCAGAGCTGGCTCATGTTCCTCGCCACAGATGGTGCTCCAGAGGTTTTTATCTGGGCCACGGCTTGACTCTGAGGCTATACTCAGTATCCCATTCACGAGACTATAGTGGGAGTGGAACACCAGGGCTTGATGTCTGTTGCTGGATGCTGTCTGAGCCGTATCTGGCCTGTCCATCACCTTTGCTTTGCGTCAGTCCACAGCTTCCACTGGCCAGCTGGGCCCTAATTACCCATAGCCAGCCAAACAGACACTTTATGTGCAATTTACTCGTTTATTGAGAAACAAGATTGTTTCCTTTTAAAACCAATTTTATCTCATGGGTTTTTGTGTGTATGTGTTCATGATTATGACTGCAGCCTCCGTGTTTGAGCACATTTCATATTGATGTTTTTATAGATGCATTCTCTCAAAGAATACAAATATGTATGTGTGTGTGTGTGTGTATATATATATATTAAGGGTGTCCCCAAATTTTCACAGTTGAATCTGAATTTCTGAATTTTGCAGGTAGTTGAATCATATGTTTGGGGGTGGGTTAGATAGTTGATGATTAGTTAACATTGAACCTCATGAAAACCTAAGAATTCCCAACAGTTTTTACAGTAGTGCTCTAATTATAATGTTATGTATATGACAATAGTTATTAATGTTCTGCATTTTTGTTTTATTCTTGACGCCGACTTAATTTGAGTCTTGAGCCAAGATGCACTTCTGTCGGTCACAGGTTTATGGAAAGCGAAACTAAACTGAAATCTATAGGGGTGGTTGGATTTATTCACACAGGTTCAAATATTCATTCAAAGCTTCTTCCTTTTCAGATTTTTATTTGCATCATTATTTTAAAAGGTTTTATATTAACTTACTGGGAGAAAACCAGTAGATCTATGTGAAATCAGACCTCCATATAGCCAAATGGCATGATCATAAAAACCACAGACAGACCTTTTTTGATGTACTGTCACTTTAACTTTTGTCTAAACAAAAATCACAGGTGATCTGGATAGTAAAGGTCATAAATGGGATTTCCCACACCAAAGTGCTGGAAAACATTGAAGTCGATCTTGACTTCAGATACTGGCTGTGGTTGTTTGGTCTGCATTTGCGCAGACCATCTTTGACAAGATGTCTATACACACAAACACACACGCACACGGAAACGCAGATGCAAACACAATCACATTCAGCATGCCACCGAGCACACAGAACTGGGAAGTGGCTTCTGTGAATTGAAAGTTCACTTCAGGCCCGCAGGATGGATGCTGATGCTGTTTGTTAGCTCTTCTTTTTCTCCTGAACAGATTAAACTGATGTGAAGCTCTGTCTTGCCTTGTGGAGATTATTTCACTATGAGTTCAGACATTTCAGAAGTAGAAAGGATTGCTGAAGGCCTGCCTCCAAACGATGTGGTGTGCTGATAAATTCCTCGGCTTGCGCTATACTTAATATTTCAGAGAGGGACATAAAAGTCTGATATCGTTTTATACTCCTAAATGGCAGCTTGGGAGAAAATGTCTGGGGAGAAAAAAAGCCAGATCTATTGTGAAAACCGAAAAGGAAAGGAAAACGTACAGTCGCTTTAAAAATGTATACAGCTTCCAGCGTAATGGTGTAAGTAATTTGTTAAGTGCTTATAACTCCCTCGCTAAAGTTTCGAAGATTTCGCCCCAAGCAAGCACTTAATTAGCATATTAATTTTTCAGAATCGCTTTGAGGGGCAAGCGCTCAATTTTTTCTCTCATTCCTTCTTTCACCCCTCCATCCTTAATGTGAAAATATTTTTCCATTCTGCAGACTGTTTATCAAGGCTGAAAGCTCATTGATATTCAGTGGGAGTTCGCTTGAACGGAGACCGGGAGGTGTATCAGCCTAGCCATCTCCTGGGTCCTATAAGGAGCTATGAGCGGCCGCGATCTATCTTCATAACTGTACAATAATCTATCGACTCTGGGTTTGAGTGTAAAGCACATCAGATCATTAAGATAAAGCCATGGAGGGGGTATTGCTACAGTTTGTTTGGTGTTAGTGCAGTTTGAAATTACAATGGCACGATGTGGAGGTTAGCCCCAAAAAACATTATTTTGCCATCGCTGGGTAAAAGATGATACACATGCTCAGGTTTTATATACTGGCCTGCTGAATGAAGAGAAATATGATTTTAGTATATCGTGTTTAAAGGTTTGGGGTCACTAAGATGTTTTTTTTTTGACAAAAAATATTTAAATGACTACTTTTATTCTATAATAATTTAGTTGCTTGAAAGAGACCAGTAAATTTATTCATTCTCTCACTGAAGCTTACTGGGGGGACAAATTCAGCTTTGCCATCACAGAAATAAATATAAAACATATTGGAATAGGAAACTGGTATTTTAAAAAATGTAAGAATAATTCAGCTTTAATGTATTTTTGATCAAACAATTCCAGAAAAAATATATCTGACTGCCTCCAAACTTTTAATGGTAGTTTAAATTATACTCAGTATATATTCCTTGGTTATGTTTGCCTAGTGGACTTTTTTTTTTTTCTCCCTAGATTGGAAGGAGGGAGTACAAAAATGTTTTGGATAGTTATCTTTTAGCAAAGCCCTAGCATAGTGACACAAACCACCCAAAACACTTTAGCAACCACCAACAGCATTTTTTGCACTGATAAGCATTTTTTTGGTGTGGATAACTATTTTTGTAATAGCCTAGGCACACTGGTGACTGGCTCAGTGACCTTGTGACCAGAGTGATATTGTCAGGAATAAAGGGTTGTATGTCAGGTTTTCCCAGCTGTGCAGAATGCTTTTACAGGTCTTGATCTCCATTAGGGGGGTGACTCCCAGAAACTCCCACAGTTTACATGAGCCAGCTTAGGCTGAAGTCAGATGACCTGGGTATTTTGAAGCATTGTGACATCAGTGGCTGAGGATTTAGAGTGCGCCTACTGGTCACTTTTAAAGCTACAGTACCTCATTTGACCCAAAATTGCTGCAATGATTCATGAAAGACCATGTGAATGACCAATTTAGATGCTAAAATCAATATTGAATTTTATGAATGCTTAAAGTAATCACAGGGGGCAGTAGTTTCCCCTTTCCCCCACAGGGTTATGAAATTCAGAAATAAAGAGCTCTTTAATGTGTCAGCTCAGCAGTTTGGGATAGGAGGATTTCACAGAGGTGCTCACAGATATCTCTTGATTTTTCACGCCACTTCCGTAGATAGCCTGAGACTTACAGAGTCAGCACAACCTTTACAACCTGGAGGTTTGGATTGGCTTGAACAGTCCTGTGCTTGGTTTTCAGAGCGTGCTCCCTATAGTTTTATAGAAATGGCTAAAGGTTTGTAGTAATATTAAGCTAATTGATTCAGGCTACCATAAATACTTTTTATGGTTATAATTTTGGCACGAATATCTTTAATTGCCTCAAACAGAATGACTAGTCATTAACCTGCCTGTGTCAATCCCATTCAGCCCTTGTCTGATGTTTGTGCTTGAACTGCCTTGGGCTCCACTAAGTGGCTTGGGAGGGATCTTCCATTGAGAGAGCCAAAGACTCATTTACGTGGCCTCGGGGGTCAGCAAAAGGCCATTTGGCTCAGTTTTTGGCAGCCAACCTGCTGTCAGTGTGGAGACGGCTGCTGTAAGCTTGAAGGAACCCCGCTTTGGGCTGTCACCTGCCATTTGCAGTAAGCATCTTTACCCCACTCATCTACTCAGTGTAATGGCATTGTGGTTATCAATTAGGCCTCTATAAATATACACTAGAGATCGGATTTGATCAGTTTTACCCCAGAGACAAACCCTACATCTCTTTTTAAAGAGCTACACTTTGTTTTTTACACTTATAACGATTTTGTTATTCAAATTCATCTTATAATCTTTGTCAAAGCTATTTAAATGCTATTTCGTGTTTTCCATCTAACTATAATAGTGGAAATAAATAATAATTATAAAAGTTATGTTCCATTTTTTTTGTTACTGTAATCCATGCAACTTTGCTGTAATTCACTTTATGCGTTGATTTTTTTCACACATTTTACCAACTACCAGGAAAAAGTTGTAGGCCTTATCTCTAATTACTAATTATTTAATTTCTATTTGTTTTTTCCAACATGTCACATGATTTATTGAAGCACCAATATATTCATATATTGTATTCATATACTGGTATTAGCTAGTTTCAGATATTTAATATTTTAAATAATAATTTTTAGGTTATCCTTATAACCCTTTTTTTTTTTTTTTAAATAGAAAATACTGATAATTTAATAACAAAAAAGTATTTTTTATTGTAAGTTTCAAAGAGAATAAATTCATACAGGATACTTATGAAGGTTGGAAGTAGTGCAATTGGCAGATTTTTTTAATTAACATTTTATTTATTTATTATTCTTTAAGATAAAGGTTGTTGAAATCTCGTATCCATTATCGCATCAGCATTAGCAATGCTTATCATAACAAGTTCCACAAATTAGAAAGTAAAGCTTATTTGGCATGTAGTGTTTGCATTGTTGAGTGAATATATAGACATATTCAGTGGATAAATCTCTTATTTTTGCAACATTCACAGAAAGAAAAGAAGAGTGTTTGATATTGCATCAAATAAGTCTTGTCTGATGGGTTTTGGGGCTAGGAAGGAGGGGCTGTGCATCCACAGTTTTTGCCAACGTTACTAATCAGTTATTCTCAGCTCTTGGTCAAGCCGCTGCCTCGCCTGTCAATCAGGGTTAGCTGCAGGCGCGGAGGCAGGAGCTGTTTGGCCCAGTACATTTGAATGTCGACATTAAAATTCCACACTGCAAAATTGTGTACAAATTGGAGCTTGGCGGTCTAAATTTAGATGCAGCTGAATAGAATGTGGCAAGTGCACTGGATTCTGTCAGTCAAGGAAATGTCGACGCCTCACGTTAAACGAGACCCGCCTAGTTGTCACCATCTCCGACCGGTTTGGAATCGGTCTGCAATCCTGTTTGCCTGGAGTGTGTGATTCGGTGGAAGGACAAGGAGATGGCAATCAGTGATGAATATGTGATTTGAGATGATGAAGAGGCCTGGGAGGGAGGAGGAGGATGAGGAGGGGGGTCTCATTATCTCACTCTAATCAGGGGACATCCAGCCAGGCAAAGAGGACTGATTAAAAAAAGACTCCTTGTCACAACACAAGAGCATCGTTTGGCTGGGGCTTATGGGCTTATTGTGAGTGAGGACCAATGTTAGTCAACCGCAATCAACGGCAAGAGGCCACTACACAGTTCATCAGAGACCCCAAGTAAACAAATAAAAACTCAGCGTGGGCCTCTCTGCAGACTGTTCGATCCCAAAGAGGAGAATCTTGGGAAGGGGAACTCTGCAGGAAGCGCGACAGGTGTTTTAAGAGAAGCTTGATCACCTATCTCCGTTGTTGGGTTTCTGTTCTTTGTTAAACTCCACGTAACCTCCATCAAGTCATCTGTCAAACGGCTCTCTCCCCCTCGCCCCCCTCCTCTCTGTCGAAATATAACTTGATTTGCTATGTCTGTATCCCTGCGATTGTCCTGCGCTCTGATAAGGATCCATGTTTTCAGGGAGGGTTTGGCTGTGCCGCATCTAATGAAAGATCTTAATTAGATCCATTTGTGCCCAAAGGAGAGTAGATGCAATATTAAATTGTCACTCCTATCACATTCCTCCAATTTAGGCTGCAGGATACGTCTCGATCCATTTTATTTCGCCGCAGATAAATGGTGAACTTTGCTGTCACTACTAACTCCTGCTTTCCGCCTCTCATCTTCAACAGAGAGCGAGAGACTCTTTCCTCTGGAAGGAAAACATCTTCCTCTTTGCTATGCATTATAAAACATTAGAAAAATTCTAATTTGCTCTCCAATTCCTGTCTTTGTGGAGCACATAAAATTGTGTCTGTCTTATTTCGAGTCCAAATTGAAGCCTTCCTGATAGTCTTGCTCTTTTAAGTATCAGCAAAATTCAGACAAACCTCGTCCTTGAATGTGACTTTTTTATTGCCCTTAGTAAATTTAACTTTGAAATATTTAAGTTAACTTTCTCAAGGCAAGAAGTAAAAAAAAAAATTCTTTCTGTGTATATGTTTTTGTGTATATATATATATATATATATATATATATATATACACATACGGTGGGTACGGAAAGTGTTCAGAACCCCTTAAATATTTTACTGTCATTTAAGTTGATTTTTTTCCCTCATTAATGTACACATAGCACCCCATATTGACAGAAAAACACAGAATTGTTAAAATCTTTGCAAATTTATAAAAAAGAAAACAGAAATATCACATGATCCTAAGTATTCAGACCCTTTTCTCAGTATTTAGTAGAAGCACCCTTTTGATCTAATACAGCCATGAGTCTTTTTTGGGAAAGATGCAACACGTTTTTCACTCTGACATTCCTCTTTGTAGATCTTCTCCAGTTCTGTCAGTTTGGATGGTGGACTCCCATTTTTAGGTCTATCCAGAGATGCTCAATTGGGTTGAACTCAGGGCTCTGGCTTAAGTATACACAGTATACACACATACAGTATATTATGTAAACATTTGTGTACTATGGATGAGATTAGTCGTGATTAATCATTTGACGGTACTAAATTTTATCTTGTAATTTTTGCTATAAACTCAGCGGTACGTTGATTTATTTGTCCGTATTAGCAATTTAATCAATGTCAACCTTTTCTGATAATTCCAATATACTGTGTGCACATTAGCCTGCAAACATCTAGCAGAGACTCACGTAGTCATCACCTCTGATCGCCTGTACTTGTCTCAGCACTGGTAGAAACCTGCAGCACGACTTGCATCTAGAAACATTCTGGCAGCTGACATTCCCCCTCGCTAGAGGAAGGCAAGAAATGTTCTCTAGGCATGCCGAGTCGCATCAAGCAATGCTGGTGGAAGATGACAAGGCCTGAAACAGCAACATCAGCAGTCGACTAAGAGCAACAAACTCAGCTGCTCTGCATAAATTTTATACATGCAGTATCTCTAAACACACTGCTTATACTCTATCACACCTAGTGCCGCTGCATTCTTATATCTCAGCTCTTCTGCGAGTCGTGCTCTTTCATATTCATAGATTTTCACGGTTGAATTTTTTAGGTCTTGCGATAGCAAAAGTTTCTCCGATATGTCATCACTCCGCCAGCAGTTTTTCCCCATCCCTTCGAAAGGTCCATGTCTTTCTATTTTTTTTTTTCTTGGAGTACTCGCACCTCATTACTTTTTTTTTTTTTTTACCATTCTAATTCGTCTGAAACATCTCGTCTCATCTCAACTATGCTAGATGCCTTCCCCCATAATGTCTGACAAAGAGTGTGTTCATATTTGCTGTAATAATGAGAGGCTGCGGGTGGAGGTGTGAGAATTGAGGCTGCAAATCCATTGTTCCTTTCATTAGAAACACCAGGTTTAGGTTATTTGTACCAGACACATCTTAGTCTATACCCGTTGAGGTTAACTTGGTACCTCTCCCTCATAAAACGGTACTGTGTTCAGAAAGCTGCCATGTTAACAGCTTAAAAGCGAAACAAGGACAAGATAGAGACGTTCAGGAAGGACAAGTCCCATAATAAAGGGTTGTCTGGCAGGCTATCTGCTTTTTCCATCTAAGCGGAGGCTAATCAAATTGCACGTTAGGTAGCCTGTTGTCTGTTTTTAATGATTATTTCTTTCAAGCCTTCAGGGTCACAAAACCAAAAGAATCAAAACAGCACAACGTACATACTTCCTGTCATCGTCATCATTATTGCGTCCAAGCCACCACTATGAATTCTAGTGGTTTAGCCGAGCTAGCAGCACAACGTGTTTGCGAGGCATATCTGCTCGTCTAATCCCAAGAGAGGTGTGCGAGAGAGGGAGCGCGGAAAGAGCAAAGGCCTGCTGTTGTCTCTTGTCACCATGGAGAGAAATGGACAGAGTAATTGCGTTGTTCCAGAGCCTGAGGAATCCCATCAGCCAGGAGCTGGTGCTGTCAGAGGACATAAAGATGCCACTAAAAACTTAACTCTCCACTGACACGTTGGGCGGCTCGGGCCTGCACAAAACGACAGGGGAAAAGACAGACAGATTAACCATGGTGGGGTGCAGATGAGAGCCAAAGTGCTTCAGAGAGGGTTTGGGAAACAGCCAGCTGAGATGAGGGCTGAGTGTGCCTGTTGCCAAGATTGTGTATGATGGATGTGAATGAAGTCGAAATAAATGCTCAGGGTTGCTTAATTCTTTCGCCGTCAACTCCTCTCTGGGAAATACTGGGGGTTTGCTAAATGAAGCTTATTTTCTCTCATTGTCAGTAGCTGCAGCTTTTTTTTGCCCATTTTTATAGATCGAGGCAATAATGGGGGACCTGAAAATTAGTTAATCCCTGCTGGAATAACAAGACGATGCTAGTTTAAGGTAGTTTTGAAACATTTTGGCTGTTTTTTTTTGCTTTGTTTACCAGCTCTCACCAGCTTGTCTAGCAGTGTATTTGTAATTGTCTATCTGTCTGTCAATCCATCCATATAAATTCATTTTATACCTATATACAAAACGTATACAAAGCATGAGCTCCATAACACGTAGGGATCACCTGCTGCATAACAACTTTGACAATAAGCACACATTTAATAGAAATTCACACGGGTCTAACAGAAGCAGGAATTTGACAAGTTTCTTCTCTTTGTTAACTTCAAAAAGGGCTTAACATTGCCTGAGGAGCTCTCTTGTTAGCCGTTATCACTGCCCTATATGATAGGTGGGCTATTTGATCTCAGTGCACCAGCTCTCAGCACAATTAACGTTGCTGCATGAAGAGAAGTCGGGTCTCTGTGCCCCATACATCTCTCCAGCAGGGAGAGTTAATTGTGTTTTGAAAAATGGGCCTGGTTGCACGACTGCGACCTCTACTACGGTTTGTTCTCACCGGTTTGAGATCCTGCCCAGCTCGGAGACTTCCAACTTTCTGACACCTTTTGTTTGCATCTCAATTAGAGTGTATTTTAAAGATGTGTTTCGTGCAGCACACTCAGCATGCTTTTTCCGAAAACTGTCCTGTGGAACCTTCCGATTCCAATTTTTTCAAATGGACTGGGGGTTTGCGTGTTGGGTCATCGCAACACAAGAAAAATACCATTCGCAGCTCAGGTGTTTGTGTTAGTGTGAAACCGAAAGTGTCAAGTCTGTAATGTTGCGAGAGAATGGACAGGTAACAAAAGCAGCGTCGGGCATCGCAAGCTAGGTGTTACCCGGTCCCTGAGAGCACTCTCACACACTCAACAAATCACACAGTACCTCCTCTTCAATCTCCCTGTGGGACACGAAACCCACAACCGGTCATCTCCCAATCCCCTCTATTCCAGTTCTGAGCTTCCTTATTGTCTCCTGTATGTTTGAAGTCCTCTGAAGTGCTTTCACATGGGCCTAATCTCTTGTCTTCTTCTCTTCTTTTCCAGATGGTCACAAGAACAAAGAAAATATTTGTAGGCGGATTATCAGCTAACACAGTAGTTGAAGATGTGAAGCAGTATTTTGAACAGTTTGGCAAGGTAAGATCTCATTTTCCTTTTTCCCTTTGGCTACTTTCTCGGAGAGATGTTTGCGTATGATGAGAAACGTTGTCTCTCAACGGACGCTTTCAAGACTTTCAAACAGCCCGTTTGAGATGTGGCCATTTGGAGATGAAAGACCAGTGTTTGCCTGGTCTCTGTCATCCACTAGATTTAGTAGCCAGGACCTTTTGCTGAAAGCTGCTGTGTTTTAATAAGTCTGAACATTTACTTAAACCAATGATGTGTTCATTTCTGCATTTATGGATAGATATTAATACAGATTTCCCATTTTCGTTCTTATACATTGGCTTTGATTTTGTTTTGATTTGATTTCCGATTTAATTAAATTCATTCGGGTATATTTTTGCCCATTTTGCTAACACAATTCTTCAATCTAGAATGAACATCTCTCTCTACTAATGCTGTGATTTATACAGGGCAGTGTATCAGACTAATTCAAACCGATAACATCTTTTTAAATGAAAAGAACTTACTCATTAGAGTCATTTGTTTCGGGAATCAAGCTGCTTTGTTCATGCTGTATGGTTTCGAGTCACTAAAAATAACTGAATCATAAGAGTCATTTGTTATTATCGTGTAGAAGTACAGGCATTGAGTAAAAGACTGATTTTGGGCTTTTATGACTCTGAAAAAGTATCTGAAAATCAATATTTTTACCTGACATGTTTTGTAAACCTGATTGTCTCCCATACACATGCAGAGGATTGATAGTCAGCCCTTATATTTTTATGGCCCAGGTGAACTTTTCTGTTTGCTGTGTGATATGACTTTGAGTAAGTTCGCTGTCTCCCTCTATTTCAGGCTCTGTATAAATACCTAGCTCCATTTGTTTGTAATCAGCTGTGTCTGAGTGGACCTAACACACACTTGACTTGATTGAAGGGCTCAATTATGCAGATGTTTTACTTGCCCTGTGCTGTACGTCTTGCCCCGGGGGAGTTTTCACCAGCGCCAGCACTGGCAGTAGACAACCGCTAAATCATTGTGATTAAAGCAACGGCGGAGGATTTGTAGCTTCTTAGGTCACAAGACTATATTAGTCTTACCACAGCTCGGTTTATTGAGGCGTACTTGTCTGCCGTCCTTGCGTAGAGCTGTAGATCGTTATTTTGAATGGGCAGCATGATCCAATAAGGCTAAAGACCTCAGCGCTCAGCGTCTCGTTGTTTATAAGTTGTGAAGCAAACACGCAGTCTAATGAAACGTCTGTCTCTTAAGACAAGAAAATTACAAATTGACCGTCCGTTGGATGCACACTTGTGAGTAAAGGCGAAACGAGCTTTCAAAAGTGAGTTGTTAGAAGGTTGGATGCTCATTTGCTGCAAACTCTTGATGACTCTGCAAGTCCGCCCACCTGGAGGTTTTGCCACACTGTGGTGTCAGTTGAGCTGATACCAGGAGGTTTGTGTGTGTGCGTGGGGGCGTGTGTGTAGGCCAATTAACAGTGTCTCCTGGCGAGCGGTGGGTAGTGAGAGAGCGAGGATCCTGGGAGGAGAGCAGGTGGCATGGGGCAGCAGGGTCACAGGATCTGTCTCCTTAGAAGCTGTGTTCTTCCTGAGCGCTTTTTCTGTGCTATGACAGCTTATACACTCGCGCACACACACTTAAGCAGCACTAAGGGGCATTTATTGCACAACACTGCAGAATTAAGATTTTAAAAGCTTTTCCACAAAGGCTCTTTGAGTTAGATCCACTTTTCATTAGCATACAGTCATTTCGTACTAATGTGGCATGTTGCCTTTATACTTTTAGAAGGCATGCCTAAATAATTTCACTTGTTTCCTCCGAAACAGTTTATATGTGTATAGACAACAGACTTGGCATGGTTTGATTATAAATCTCGGCGAGATATTTTGTACATTCTACGTGATGAGAAGGCAAAAGACTGCCTTGCTTTCTGCATAAACCTTCATGTGCCCTAATTACATAGGGTGGCTTATGCTTAGTCATAGGTTTATTGTAATCGGCTTGGAGTAGATCTCCAAACAAAGTACATTTATTCTGCTAAGTTGAAACAACTCCTGTTTACTTCATTACCACCCTCCCCACTCCCCACGCTCTCTCTCTACCTCTCTCACTTTAGTGTTCGCTGTGCTGCTGTGGCCAGGCTTTAGTTTCATTAGGCCTGAGAGTTGTTTCCAAGCCAATGCTCTGCCACAATCAGGCCTTTATGCCTCCTCTGTCCTGGTTCCCATATCGGCCTGGGGGAGAGCCAGCTTCTACCATTTCAGGAGCAAAGCTTTAACCTCCTGCAGCCTAAATAGACAGCATGTATAATATACAGTATAACATACTAGTTTACTTAAGACCACATGGAAATGGTTGCATCAACAAGAAAGATGTTTTGTTTTAGAAGCAGAGAAAATGACCACATTTCTAATAGTTAGCCTCACGTACACTGATAAATTATTAACAGTAAGACCAGGGAAATTTATTTAGAAAGTAAATAAGGTCAATTTTGCTTTCATGTTGTGTTTAGAAGTGAGGCATCCAACTGAAAATCATCTGGTTGATTTTGAAAATCAATGTTCATTCTTCACAAAGCATCATTTTCTCCACAGAGCATCTTGCTCTCTATTTTTTGAGACTGAGCACGTTTTCATTTTCTCTGCGGTAGTTTTGACTCGTGATTCACTGACCGGCCCACACTGAACACTGGATGAACTAAACCATAATCACCAGTTTGGTGACAGACTGTGTATTGTCATGTTTCTATAATGAAATGTCACAGTTTTCTCTTTCTCTCAGCTTCAATATTCAGCGAGGACAGTGGGCTGCCTGTAATGACTGCATCCCGAGCACTCACTGTTAGTTAATTTAGCATACCTGGTGAACCGCTAACATTTAATAACGGCATTCGATTTACCTCAGGCTCGGGTAATAAAAACAGTGCACTGCTCTATTTGCAAGCCTCGCTGCATCACTGAGCCCTTAAAGTCTGATTTGATAAGCTTGTTTAACGAGAGGTGTTTGTGGATTCGGTGTGAAGAGTTTATTTCAGACACATTTTCCTCTTGTACATGGTGAGACTGTGGAAACATGACAGCGGTTCAGGAGCGAGAGTAATGGCGGCCGTCCAAAGTTGTCTTAAAGATGCATCGTCTTCCTCTCAAGGTTAGTTCCTGTACATTCGGGGGGGTTTTCCTCGCCGTTGGCCTTTAGCGTCATCATCTCAGGGTTTATACTTGGCACCGTGTAAAGCTGCTTTGAGACAATCTCCATTGTTAAAAGCACTGAATAAATGAATTGAATTGGATCGAAAGGTTAAAGTGATTGTGCATAAGCAAATAATAAAGATTAGCAAAAGCCTCTATGGACTGTATGAAAACAGGGCTAAGATTTAACCCCAACACGGTTCGTTATGCTATATGTAATGGATGTGTTCTGTGAATTTCTGCTTTCTTGATTTAGTGTGGAGTACTCTCGGAGTGTGGTTCTTCAGCTTTGTGGGCATTTCATGGTTTATTTTCTTTTAATGTCTTAGCGGGAACTTCATTGTCTGGGCTGAGATGTGTTATTTCTTATCAAAAAGGCCCTTTGGACTGCTTTCCTCCGTAAGACTGGCCTGGGAAGTGTCCTCTATTCACTGTGAGGGTTAGCAGTAAATCCCTGCGGACTTCTATGGAGCCTGTAGCCCTTAAATGTTCTCCACACATCAGTGGCCGCGCACAAGTGGGAAGTCACTAACAAAAGGTAGAAATTCTTAAGGGCGGCTGAAATACACAATCACTGGCTCCCCGCTCTCCAGTGCCCTCTGGAGTGAAGGGAGAAAATAAATGAGGAGCTAGTGAGGGATGAAAAGGAAAGGTGAGGAAAAGAAGCAGCTTTTGAACTGGCTGGGATTAGTTTTAAGATGATGCGCTCTCTCCAGACTCCTCCCTTCCTCTGTTCCCGTCCTCTCTTCTCCCTCCCATCCCTGATCCTCGGCGATCCGAACCCACACCTGTATTTGTTTCGCCACTGAGTCTTTAACAAGGTCTCAAAATGGCTTTCACAGTGCTTGTGTTAACCAGTGAAACCAAATCTTCTTGTGAAGATTGAAAACACAATTGATTTTGGGCAGGGCTGAGGTCGCCCGGCCCAGACCTCGCTCTCTTTCCGCCTCTGTATGCTCTCACGCGCCTTGAGATTGATCTCTATCCTTCTGTCTTTCCGTTTTTTTCTCAGTTGTTTTTCTTTGGTTGAACACACATTCAAAATGTTTGTTTGTTTGTTTGTTTGTTTGTTTGTTTTAAATCAAAATGTCACCTCACATTTCAAAACTCCTCTTTAAGAAGTCCATGTTCCTATTTTTTATTTTATCAGGATGCATGATTAGGTATTTGTTTTTTTTGTTTTGTTTTTGAGTATGGTATGTATGTGTATAGAAATTACGTTAAGTTAATTAAGTTTATTTAGAATAGTGTATTATAACCTTTATGAATGAACGATTGAGTTCTTCATTTTAATGTTAAGTGGTACTCCTTGTCCTTCATATTACCATTTTTTCCCCATCAGAATGATGTAATTACAGCATCTGCCAATAGGGGTGAACAGCTTCTTGATGTTTAAGGTGTTCTAATTGTGTATGAATACCGTGCTACGCTTGTGTACGTAAAACAAGCTTAAAATATCTTCTTTCGTGGCAGAATGCACCGGGGACCTGTCTTCTAACAGTTGGTGTATAAATGATCTTTAAAACATTTTGCTGAAGGAAAAATAAACGCAGTGTACCCAGAAGATTTCCCCTCAGTTGTTGGGGCGGCTCAGAAGCTTTCAACCCAGCAACTCTTTCACGATTACGGGCTCTAAAGCGCAGGCACCAAGATCTAGCTTAGCAGGACTGTTTGAAAGAAAAATGAGACCAATGATTTAACACTCTCACTGACCTTTGTTTGCTCTAAGTATTGGCTGTGTTTCCAGGAGTCAAGGGGGGATGATTTTAAAACACCCACAGGAGAATTGGAAGTTAAACTGCTTCTTGGCAATGATTTCCATTTTGATTCGGCTCTTTTCCTTTTCGTCTCTTTAAGTCTGTAGTTCGGCAGTACATCTTGTTGTTCAGGACCTCCCCAGAGTACATCATTTATAACCTTGCGGTGATGGATTGGCCTTAGTTTAGCTGCCTTGTATGCACCCGAAGGCCCCTGTGCTTTTACCTTATACCCATCAGAATACTAGTTTTTGTCTTTGATGGCGTTATTTACCTGGCTGTCTTGAAATCACATCGTCCAATAGAAAGAGCTTGACCACATTTGGCTAACTTAATCACTCTAATCACTCTCTGTTAATTGCTTTTTCCTCGTCAAAGTCCCTGTGCTCTAAGATGATTTAGAGGGCATGAAAGCTGGAATCAAGGTCTTGTAGAGCTGTGACGACGACATGTTGCGTCATACAGGCTGTTTTTATCGGTGACCCTTTAATACGAAAGTGTGTTTTATGGATTTAGATTATTTTTAGCAGATGGCTTGCTTAATTTTAAATGCATGTTTGAGCTATGGTGACACAACTACGTTAGCGATAGTGTTTTTAAGCTGTTATTTAATAAGTGTTTGGGTTTCGATTAAGATGCGTTTAAGCTTAAGGTTTGCAAATAGCATTACACCGTTTACATATTGCCCTTTTATTCTTATTATTCTGTATTATTTATACAGTTGTCTATAAGGGGCAGTTGTGGCCTAATGGATAGGGAGTTGGGCTTGTAACCCAAAGGTTGTGGGTTCAAGTCCCAGGTCCGGC
>JAUMHI010000057.1:12014092-12070178 GCA_032359435.1 Enteromius unitaeniatus | reverse complement strand
GTGTGCACTTGGATGGGTTAAATGCAGAGCACTAATTCCTAGTATGGGAAACCATACCTGGCCACTTGTCACGTCATAAGAAGATTGTTTTAATATTGAATAGGTGTCCTGTCATTTTACGTTTTTGCATATAAACCAGATATATCTCCCAACAGGGTCTCTTTGTAAGCATGCATTGCCTGTTAGCTGGAGTCACTGGGTCATGTGTGGATAAATACGCCTCTGGGTCCGGTCACATCTTTTTAAAGGGCCAGCCATTTTTAAGTAGATTGAGAAGGATTTTCAAACCCCTCTAACATAAGCAAATCTCAGAGAGATAGCAAGCCTCCAACCACAGGCTATTTTAGGTTGAAGGGAAAGATGGAAGGCTTCTCTTGGATTGCCCACATTTCTAAGTTGAAAATGGTCGAAAGATCTGCTTTGGCTTCAGCTGCACCTTCTGCATTGAGTGGCACTATCAGATCAGCTTTGGCTGGTCCCACTGTGCCTGAAGCCATGCCGTCCGATTGCGATCTTTTCCACCACTCCCTAGGCATAGAGTGCACCAATTAAATCAGCTCTGTGCTCTATTAGGATTTAACCTGGAAAAAAGGGACCCATTTCTATAGAGACCATGACATTTCCAATCCCCCTACTGGCACCACCCGTTCACCTGTGGAGATAGCCTTGGAGTGGTAATAACTTTTGACTCAGGGGGGCTTCTGTGATCTTCAAGCTTCCAAGATGTGGCCTCAAATAAGCCTCCACCTGCCAGGCCGGCTCTTAGAGAGAGAGGCACCGCTGTGTCCCGTTGTGCAGCGAGCTCACAGGAAGTCTGCACCGGGCTGATATTCCACAAAGCTGTCCAGGAGCACGGAAGCAAAAGCAGGTTATGAGTGACAGCTTCCTTTCACTCTCAAACGTGACGGTTGGAAAACAGGATTATCCCAGCGTATTTCAGACCGTGGTCCGTTGTGAACTTTGAGAGGCGCTTTTTGGTGATTATTTTTTTAATTTCTCCTTCGGCGGAGAAGATTGATACGCTCGTGCGTCTCTCATCAGCTCAAAGAGGCGGATGCGAAGAAACGAGAACATTTAAATGCTCAGCGTGAAAACAGTCAGTGTGAGCTCGAGAGAAAGACGCGGCGATGAGAGAGAAATTATAACTAGAGTTGTCTCTCCTCAGCGTCCCTCCAAAATCTGATTGGGCTGACAGCATGGGTGCTTATTTGGCGCAGGGCCGCCTGAACGCTAACACGCTGTTACACGTCGTGCACGAGTAACGTAGGAAAAAACACATAAAACAATGTCCCATTGGGATAACTACCTCTCCCACTCAAAATGCTTTGAAAGCTTTAAATGGCCTTGTTTCTGTCCCCCACTCTCCTTCCACCTTATGCTCACTTGAAGGTGCGGCTTGTTTTTTTTCTCCCCGCAGCTTGATGCAAAGCTTTAATGAAGCCTCAAAGGTATTGGACATCATATACAATTACCGGGCTTACACAGCTAAGAATGGCTGTATAACGTACTCTAGCTGTGCGTAGGGGCTCCAGTGGACCGGTGCCAACGTGGTGTGAGGGAGAGATAGAAAAAGAGACACATAAGACGGAAGAAACGGCCTCATCCACACATAATTAGACAGAATTCGCTCAGAGACTCAGCCTCTCTTAAAGGGCATGTCCTCTCAGATGAGTGTCAACAACTGTGGGGTTCTGCTGTGTTGCTTCTGTAGATGCGGAGATAGAGGTGGGGGAAGCGAGAAGGATAAATGGATGAAGCAGATTGGATTGATAAATATATTCGCTGCATGCTGGCACGCATGCGTATGTGTGTGCGCTTTAGCAATGCCTTCATGACTGTTTGCGCAGTTTGAGGCGAGCGCGCAAAGAAGCGGTGAAGGACTCTCCGGGCTGCAGCGCTAATTAACTCAAATGCCAGTGCATTACCTTCCTGCTTTCTTTTGTTTTTGCTTTTCGACTAACTCTCACACCGCCCCACTCCACGGGCCAGAGTTGGGCACAATAATGCATCATAGAAGAGCACAATAAGGTTGAATATGCACCGTGGGGGTTGTGGGTTTATTGTCACTGGAGATGGATCCCGTGGAGTGGTGTAGCGAGAGGCCAAGGTTAAGTAGTCCCTCACGAATTACATGAAGATGCAACTGAGGCGGCGTGGGGAAATAAAAAGCTTTTGTGCATCCAAGTAGTGCATATGTTTTCTGTATTTAGTTAAACAAGCACATTTACCTTCTACAGTGATTTGTAGTAAATCTTTACGCCTCTGAATCATAAATAAAGCTTTTTGTCAGATTCTAATTGGATAGACATACCACATGCGCTAGAGCGAGTTTGGGCATATCCCTTCGTACTCTAATGACAAACACATTTGCAATGACAGATATATACCAGACTTCAGGAAATGATACTTCCTTAGGCAAGTCACTCCAGCGCGGAGCCCAGGCACCCGCTGCCCTCCTCCCCTATACGCTGGCTTCCTTCCCAGGCAGTGATCCTTTTTAGATTTGACTTATGAAAATAAAAACACTCGCAATCCATTAAAATGAATTATATTTTGCTGACTGATTTATCATCCCCTGAAGGTTTCCAGCAAGAATAACTTGGCATTAAATGTCACCTTGAAATGGATTAAAGGAGAGCTAGATATTGTAATTGTTTTCACTGTCTGCGAATAAGTTTTGCTGTGTATTTCAGGCCCTCCCGACAGTCTTTATCAACGCCGTGGGGGGAAGCGACGAGTTGAAATGTTGCAGGGATTCGTTTTTTAAAGACAGCTTGTCAGTTTCATCTCGGTGTCGATGAGGAGTCGACCGGCCTGCTGGTGCCGTTGCCTCGGGAGCCGAACTTCACAATGAGGGAGTGAATGATTCGGATGATTAAAAAGAAGACTGGGACAAGCGCTCTAATTTCTCTCCACAGCAGGTGGTTGACATCCATCCTTCTAAACAGCTGGTGGGAGGGTGGGCCGGGGGGCTGGCGAGGAAGGGGTCTGGGCCCGGTGCCCTCGTCACCCGCCTTAATGACAACACACTGCTTTCCCCAGCGTCCAAACAGCAGCCACACGCGCAGATGTTCAATCTGCGTTTCTGACGAATTGCTGTCGAGACCGCTCAGGGACCCCAGAGCGTTTCCAAATTGTCCTGTATGTCTGGCCTTCCAACATTTTCTCTGAAAAAATAGCATCAAAACATGCTTTTCAGGGTGTCTGGGGGGGACAAATTACTAAATTGATGTTGAAGATATGGTGTAATGGTAACGTTTGATCCATGTCATTTCTACCGCCATTTCCTTGGTTTCTTTCTGTCAGAGAAAGTGCAAAATGGCCAAAAAGGAAATTAATTGTAAAGCTATAAACACACAACTAACACATGAAAAAAAAAAAAGGCAAACCGCATGGTGCGTGTCTGTTTGAAGTGCCAACGTTAAGGGCACCCAAACGAAGACTAAATCACTCACAGCGTGATGCATCAGGAGAAGAAAGGCCAACTGACTTCAGTTTAGGGGTCCAGACTTAATTAAAATTATCACATGCTGCAGAGATTCAAGCAGAGATGCATGCCGTGTTCCGTTACGATAAATAGAAAGCGCAACTGCAAGAAGAAAGCGGGTGAAAAAGTGACTTTCACCCCACCTTCTTGTCCGTTTGATCTGTCGCAGTGGTCCAAACAGGCTGACCGCACCACCCTGGGTGTCAAAGGGAGCTCTTTTAAGTCTTTCGCAATCTCTTGCACCCTGGTGGCTCGGAGTCTTGCACTCGCGGTGGAGGTGCCATCTCTGCTAATTATTTTGTATCAGGAGTGACTGGGATTTTAGACATTGATGTGATGGAGGCTGCTTTCTGTCCCAGTCCTGGGCGCTTTCCCTCACGTTGCCAGGTTGGCCATGGTTGCCAATCCCTTTGTTTATGAAGAAGCAGGCGGATGGCAATCACCACAGAATGAGTGTGAGTGAAGGGGATTTTACTGGCTTTGTGGACCAAAGCCCCCCTTTCTACACAACAAGAGCAAATTACAATACTCCAAACACATTGGTGATGTTTTCTCTTGTTTCTTTGTCATCAGCGTTCCTTGTTTCTTTCCCATCGATGGCTGCATTCACAAAAAATGCAGTTTGTAGTCCTGTTTTATAGTAGTAAATACTGTTACTTTGTCACTGTTCTGAGAGTGAATGAGAGCGACGCTCATGTTGTGTGACCAAACGGACTTTTGACACTCACAGAGATGTTTTAGATCTCTTTGCTGTCAACCCATCATAGCTGTTGCTATCAGATTGGGTTTGATTAAACTGTGTTAAGACTTTCTGGTGTCACACAAGTTGGCGTCTTTGAAATGTATTTGTTTACTTTTGTATAGCTCTTGTCACAATACACCGTTTCAAAGCAACTTTACAGATTGGGATGGAATATTGTGATGTTTCATTGGTGTACAAAGATGATTTTAGAAACACATCTGCCACTAAATATGGTTATAAATCCCAAACAGGGATGCACAATAAATCAGTACCATATTAGTTATTGGCCTATATTGGATTTTTTTTTCTGATCTGTTATTATTGGAAATTATTTGTGTATATTTACTTTAGTTAGTTAAAAGGTTTTTTCCCCCCTACATTTATTTAAAAGAAATAGTCAAATTAATAAAAAATTTGTTTAAAAATATGTGGTATATGTAAAAAAAAATTTTTTTATATATTTTTATTATTCATTTTTTTTTTATAATGTATTTATTTTGTAATAAGTATACTAGGGTTGGGCGATATAGAAATGTGTCAGCCAATAGAGATTGTGGTCAATCATTTTAATCGCGGTTGAGATCATGTTACGTAACCACGCAATACAAAATAACTTGAGACAATAACAAAATAAGACAATGGAAGAGGCAGTGTTGCCACTTTATCCACTTTGTCGCTACATTTAGCTACTTTTCAGACCCCCTTTGTGACATTTTTCCAAAAAAGCGACTAGCGACAAATCTAGCGACTTGTTGGACAAATGCACCATTGAGGGAAACTCAAATTTCTGTCAAACCTTCCTTGTAATAATTACTAACTACTGTCAAAAGAACGAGTCCATATTCGACAGATAAAGTGAATAATATCATGTAAATCTTTTATTCCCCCATAGAAGTCCATTATAAGGAAACCGCTTAACATGGCTTAATGTACCTTAACAAAGACCGGGAGAAACCAAACTTCTGTCCAATTTTATTTAGAATAAAGACTTGCCACTGTCAAAAGAGCAAGCTCTTGTTCAGTTTATAAAGTTAATAATATCATGTTAAGTGTTCACCCCCATAGCCATTATAAGGAAACAGCTTAACGTGATATTATTTACTTTATCTGTCAAATATGGGTTCTTTTGAGTAGTTAGTGATCATTACAAGAAAGGTTTGACAGAAATGTGGGTTTCCCTCGTGGGTTTTTAGGTGCTTTAAGCGACGTTAAGGGTTTTAGAATGTCCGTGGAGACTGGTATACTGTCAGGCACTATGTTAGTACCTGTTGTAAACAGTATTGTTGTTTTATTTTTTTTATTTAAAGTGTTGCTGCAATTTAGTTTTTAGTTTAATTTAGTTTTTTTAATTGCTTCTACCATGATTAGAAGATTTTGTTTATATCGCCCACCCCTGAAGTATACGTAATAAGACCATCAGTCTCTACGGCACGATCAGCGAATATTTGCATAGGACAGAGTTTATATTGGTATTTCTGACCTGATCTAAATTTGACACACATCAAATAATGCACTTTTTACAGCTACAGCAGAACTTTCTGACTTTCATTTTCTCCCTTTTACTGGAGGACTGACCTTGCTCCCTTGAGCTTTGCTCAGCCAAGCCCTCTCTACCCCTGAAACAGATAACAAGCTTGCTCTCTGCCGCTATCCTGGTTCCCTGTGACCTTTCATTTCATATCTTCCTCCATCCCTCTATTTCTCACCCACATGCTCCAGCCATCTCTTTTCAGTTTCATGCTCCTAAACTTTGTTTAGAAATAGGAGAACAATGCGACTTTGAAAGCCTGCATGCTGCAATTTACTTTGATTGTTGGCTCTTTAAAACCGTTTGGATGTTTTATAGCATTCTGTGGTGCTATGGAAACAGTTTAGTTTGAGATCTTTGTCTTAGTCACCTTGATAGCGCATGACATGTTCATAATATAATGGTGCTACTGTGAGCGTAACAATGAATGCATGCGTTATTTCTGTTTTGATTCTTTGTTTTTTTTAATTTATTTTAAAATCTCTTAACTCGGATTTGGCATTTATCGCTGCATTATTATTCACTGTATTTGCATGATACATTTGAAGGCAGTCGTTTGCCCGTATTTATACCCTGAACTTTTGTCTCAAAATAACAATGTTAAATACTGCAGAAAATAAAACAAGACGCAGGCTTAGAAAAATGTAAACCAAAATATTGGGCGACCAAACAATAAAACTGTGGCTTCTATCCTGTTAGGGAGTGAATAATTGCATGTTGCTGGAATGCACCAAGCCTGAATGTGACCTTTCAGAAGCACAAAATACATATACATGCGCTGTGGCAAATAGATTTCATTCTGCACGTCTTTTATATTCTAATTTAGTGGGAATTTATGCATGCCATGGGAGAGATTTCAGAGACGGCGTTCAAGCCTCTCAGATTTGGCGTTTGGAACATTAAACACAATGCACCGTGTAAAAGCATAGCTTGTTTGGAGTGAAGGATTTGAGAGAGAGAGAGAGAGAGTGAGTGAGTGAGAATAAGTCAGGGAGGGAGGGAGTGAGTGACTTGTATCTGAGTTTTCCCTACAGCTGCCGTCTGTGTGTTTGTGTGTGAACGAGCAGGATTTTTGGCAGTTGTGCCTTTGTGCCTCTGAGTTCAGGAGTCGAGCTTCAGTCCTTCTCTTTCTCAACCCCCCCCCCACCCATCACACCTGATTCACTCTGACAAAAGGCCCTAATGGCTCAATATTTTACTGTGGCTTTTGAGAGCAGGCAGAGAGAGAGAGAGAGAGCAACTCTTGGAGCCCATCTGTCGCATCTGCTCCCCCTTCTACACATGTGACATTCACTCAGGAGTCTTTTAATTCAGGAGCGCAACTTGGAAAGAGCTCTTCGAGCCTGTGACAAATTGCTGTGAAGTGCAACGATCGGATCGGACTTGCTCGCTCGTGCGCTTGCGTTATTCGTGCGTGTTTGAGCGGATGCACATCTGCTTGGCAAGGTTGCCTTCGATGAGGCAGGCCAAAGCGGTTAATCGAAGCATCATAAACATCCAAGTTAAAAATAAACAAACATATGCGTTGTGTGAGCACATTCTAGAATGGATCCATGCTTGGCTGGGAAATTTAGATTCGACGGGGGTGACCATAGCTGTACTGATTGCATCCTAAACATCGGAGTTACTCAAAATATATTTATTTATTTACTTGCGTGCGTGTGTGTGTGTGTATGTATATGTGTATATGTGTATATATATATATATATATGTATGTATGTATATCTATATACACATACCATATACACTCCATATATTACATAATATAAAACACTACCTATTACTTAGTCTATCAACAATTTTAGTTACCTCTACAAACTGTCAATTAAAAAAAAAAATCTGTTGTGCAAAAACAATAAATTACCAAAAGCTGCTTAGACTATCAACAACTTTTTCCAGCCTTTACCAACAGTCAGTTAACAACTACATCAAACTCAATTTCCAGAGGCTTGTTCCTGAACCAACGAATGACCTTCAGTTTGCACACTTTCCTGCCTCTGCCATAGAAGAGGGCTGTTCCCCCCCGTAGAGGCCAAACAGGGGAAACTGAGTGCGTTCTCCCAGCACTTAATAACCATTCACACTATCAGAATGCTTCATTACACACCTTGACCTCAGTGGCATTTTCTCTTCACTCTGGATTTTACGGCAGCTCTGCAAAAAGAGACTGAAGAGAGAGAGAGAGAGAGAGAGGGAGAGCGAGAGAGGCAAGGAAATAGTGAGAGAGAGACAGAGTCTGATTGTCAGGTGCAGTGTTTTGTAATTACTGTAGCTGCAGCTGTAGAGTTGAACAGTTCTGCTGGCTGGCTTTATTAGATTCTGTCAAACATCTCTCTCCCTCACAGACACACACACACCGTAAACACACACAGATCACCCCTTTCCTTTGCAGTCTGTTTCCATCTGAATGCTTTATACCGAGAAAACCTGTTAGAGGAGAAGTGGTCCACACTAATCCTCATCTCACACTGTGATGATAACATGAGTTAGGGCCGCCTTTAAAAACATCACACACGTAACTGAGCATTGACTTCACTAAATGACTTCAGCTCTGAAGCCGTTTTATGTAACCTATAAACACAGATTTTTAGCGGTGATTGCTAGCACAAGCAGCACTATTGCTATTGCTCATACATAGTGTTATGGATTTTTTTTAAAGATCCTATTGCTGGTGGTAAACTTGACTATTTGTGATCATGCAGTTTTCTTATCTAAGTCACTAGACTTCATATATTTTTAAGTAAGTAGGCCTATCCAACACATCTAAGACTAGAATAGCAGTGGACACTTTTATAAGAGATAGCTCTAAAAATATTATCTGTCACTGACAAACTAGGTGATGCTTTTTTTGACAGATTTGTATCAGTCAGTGTTTTATTGCTTTATTTTCATTTGCCCTAGCAACCACAAACCTCTGGAAGTTTTGTATGGTTAAGCATTACTCCCCTTTCCTTTAGAAAATGTCAAAACACTATTTTTTTATTACCATTTCAGTGAGTTATGCTTGATTACGCTCTTATTCATTCATCTGAATCCTTTGAAATGTTTTCATGGTCCTGAAGGTCTCTGAGGTAAGCGTATCTCTGGAGCTGATGACTGAAGTAGTTGATAAAATTAGCAGCATTATTGTAAGAGAGAGGAGAGAACAGGGAGTATCAGTCATCTGAAGATGCCCTGACCTCTGCTAAGCTTTCTGAGTCAGCAAGAATGACTTGACCTACACACACTTGCAGCCTCACAATATTTCCCCTTCATTCTCTCTCTCTCTCTCTCTCTCTCGTCGTCTCCTCATTTCTTGCACTCTCTCCAAGGTTCTGCCAGCTGGCATGCAGGCAGCAGTCTTTATTTTATGTCATTTACAAAAACGTCATTGGCATTTTACGCGTCGTATACCCAAATGTGTCCTTCCATGGTGGCATATTCTGCCTTGATTTAGACATATCTTTCTATATTTAACACAATGTATGTTAAGGAAGGAAAAATCCTTTCTTTTTTTAATTGATCAAATTCGAAAAGTAAAGGCAATCAGCATATTATAGTGATGAAGGATTGTGAGACATTAAAGAGTGGAGTAATGCCTGCATTAAAAAGTCAGAATTACAATAAAAATACATTTTAAAATGCATTAAAAAGAAAGCAGTTTTTTGTAATAATACTATTTCTAGTAATAATAATAGTTTTTACTGTATTTTTGATCAAATAAATGCAGCCTTGGTGAGCATAAATTAGAAATGTACTTGGAATATGTTGCTATTTAAATTAGAAGCTTTTTATTAGCTTTATTTTTATTACTCAGTTGGTTCCCAAATACACTAATTAAAGTAAAATGAGATTTAAATGCCATTTTATATCAACTTAAAGATTAATTGACTGTTATTCACGTTAAGGGCATTACTTATTTATTATTTATGATTTATGTAGCTCGTAGAGCAGCAGAATTTGTTTCTGTTTGTTTATTCTTGTATGATGTAAAACAGACAGCCCTTCAAAAGTTGTTGGTACTTTAGGAACTGACAAACCCGTCAGTTCATACAAGGTCACCACCTCAAAGCACAGCAGGATACCGAGCATCTTCCTGTGACTGTAACGGCGTAGAACTGCCATGATTCGGGAGTGATCGTGACTGGGGCGTGAACTGTGGAATCAGAGCTCTGCCACTCTTTCACACCTCATCACACTCAGGATGTGAGAACTAATCACGTCACAGGTACAGACTATGATTTAAGGCAAATAAAAAAAATAAATAAATGAAAAAAATTCCACTCTGCTGGAGGGTTGAACGTCAGGTGAAGTGTTATTTTGTCAAATGGGTGATAAGACCATTAATCCACTCCAGTGCACCCTATCCAGAGTGACACTTACAACAGCGGTGGGTGGTGATACGTACAGTGATCTCAACAGTAGAAGAATCATGGTTTCCTTTGCCTGTGTTTCTGAGGCCGCTCATCTAATGGGCCTGATGGAGCCGAAAAAGGAATAAGCTGCATCTTTACATACATTTTAATCATCATATTAAATATTGAGTAAGAAAAATAGATTTGACCTTGAATCATTCTTCTTTTTTCATTAATGACACTACCGTTCTGTTGCTTTTGAAAGAAATTTAACAAGGGTGCATTCATTTGTTTGCTATTGTAATATAGTAAAAATGCAAAGAAGGTCATTTTTCTAAAGTGATTACTTCAGTGTCACGTGATTATTCAGAAATCATTCTGATATACTGATTCGATGCTCAAAACATGTTTCTTGCTATTATTATTATGAATATTATTGTTGAAAACTGTATTTTTGTGGGAACCGTGATATTTTAATTATTATTCTTTGAAGAACAGAAACTTAAAAAAAAAAAAAAAAGATTAATATTTGAGCTCATTTTATTGTTAGCTGCCAATGTTTAAATCCATAAATGAAAAAAAAGAGTTCTGAAATCTAAATAAATAAGAAGATTGCTTATGGGCCTGCTTTTTTTTAACATATTTTGAAGACTGTACCTCAGTTGCTCAAGTTAAATATGACATCTACCAAAATCTGTTCTACTGCATATCAAACATGAAGACTGAATTATGGGAAGAATGTGTCTGAATGGGTTCTCTGTCGTTTGATTTGACCTTTGACCTTTTGTTGCAGCTTGCTGGTTACAGTTTCTGGCTGTACTTTTTTCGGACCCCTTCAAAGCAACAAAAGGAACACTTTATTCTAGCATTAGTGTCGCAGGTGGGAGTGCAATACTTATAGCATTGGCCAAAATATACAACGTGTAATTAAGCGGTTGGTGGAAACGTTGCTGTGGTAACTTAAGTGGGTGGAAAGTCTTAAAGGTGAATGGTCGGCATGTGGCCACCGGCTCAGTCTGAAGACACCCCGTGGCTAGCACACTCCGCATCCACCTCTGCTCTCTGGGGGAAAAACAGAAAAGACATTACAAAACAGTCTCATTTGAATGCATGACTTTGTATTCAGAGGGGAGTGTTTTCTTTTTTTTTTTTTTTCAGGAATGACCTTGAATGCTGGGGGGTCACATGTCTGGCTGTGTTAGCACCCTCCTTCAACAGACCTGTCCCCTTAACTTCATCGCCATAGTAACCTCAGCCTTCGGCAGCGAGGCTGACCTTCATGCGCTAAACAACAGTGGCGAGTGTAAGAGAACATTTAAATGTCTGCCAAGAGCCCATTACACCCTCCAGGAAGAATGGACGAGGGACTATCTTTTGCCTCTCGTTTTCTTAATTTGATCAGTCATTCCTCGGTGCTTAGCTAACTCCACGGCAAACTAGATTAACTGCAATATGAAAGATCGGATTGTTGCAGTTACTTCTGCCTGTTTACATTGGAAATTACGAACACACACACACACACACACACACACACACACAAGGCTTACGAGAACAGTTTAGCAGCGTGGTTATCTAGAGCCTAAATTGGCTCTTCTATCTGACCTTAGATCAGCAAATTTGGCATCTCTTCGGTTAAGGTTGGCGCATTAGCGGGTCTGGAGCCAGAGCGAGGGGGGCGGTTGGCGTTTCACCTTGCTCAGCCCCCTGCGCCCGTGTCCTCTTAAAGCCAGAGGAGAGCATCAGCTATTTACTGTCGCTGGCTCGCAGCACTGCCACCCAAAAATAGAGGCACAGTAATCACAATTACACAGCCGGGGTGGAGGGCTGAAGTGTCATTTAGAAAAATAATCAAAAAGTCATCTCTCTCTCTCTCTGTGCACCCTCCTCCCTCTTTGTCTTTCTCACTCTCTCACTTTTCTGAATCTGGCACAGTTTCAAGTAGCCTTGTTCAAAGCCATTAATGGAACAGACTAAGGAGCAAAGAAAAGGTTGATGAACGACAGGGAAAATGGACAGATTATATAGGGTGAAAAAGAGTCGATTGGCCTCTCAAAAACAAAGACTGCAGAGGGTAAGACCAAAAACACTGGGTGGGCACTGAACGTCGCTCTCGAACCAGGAGAGTTCTCTTCATGTTGCTGAGAGGTCCTACTGGGGGTTTAAAGCTTAAGCGGGGAATATGAGTTCGGACAAATGTCTTGATTAAAGCGTTAAGTGTCGTTTAACGATTCCGAACACCCCACATTTGTGTTAATGCATTGCCGTTAGAGTCAATAAGAAAGTAAGTACTTTAATATACCCGCCATTAGCACCGTTTGATTTACTGATCACATTAAGACTTGTGGTCGTAAAATGAGTTAACTTATTTAAAATACACTAAGCTCTGTATTTCGTCTGCAGCCCTTATTTATTCCCGTCTCGCCAAGCTTTCTTTGACCTTTAAGATGCCATACGCGGCAATCTGCATTTTGGCCATTTCACAGACATTAAGCCAACAAACAATACCATAATTGTGTTTAAAGCTGAAAAGATTCCACAGCCACCAAATGTAATCACACTGATGGTCTGATAGACTGAAGCAATTTAATTTCTATTGAGGGTCACAGCAATTTACTGAGTGCTAATTCACTTTAAAAATGCTAATAGAAATGTATTGAATCATCTACTGTGCATTTACAGAGCGCTGGGAAATGGAGGCTAAACAGGTTTGTTTAAAAGGGTTGTGATGGGGACATCTAGTAAACGTGTGCGTGGTCAGAAGTATGTTATAGGTTAAATGTCATGTCCTGATCACTTTTCACACCAAAGTCCAAAAAAAGTATGAATTAAGGATTGTTTTTATTATGCAATAATGCATTATTAATTAATTCAGCTTTACCGGATATGACTCATAATTGTTGCTAGTGTTAATATTATAAATATACTAAACCATATTGATCTGCTAACTTGGGTCTCCTGGATATCCGCCCCTCGAATGAGCATCTCTTTTCAATTTGTGTAAGTAGCAGCAAAATTCTCCATGAGCAGTGCTGTTATAAGAAACTGCTGTGCTCGTCTGCCTCTTCCTGGCTGCCCGGGCGGATGCAGCTCTCCCTTTTCCCTGTGGACCCGGGAGCACCTGGGCCTGTGATGCAGCTGCACAGGGTCTTAATGCAATTAGCTGTCCCTGCCTGTGAGTCACGTGAAGCTCGGCCTTGCCGCTGACACTTAGAGAGATGAAGCATTCGCTACGCAGCACGCGCAACACGGGAAGCGCTAGCAAACTACGCCGCTGTTGCATATATGGGTCAACGTTACCCGTTAATGAGTTTCACCCACACATGTAGCAACGACGCTAGCAGTATGTAGTCTCTCCAACTATATGCTGACTGAATCACACGTTCAGTCCCATGTGTTTTAAATCATAGTCTGCAGGGGTATAAATCACCTCCGGCGAAGCGGAGGGTGATTTAGGAGAAACTTGTGTTGTGTGTCTGCTCGAGGGTGTTAGTACATGAAAAGTATGTTAGAGAAAATGAATGGGGTGGTGTGGCCGTGTCGCTCGCTGTGATATCGACGCATACACAAGCAGATCCGAGGCAGCTATGTGTCTGCAGATTTTTATTTAGCACCATGGGCTGCATCAAATCTGAGAGTGTCCTCCATATCACAACAGGGCTGACATTCGCTTCAGCTCCGTCAGCAGGTTTGGAGTGCATCATGGTTATTTGTGCGGCCCCATTGGTAAACCTGCTTCTGGTGATGCTAGGCCATTTCTAGGTTGCTCTGGGTGGTTGATGGAGGGTGGCTAGGGCTAAGGTTTTCATTTTTAATTTTATTACTTTTCTTTGCTTTTGTCATTTTTATTTATTTATTAGGTTTTAAGTTGTAGTACTTTAACTTGCACTGTATGTCAGTTAGTTGCCGAGACAGTTGTTATGGTTTTAGTTTATAGTATAACCATGATGCGTTGCTTGGCATTTGCATTTGCGAAGCTTTTTTATAGTCCGTTTGCTTTACCTTTATAGGAAAATTGTAAATATGATATGAAGTCACACTAATGGTAGATGGTATATCTCCTCGATTTCATTCTGCTGTGATATTGTAAAATACAAATTTGATGTTCTCTTTAACTGTTGATGTATGTGTTTGTCAGATATGTCTCGCAGATACCTTTGATCGTAGTTTGTTGTCAGCAGCATCTGCAATATTTGTACAAGAAAGGGCTGACCATCTGATCTGTGTCTTTTAACAGTCACTGCCGATATGGATGATTTGTATTGCATTTAAAATATTCATATCATAAGCTGTGTTCATCAATCACACACATTTTTCTCTGTTAGACCGTACGTTCGATAAAGCCGAGATAAACCATGCTCTGTCTGTTGCTTTGAGTTGATAAAATCTGTTTTGAATTGACAGATTGGTTAGTCCAGTCCACATGTTTGGCTACAAGGCAGCGAGCTGTTTTTCCATGGGGCAGGTCCAGACAGATTGCCGGAGAGGGACCGTACTTCCTTTCACAGCGAGACGAGAAAATATGAGTCAGGGGACAAGCAGGACCTTTTGAAGATGCAGCTGCATTTGCTTTCCTTTTCATTTCCCTGAAGGACGATGCTCAAGTTTTTAAGCTGTGTGAATACATGGAGATTTTGGCTTGGTGCGACACAGCTCCAAAACAGCAGCTTGAGCCTTGGGTTAAATGTCAGTCGCAGAGCACGCTGTGTGCTCTTCTGTCCTCGTTTAAACCGCCTGCCATCAAAGATGACTCTCCTCTCTTGAACCTGCTTGGCGTTTGTTATTTAGAGAAGGAGTGAAAGGGAAGAGGGGCCGCCTGGGACTGTCACATCCACTGATGGACTTGTAGAAAAATCCATTCTGAGGGTGCCTGCTTTTTACAACCTTCTTATGAATGAACAGATTTTTTTCCCCTGAGATGTCATACCCTTGCATCTTGACACTATCCTCCATTTTTGGGCATTTGCACCAGGCGCATTGATGTGGTTTTAGTATCTCTGATAAAACAAGTAGCTACATGCACATGCAAAGGAATCGAACGACTATTGGGAAAGTCCTTCAATGCCCCTTAAAGTTTGAATGAATCATTAAACTCTGTTATATTTATCTTTCAGGTGCTCTTTGCTGCCTCCCTGCTTATAATTTATTCATCAGAAAGTTGTGGAGCATTCATAAGAGTTAGCGTTGAGTAATTGGATTTTACTGTGGGATGGTTGGGGAGAGAAAGAAACGGGGGAACAAGGAGTGGGAGCTGGAGAGAGAGAGCGAGCGAGTGCAGGCTTGTGTGGTTTGGCAGACTGCCGGTACAAACTGTTTCAAAGTTTTAGGGCCTTTATTTATTTTTCAATCATCTCTATTTTATTATCAGAAATCCCTGGACAACCGGGTGCATAATCTCACATTGTTCACAAGGCTAATTAAAACTCAGCCAGGCTTCTAGTCTATTAAATCCTCCGAGCTTGGATGGAGAGTGCGAGATGTTGCCCTATGTTCTTAACAAGGCCCATGCTGCATTCATGTCACATGTCTCCGCTGCCATTCCTTTTTAGACCTTTTCATTCCTTCCTGCCCCCCACATCCGCTGCGATCTGTCTGTCAAACGTTCTGTCTGTCCATCAAACATTCTGTCTGTCTGTCTAACGTTCTATCTGTCTGTCTGTCAAACATTCTGTGTCTCTTTCTAACGTTCTGTGTGTCTTTTAAACCTTCGTCTCTGTCTGACCTTCCATTTGTCTGTCTGTCTGGTTTCATCTGTTTGTCTGTCTCTCTGTCAAATGTTCTGTCTGTCCATCAAACATTCCTTCTGTCTGTCCGTCTGTCAAACGTTCTGTCGTCTGTCAAACATTCCATTTGTCTTTTAAACCTTCGTCTGTCTGTCTGACCTTCCATTTGTCTGTCTGTCTAAGGTTTTATCTGTTTGTCTGTCTCTCTATCAAAACGTTCCATCTATCTGTCTTTATATTGTACATCTTGTACAGTTCATCTTCAATGCAACTTAATTTCAGGCTGTTGCCCCCTCATCAAATTTCCAGTAGCTGACTTTTTCACAAATTCCCTCGTTTGTGTTGTTTACATGCACTGCCCGTGCTCTTTACGCCGTCCTGGGTGGGCACCCGTCAGTGCCAGCATGGTGCCTCTTTCTGACTGGCTGGACAGCAGCATCAATGGTGGTGAGCAGGGGGTCTGCCAGACCCCAGCGTTGCCCACAGGCACAATGCTCAGCAGAGGGTCCCTGAGGTGAGAGGACCCTGTTCTAATCATGACACCATCTGTTGGGGAGAAGGTTACACCAGTGCCACGCTGATATCACTCTGCTTCGCTCTGTGCATCCTGACAATTTCTCTCCATTTCTTTCCCGGGCCAGCAGAGGAGCTCTGCATCTGGGGGGTCAAATAAACAGCCAGAGGGCAGAGCTCGGTGACTCTAGGGGCCCCCCAGTCGGGGCCATCTGGGCCAGACCCGCCAGGCAGAAAGAAGATCAGGGCTCGTGGGAGTGCAGGAAGACTGCGTGGGTCCTGTTTGGATGCTGTCACCAAGGGTCGTGTTATTGCGTAAATCTCAACAAACCCTAAACGCTTCTGTTTACATTTAGTTTCGCTCAGCAAAGGTCAGCTATTAATTAACAATCTAGAAAAAACTTGTTTATCTGAGACAGCGAATGTGTGCATCTGCAAGTGAATAGAGGAATATCATGTGGAGAGGAAGTTTTTTTTTTTCCCAATAGTACCTCAACTAACTATTATATAAACACTACGTACACAGATTAATTCTTTGTTGGTATATTGTAGTAAGATTTTTTTTGTGTATATGAATCCACAATACGTTCAGTAACATAGCACAAGACAAAGGATTAGCACTCCCTCCAGCTTTACCTTGCTCACTGCTAATTGCTGTCCACCTCGTCCCTGTTACTTATGTTCTGGGGAAGCCATGAATGCCCAGTTAATCTCCACAAATTACTCCATTGTTCCTAGCCTTTATGTCTACGTCACTCAAACTCACCCCATCAGGTGCACAATGGAGAGAGGTAATCATGTTATAGGTTCAGAGGATGTGTTTTGTTCTACATTCGCCTGCAGAATATTCTACTGTAACGGCCTCATCCTGAGAGCGCTTCCATCGTCCATGTCTGTCGCTATAGGAGCGGGTGAGAGAAAAATCAAACCGCGGGTTTAAATTTATTGGACCCTTGAGCAAAGTCAATATGTTTGATTTGGCAGAAATGTTTTTTTTTATAAAGTGCTTCTGTCAAGTCCATTCAACTAGCAGTCGTCTTTCTCCTTTCTCGCTCGCTCACTCGCTCTTAGGGGCAAGGTTTATACCCGCCAGCGTACAAGCTAAATCACGCTTGCTCAAAGCTGTCCGCACCCTCCACCTCCCACGTCAACAGCGGTTTGTTGGGGAAATACGTCTCCTTCTAATGATAGCTGTGGGGCACAGGTACTTATTTAGCAGGGGGCTAAATCTGGCATGGCAGCGGGGACCTGTGTGGTCTCGGTAAGCTAGGGCGACAAAGTATGAGGGGAATAAATCGAGTGCTTTCAGCCTCCAGTAGAGATGCTCTGAGGGACAGGACAGCGTCCTGCATATTAGAGAGCTGCTTGACCTTTTGCTGGAGAGGAAGGGGATTAGTCCACTTCCTGCTTTCTCTGCCCCGTCAAAGTAAGTTTAGACTTCAGCTCTGTGGAGATTAGGTTTCAATTATATTTCAAATGCAGCTGGCTTGAAAAGACAGGCAAAATAGGTTTATGGAAAGAGAGAAATCTTTTTATGTCTCTCTTTTAAAGGTAAAGGACAGGTGAGTCAAAAGCAAACTAAAAAAGCAGACCCAAAAGCAGACTAGCTAACGTGGTGCTACAGAAATATGTTTTAACCAATCGATTTTTTCAAATGAATCAATCAATAAATACGATTAACAGAACAAATTTATTAATATTTCTTATATATTTCTTTTGCAACATATTGGCTATAAATATTTATAGTAATGATCATAATTACACATGCACACGTGTGTGTATATATATATATATATATATATATATATATATATATGTGTGTATATATATATATATATATATATATATATATATAGTATAAAAATAAGTAATTATATTAAATATAATTTATATTATAAATGATCCATACACACCTTATTTGTATTGTTTGTTTATTTAAAATATTTATATTAACTTATACTACAAATTAAAATTAAAATAATTTTTTGTTTGGTTTTTATAACATACCTGGTAAACAAAATGGTGTAAGAACATGGTGTAAGATATTTTATTGCTGTACCTTTGTGTGCTATAATAAAGAAAGGCTACTAAGAGAGTTCTCTTACTGTAATGACTTCCAATAAAAATAGAGTATTTGATACAGAGGCCTGACTTAAAACCGTTAATGCTGTAAATCAGCACAGATCCACAACTCCCCAGCACAGTCACCCGGGAGCAGAGAGCTCCTCCCATTATGGGCGAATTAAACTTAATCCAGAGGTGGATTGTGGCTTTGATCTCCAAAGTGTTTGGCTCCATTGTCTCTGATTTGAAACAGCGTAGCGCACTGGGCTCGGTCGGCCGGGTTGGCCGCAGCAACTGCGGAGCTCTCTGGCCCTTTCATCTGTGCCTAAGCCCTCTTCCGGAACTGTCACGAGCTGAGGTGCTAGAGGGGGTAACCATAGTGACAGGCGGTAATTGGCCTGAGTGCGAGAGCATTGGCACAGCTGCCACTGCTTTTGAAGTATTTACTCTAAACGACTGAGTCTTCCCACGTGAAATGGAGGATATCAAATGCTGCACTTCTCATAATGGACAAAAAGTATAAATCACAGGCTTTTTTGGTGTCACATTTTGTAAAGTATTGCCAGCTTATTTTTAGGATAAGTTGCTATTTGGGATTATTTTCACACTCCAGATCAGAACGGCTTGTGTTATTTAGAGTGCCTTTTAACAGGGTTTTCATTACAATTTAAGCAACAATTAAAGTTACTATAGACCATAGCAACAGTAGGTTACTTGAGCATTTATCGACAAGATCGTTTTCAGACATAACATTGAAAAAACATATTTTTTTTATTAGCAATCTCTTTATTTTATATTTACATATGGCAAAATATACTAGTGTTTTTTAGAACAAATAGCAACACTTTATGTAGAAATTACCGGTAAACAAGATTAATAAATTGTTATAAAAAGTCAAATTCTTGCAAATAACACCACCAACTATGGCTTTCGCCTCAATAAACTCCTAATTTGCTGCTTATTAATGTATGTTAAGGTAGTTTTTAAGTTTAGGTATTGGGGAAGATTGAGGAATATCAGAATATGTGCTTTATAGGCACTATTAAATAGCCGAAATGTTGATAGTAGGCATGCTAATAAACTAGTTATTTTAATATCATTTATTTTTAAATTGCACTGTTGTTCAGCTCAATAGCCCAGTTAATGTTACAGGAATGTCCTTTACGATTCTTGACAATTGGCTAATTGTACTATCACAGTTAGTTGAAGATGATTCTGGCATGAAAATCTTCTATACAGGCACCTTTGAAAAGCTGAATTGTGTCGGAGATCTCAATAACTGAAATGTGTGGCCCAGAGTCCACAGCAGTATTCACTGTTAGCTCCCTTATTCCTTCGTTAACACATTCTGGAGAGTCTATGTGAACTGTTAGGATGCCCACATTCCTGACTCAGCAGGTGGGGATGAATTCTGAGTTATATCTCTGTCGCTTCCTCAGAAATCCAGAGCTCAGTATTTGAACTGAAAGCAAATGAGATAAAAAACGCATTGCAAATATAAAAAACAAGTGAAAGACACGGGCCAAGCAAATGCTCCATGGAAAAAATAAAAATTATAATTATTTATCCTCTAATGTAAAATGTTAAAGGAAGATGGTAATGTTTATATTATGATTTGGAGTTTTTACTTCAGGAATTAGATAACTTATTATCTTTGATTCAAGTCAAACAAGCCTCCAGAATTCTTTTTGAATGATATATTTTTTTCTTGCTTTCTGCCTATTAGAGATGTCGCTGTGCGCTAGTCTAAATGACCTCATTATAAAATCTGTCTTGGTAGGGTTCCACCACTTCTAACGAGCCCCGTTTAAGTTTTAAGGAACTATTACAGCGGCAGAATGATTTTTATGTTTTAAGTCTTCTACGAATCATTTAGAATCTTTAACTAGTGCACCGCAAGCCATGACACTTTGAACCTCTTCATCCATTATTCAAACTTTCTTCCCGAAGGAAGCAGTAAGGCCTTCAGAAGCGTTGTGTAACTGTGCTTTTAGCATGGCTAACAGGGTTTTCTTAAGGTTTTCTTATTGACCAATCAGCATGCATGACAGGATCTATCCGTTCTGTGATATATATCATTAACTCGCCTCTAGAACAAAAAACATGCTATTATACAGAAACTGATGCCTGATATCTGTGATGTGAGATTTGGCTGCAGTGGATCTGCGGTTTATCCAGCTGTACACACACTGGGGACCTGAAGCCAAAGCTGGCAGCCACTCATGCTTCTCAGTGGAACCGTGATAGATGGAGAGGAGAATATCTGGGCCTCTTCTGTATCAGCAAAGGGCTTAATTGAGAATAAGAACCCTCCCCAGGAGACACTGGGCGGAATCACTGCAGCTGCTCCTCTGCGAGCGGCTCGGGCGCTTTTGAGGAATGGACTAATGTACTCGCGCAAAATGGCAGCCGGGAAGAGCGAATCAGCCTCGTCTTCTGTAAAAAGCCACAGTTTTCTGACTTCCTCTGTCTCCCCCTCATCCTGCTTTTCTTTCATACTCCGTTCCTCAATGGCTTCCCAGCCGTTATTCATCACAGCTCATATTTGATTCAATTTGGTAATACAAGGATAAATAGGCCAGTGAGATGGCTGCAAATTACATGAAGTCTCCGTGCCTGACATTTTCGATTTAAGTCTGGCAGTGTTTGAAAGCTGGCAAGCCCGACTCAAAGCCCAGATGCCTGTAGCGACTCTGCAGCCAGCGTGGCGCTCCGGTGCCTCAGGTTGTGTTGAAGGAGCGCTCTAGCAAAAAATGGAGAATTCGACTTTTTTTTTTTTTTTTTTTTGGCCTTATTTTTATTTTTCACTTCAGATGTAGCCCTGTATCGTTTTCCTTACCTCAGGGAAAACCTGTCATCTTTGGGTGATATGACCACTGGTTTGACAGATTCACAGATTGATGCGAGACCTCTGAGGATTTCCAGCAAGTTTGTAGAGTAGTTTAAAAAAACGATTATCATTTGGCAGAGCTGAATGTTTATTATATGTAATCTGGATTACTTATAATTAGATTAAATTATATTTAAAATGCTTGTCAATCACATTTTATTTACAGAACAGCAGTTATTTACTTCAATTTAATTCTCTCTAATTCCTTTTTTTATATATATTTATTAAATCTTCTTTTCTACAATTGTCTACCACTTATATACACTCATAAAATACTTACATAGAGGTTTTGTGGACGTTCACACAAAGACCAGTCAATATTCAGGTGGCTAATCAATATGGTACAAAAGAAACTACATTCTTAGAAATAAAGCTACAAAAGCTGTCACTGGGGCGATACGTTTTTTTAAAAAGGTATATTTTTGTACCTATTAGGTTAATATATGTACACTGTAAGTACAAACATATACAGTTATGGTACCAAAACGAACCCTTTAGGTAAAAACATGTATTTTTTTTGAAAAGGTACCAGCACAGTGACAGCTTTTGTACCTTTATTTCTGACAGTGTAAGAAACTAGTTTATAAATAGCCTACTTACTGTAGGTGAAGGCTGTTCTCATGAATATTAATTGACTTAAAAGTAGGGCTTATTGGATGAAATGCAGTGATGAGTTGGCAGATCTTCATATAAAGTCATGGCTCCTGAATAAGTAATAATAATAACTATAACTTAATTTTATAAAAAAAAATTCAAAACATCTAGCTGTTTCATGACAACATAATATGATTGGAAATCAGATGTTGCTGCGTTTGTAACAACTAAGTGGGTTTTCTTGGGCTTCACCTGTAGGTCAGCGTTCATTTTGTTGTGTTGTCTTTGGCCCTTTATCTTTGTTGTCCAACCATTCTGCCTTTACAGTTTCCTCTAGAGAATGCTATGATGAAAGCTCTGCCTTTGTTGACCGTGTGTCTGTGCGCGTCTAGTGTGCGATAGATTGACTGGTGTAGGGAGACACTGATGAATAAGATGGAGTGCTCTCGACGCTGCTAACTTAATGTTGATTGAATGACAGGCAGGGTACTATCGGCACACACTGAGGTGCGAGCGCGCGCGTGCATGCGTTTAGCCCACAGGTAACACAACCCATAATTATTTTCATCATGCAAGTTTGGAGTCGTGCGAGAAGCTCAATAAAAGGGGAAAAAAAAAAGAGGGAACTCACTGCTTGACAGATGACAGCATTGTTTATGCCTGCTGCTGCTGAGTTAGATGCAATTCAATCAGGCAGAGAGATACATATATTTTATTGCAATTATGCAAAATAACAATGTCACCCCGAGCGTCCCGGCTCTAATATTTGACGGTCTTGATTTAGTTTTTTTTTCGTACGCGGCCCTCGGTAAATGCCGCGGTAAACGAGTTGAGCCTTAAAGGGGACAACGTGTGTGTAGAGGAGGTGAATTACATGTTGTCAACACACATCCTGGTGAAAAATGACTCCAGTGTAATTTCCTTAATACAGCATGATAAGGAACAATAAGCTTTTGCGTTTAATGACATTAGCCAGCCATCGCTGAGCTGTAATTAAATGGATTGAAACGAGTGATTAGCCAGGTTTGTTGAAACTATAAAATGTAATTGGAAATTTATGCAAATGTGAGAATCCCAAGGTTGCGTCTCGATACTCCAGTGCCCTGGCCAGAGATGGCGTGGTGGTCTCCAGGGTTACCAGAGCACACAGGAAGATAGTGAAACTCTGAGCGTGAATCAAAGTGTGTTTACACACTGTCTTAAGACGGGGTGACCGTGCCTTTGTCAAAATCACTGTTGCATTATAATCCTCTTCATTTGCTCTGGAGCTTTTGATCTCAAAAGGCCTTGAGATGGGCTCAAGGCAAGTTTCGTTCCTTTAAACCAGGGTCAGTGACATCATTCAAAATGAATGTCTACTTATAGTTGTCACTACATTTGTATCAACTTCATATATACAGTATACAGTGTGTGTGTGTGTATATCCAAAATAAAAGTTAGTTTTTTTTTTGTATACTTTTATTGCATATGTATAATATTTTTTTATTTAAGCATTTAAAATGACCGATTTAGTTTTTTAATATTATTATTATTACTATTATTATGTATTTTTGAAAAATATAATAGACCTTTTATGTGGAAGTTTTTCAGGTAAAATAACTGAAATTTAAAAAATGTTAATAAAAACAATTTGAACACATGATTATTTTAATTATATTAATGCACATTTTGCACCACATGCAATCTAGTGTCACTCTGCCTTCTTGTTCATTGCAGGTGAATTGCAGCATTTTCAGCTGTCACCAGTTTATGTGAAAAGAATATAAATGATGCTGGACATTTGCTATTGTATCTGTTGAAGTTCTTCTCCATTAATAGCTTACGCTTGCATTGATCAAATGTCTTGGGTAATTTCACTTCTTAGAGACTGCCCTATATGCCAGAGTTTGCATTTAGCAAGACAATGTCTCACACACATGCAATCTTCCCCTGAGGATGTCTGTCTAAACAACTGGCCCTGTCCTGGCTGCATGAGGCGGTATGAGTTGCCCACACACACACACACACACACACACACACTCAGATAAATGAGAGGCTGTCTGTGACTGCGGGATTTCTCACTCAGTGACACAGCGGCCATTTGTCAGTTCTCTCAGTGGTGCTCTGGAGGTGACTCTGTGTGTGTGTGTGTGCAGCAAAGCCATAAGTCTTGTTTATTTTTGCTGGCTGTTGATTTGTTGGAGCGTTTCTGTATGCGCCATTGTTGTGCCTGAAATATTTAGAAATTATTAAAAGCTGTCAGAATTGAAGTATGAATACTTCATGCAGTGCCAGCTGCTGTGTTTACAAGCGATCAATAAAAGCGACCGATAGCTATACGAAACGATACAATATTTTTCACAGCTGGATCCCAGATCATTAATTCATCTCCCTCCTGTTTGGTAATCTGGTCATGCTAGCCAAATCAGTAGTGGTTAACCATGTTCAGAACGTCATTGGTTACAGCTGAATGGCCAATCATAACTCTGCATAATCACGCCTTGTCCCTAACAGGCTGTTTCTGAGTCCTGCCCTAAATCTAAATGGCTATTAAAATGAAATATGTGTTAGGAATGTTACTGGTTATATATAAAAAGTGAAACCTGTGTATTTGTCTTAAAGGCATATGGTTTTAGAGCATAATAATCTTTTTTTTTTTTTTTTTCACTGAAAGTGTGCCCTGCGTATTGTGGCCTGGCCAAATTGGTAATCTTACGAAACGTTTGTGACAATAGACATATTACATGTGTCAGTCAGTTATAATAGCTGTTTTTTTTTTTTTGGTATTGTGTGAACAGACAACGAAGCTTCTTCACATTTTCAAACCTACAGACAGTGGTCTGGGACTTGACGCAGTGGACAGCACATCTTGACACATTGGAGCTGTGTTGCTTGCATGTGTGACACAGGCTTTGATCAAGTCCGTACCCTCTCTAATAATTTACCTATTTTTCATTTTGTATGCCTAAAGAAAATTTAAGTACGCCTGACAAAAAAGATGAAATGTAAATCGTTGCCTTTCAAGGATTTTGATTCATCCCACGAATCTTGTTTTTAAAAACATTTTGTATAATAAGTGCTCAGCAGCTTTTGTCAAGAGTCTGTCATTTCCCATGAGACAAACAAGCTTTTATGTGTAAAACTGATAATAGCTCATAATGCGGTTTAAGCAAAAACTGTGATTTCATAAAATTGTGCATCAGATAAAAACCTGATATTGCCTTATAAGCTATTTGTTGATGACATTTGAAGTTTTTGTATGCAGCACAATGAAGATAATTGCAATTTAATAATGATAGGAAAAGACATTAGCGTGACTTCGTTGGAAGCTGCCTGAAATGTAGTTCATCATTTATTTACCCTCATATTGTTCCAAACCTGTGTGACTTTATTTCTGTTATAAGATATTTTTGAGAACATTGAAGTCTAAACAATATTGGACCTCATTAATTTTGCATTCATTTCAATTTTTTTTTTCAAAACAACTCATGAAAGTAAGCTATTTCTTTAAGTATTTGCCTTAATACAAATACACTGTCTATTAAGCCATTGGCGGCCTGGAAAGCAGTCTCTGCCTTCGTCTTTGAGTTGAGCTGAACCGTGTGATCTACCTTCATGTTGTAAAAGGCTAAACACAAGATGAAATGTACAACCTATTTCTACAATTTGTTATATATGTATACATTTGTGTGTGCATAAATGTACTGGCATTAGGAATCTTGTTTATTTATTAAACCGGCCTCATATCACATTTTGTTTGGACTGAAAATAAACAAATTCATAGTAACATTTACTTTACCTCAGTAATTCTCACCCTCCTGACAAACTTCATGACACCTTCAATATACACTGACTAATTGATTTCCACTACATCTCAGCTCAGAGACCCCAACATTTGGACGCAGGTGATGTTCTTCATCAGAAGTGGGGCGAACTCATGAGACCTCCGTGTGTGGCCTGCCATAATACCAACAGCGCTCTCAGACGCAATCAATTCCATTCTCTACAAAGTTCGTGCCTGTAATAGAGATAAAGAGCCCATCAGTGTGTAAGCATTAGTATTGTTTACACACTGAGTCATGGCCTGACGCACCCTGCACTCCATCCTGCCTATGACAGCGGAGAAAAGCACAGGAAAATGACCAGCGCTCGCTCTCCTGAACTATGAGGGGACTCGACTTGAAGAGCCTTTAGGGGCCCAATAAGAATTGTGTAGCAAGAAACAGCGCCCGTGGCGCGGGACGTGATCCGGGTGTCTAATACCGCTGATGGGACCTACAATAACAATTCGGTACAAGTCAAAACAACATTAGGAGAGTTTGATGGCAGCATATTCTGAATGGCCTCCTTATGCTCATGGGGGTATTATGTGACATAAAACGAACCACCGCCGTTATGACTTCTCACTTCCCTCTATTTGATTTTATGATCTCTGTTGCCAGTAGATAAATGACTGTATTTCATTCAAATGAAGCATTCCTGGATTATTAGAAGGGGAGGGGGCGGGATACGACAGCGAAGGAGGCCATGTGAAACGTGAAGCTGCTAGAAAGACGGAGAAAGAGAGAGAGAGCGAGAGGGGCTGGGCAAGCACAAGGATCAGAGAGAGGCCTTGTTAGATGAGTGCTCCTCTGTGCTCTGAGGGTTTTTTCCTCCTTCTCTCTCTCTCTCTCTCTCTCTCTCTCTCTTTCTCTCTCTCGCACGCTCTTTTTCTCCCTCGCTCCCCTTGGTCCTTTCATTGCGTGGGGCGCTAGTCAAATCGCAGATCAAAGCTGCGTTCAGTGTATGTCAGAGCGGATCATTTGCACTTCCATGAAATCTGCCATCGCCAACACTGCTAAACCTCTGCATTCATTAATATCCAAATTCACCAAAGACAAAGCCGGCGCCGAAATGGATATTGTGATCATTTGATCCGCAAGCAAGCCCTTTCTGCCCCTCTTCTGCTCCACTAGACTCAATTTAAACCCGAAACAATGCTTATTTGATATTAATTTATTCATTTATCGAATCCCTCCGTTCTAACATGGAAGCATGTGCTGGATTATTAAAGGAGCAGTGGGGATACATTAGCCAGAGGCAAAAGCTGCTTCATGTAGACTGTTTATTATCTGACTGAAGTTGCGTTCGGCTGAAAGAGAAACACAGTGTGAGCGCTGTTAATCTAGTCAACGAAAATTAGTGACGGAAATGTTCATTGATGAAAGGTTTTTTTGTGGTTCACAAGCTATAATGAGGACGAGGAGAAGACTTACTGTTGATTAAAAAATGATGGAGAAAAAGCACAAGATCATATTCATTTTCTTTCTAAGTCTTTCAAGACAGCTCTGAGGGTCTCTGAGGTTATTAACATACGTGTTATTTGCTGATTAATGAGCATAGTAACTTATAGAAAAAAAAGTCTTAATATAGCTGAATATTAGGTAGATAGAGAGATGAATGAATAGATCATTTTCCATGTTATGTTTGAATATGTGACCTATACATCACATGAATAACTTGCTACACATCAGTAGTTTCATGTTGTATAGTTATTTTTAATTGAAGCTCGATTTTGTGTTGCTTCAAATTGCGGTTTTTCAATATTTAGCATTTTATTTAGTTCATTTAATTATATTTTGACAGCTTTTTTCATCAAAATAAATGATACTTTTACCTATATTAAAATTGATGTTTGGGTAAAATAGACTAAAATTGAATGTAGCATGAATAGCATATTTGAAAGGACATTTTAGAATAAATGGTATACAATTTTGCGGTGCTAACATAATTGACTCATTTTATAGACATGTACATTTTCCTTCTGAACAAAACCTGTGAGAGCTGCGATATGCCTCTGTCTCACAACTTTGGCTTGAGTTTAGACGCACTGGCAGGGCTCCATAAATGCATCTGTTAAACATCTGAGAAAGGCAAGCGTCTGTTGAGGGAAATTCTGTGATGCAGTGTGAAGGTTACTCTAAAGAAACCCCCTTCCGTCTCTCGCTGGCCCTCTTTCAAGAGCTTGCGCCTCAAACCAATTTTTCCCCCTTTGCTGCCGAAAGCACAGCAGACAATCCATCCACAGTCATCCATCCGTCTCTCCATGTGACACGCTGTCATTGCTTTCATAGAGAAAACGCGCTAATATTTGTAGCACTCTGGCTGAGTGACATGAGTGAAATGTGTGAGCGTTCACTCAGCGCTGGAATGAACAGTCAAACCTCTATGCGGTGTGGGATGCGTATGCGGTAGCAGGCAGTGTTGACCTTGGCCGGGCTGGTGGTGCCCGCTGAGAGCGTGGCACTCTTCCCATGTTGCCGCAGGGTGGTAGTGGTGCTGGTGAAGCTCACGCTAGACACAACAATAAGCATGACTCAGCACTGGCAAGCCAAGTGTGCCTTTAGCTATTTTTATTTTTTTTTTCGTCAAGTGCAGAAAAGAAGGACGTTTTACTATGTAAGACAAATGCTTGTCTTCAAAGTACTGTTTTGAAATCAGCTTTGGAAATAAAAAAAAGAAACATCAATGCGAATTTTTTTATTTTATTATTATTATTTTTTTTTTTTACTTAAAAGCCAGGCAGGTTTGCTGAGTGAAAAGTGGGCCACGGTTTATGTCTAAACACAATTTGAAAACAAATTGGCTTTTCTAAGAACGTTATCATTTCTCCCGCTGAAGCTCTACTGATACGGTGGTGTTGCCTAACATAATTGACATTTGAAGCTCTGCAGTCCAGTCGTTTCAGACAAGCTGCGTAATTGCTAGACAGCTACTTTTGAACCATTTCGCTTTTTAATGAGAGTGCCTTTTGATTGGACTCTCACGTGTCATTGTGAAGTAATGAGCTCAAAACAAAACCGAAATATTTGACAGAAGCAAACCTGGAGTTATGTTTCCGAAGTAAAGACTTGGACGCTCAAGGTCGCCTCGGCAGCGCTCTGCAATGTCGTCTCTTTTTATTCTGTGTTTTCATTCAAATTCGTCCATAAAAGCCACACATTCCCTGTAACTGAGGCTTATTTCCTTTTGTAGGCCTCTTAGCAGAAGTACATTAACCTTTACATGCTGTTTCAATGACAGTATGTTCTGATTTAAACTATCTGTCATATTTAATGTGTTAGTTAAGGGAAATTGAACATAATGTTGTTGTATAATTGATTGATGAGTGTAATTAAATCTATTATGATTTAATTACCTCCAAAAACATGTATTCATGCATTTAGGTAGATGATTTGTCGTCTTTTATCTGTCTGTTGCCTTTGAGTAAAGTGCTTCTACCTGGTGGGGGGACAAAAAGGATAAAAGTATAGTTTACCCATGAACATTTTGTCTTTCTCATTCTTGTGCCATGTGAAAAGTGTTATGAAAGTGACATTAAATGTAATAAATTGTTTATATAATGTTATAATACTTTTTAATTTTGTGCCGTTTTCCTTTTTCTTAGCTTTATACGGATCTAAAATGGTTTCGAGATTTGTAAATAATGAGCGTTTTCATTTTTTGAGCGAAATGTTCCTTTAACTTTAAAATGTGTTGGACTGTCTGGCAGTCTTCTATGTTCTTCATGTCTTTTTTCATTTAGCGGTAAACGTTCTGGCATCTATCTCAACGTAGTTTGAGCAGCGTGTTTGTGTTCTCGGCTTTGAGGATCTGTCTCTGTGATTGTCAGCTCTGTGTGTCTGTGTGTGTGTGTGTGCGCTCGTGTTGTGTGTAGATGGATAAGATACAGTGCAGGTGGATGGATGGTAGTTCTCATGGGAACGAGTGCTTTAAGATTAGACCTGGAGAATAGCGAGCTTCCTTAAGTAAATGGCCAACACAATTGTGTTTCCATCGCAAAGGCTTTTACCCCCGAGAAACCCAATGGCCCTTCAGTTGTCCTTATCTCTCTCAGTGTGAATATAAAAAGCTTGCATTTTACGAGACGCCCTTTCCTGACTGCTTTTCTTCCTTGTGCATCCTAACTTTGCTTCCTACGATGCCCTGGTCCCTCTTCCCCTTTGAAACATACTGTAATTAAATGATCAACAGATGATTCGGAGAATGCTCCACTGCCTGCCAACTGATAGCGGGCAGGACTGCCAAACGCAATCTCTCAAAAGCGCAATTCAGCGGGGAGCCCGGCGGTGCTTGTTGCTCCTCTCAGCTTTTCTGTCTCCATATGGGTTTTTTAGACACAGGGTAAACAGCTCCCTGAAAAACCCTCACGCATATCCTTTCAGGCTACAACCAGGTGTGCCTCTAAAAGGACCCAATTCCTTTTATCGAAACGGCTTCATTAAGATGTTTCAGTAGCACGGTAACTAGGCTAATCCATTGAGATGAGCAGACGATTCTATTCTAGCCGCGAAGAATCATTTTAGGGTTACTCTGTATAGCTGTACAGGTTTGAGCTTTTTCCATTCACGTCAATTCAATCGCACGTGAATAAGTTGTTTGTGACAGACAGTCATTTAAATGAACGTCGAGAGATGAAGACTATTATGCTAAATGCTAATCTAGCGTGTTTAAAGATGAATCCACTCAGAAATTCAAATTCTGCCTTCGTTTATCCACCCTCGTGTTGTTCTAATCCTGTAGGAACGCGTGAACTGCTCTTTCAGTGCTTTAGGGTGACACAAGAGTGAGAATGTTATTTTATTTTTTTGGTGAACTGTACCTTTAAATCTCCATGTGTTTGAAGGAGGAGACCAGCAAAGCTAGATGTTCTGGATGGGAAGCTGCAGCTGATCTGTGAACAGTTTTAATGACATGGCTCCCACAGCGCACATCTGTTTGAATACCGACCCGGGTCTAGTGACCTCTTTGCACACACACTGAATGGAAAATAACACTTAATGCTGTTCGCTTGGGCCCTCAGCTGTTTCTGAATCAAGATTAAAAGCTCTCTCACAAGCTGATCTCTGTAATTTGGAAGCAGTCGGCCTGCTGAACAGGAACAAGAACATGAGGTTGCAAAACGAGATATTCATCATCATAGATGCTAATGCAGAATTACAGAATACAGAATTATTTCTGTATTAAATATAGCAATAGTATGGTGGTTGTGGTATTTCAAATAGCTGTATTATTTAAAAATTTAATTTATATATATATATGTTCTAAGTATAAATATAAACGCCTACCGGTGTGCGCTTTCCCTCCAGCCTCTGGCCTTGCTTTGGCATTAAATACTATGAATATGACTGTTAGTTCAGTCGCATTAAGACTATCCTTTTGTACGTGCGCAGCAATCAATGCAAATGGGCCACAACCGTTTTATCAGTTTGTGCTCGTCTCTTTAATAGGCTTGTTAATTAATGTTGCAAATACCTTGCAGGGAAAACTTTTGAAAATTCAAGGCCATCTATTGGCACGGGGCCATTTCATGCAGGCTCCATAATAGGCATATATTGAATGGAAAATTGACGATTCAAAAACTTGCAGGAGCTTCAATTGGAAACGTCCAATTAAAATAAAATTTTATGCAACAATGGCCCGATGAGAGAGACTCTGCATGAAAGCCGAGCTCCTTGTACTGTACGTCAGAGTTAATTTTGGACGGAGAGCCGTACAGACATGCTCAATAATAGCTTGGTATACTTTGTTTATCTGCTCGGGATATTGTTTTGACTGTTGAATGAGACAAACTAATCATGTTAAAAGCCTCCCTGGCCGCTCATTGGTTTCAAATCACTCAGAAATATTACAGCCCCGTAATGAATTTGGCTTGATTTGAATCGATAAAAAAGAGCTTGATTTCAGCCTTTTAACAAGCGGGAAGGTTTTGCAGGGCCTCATTGTCAAGTTGTTGTAGTGTCTGTAAGGCTGAAGAGGGCCTGCTTGAGGAATTGTTCCTGTCACAGATGGTTCATTTGGGAACGTGTAGCATATTTACTGCAATAAAGCTCAGAAAAACTGATGACGGAAAACAAAAGAATAGCTTGCCAGTCATGTGACTCTTGGGTACACATACTGCCAATGCTTAAGGGCCTTGTGTTCACTCCGCTTCATCTAGCTTGAAATCATATTCCTTCCAAAATGAGTGCGAATTGACAGAAATGTGTACTATTTAAATGCTCAACATAAAATTAGTTTAAAGCAGCTTTTTAATGAAATTTTGAAGCATTTTATTAAAAAATAATTACATTATATATAATTTTTTTTATTTTATTTATTATTTATGTGATTTCATCTTAATATATATTTTATATATTATATAACAATTTCCACCTTGTTTGCTTCTCTATTTATTAAATGTTTTATTAGTATAGTGATTTAATAAATACATGTTCATTTGGTGAATATCATTGCAGTCTCGTAGGGTAAAATATATGAAAATGTTAAGAAATGAGCGAATTAGTGATATGAAAAGCATAGGGACATTAAACAAAAAATTGACTGTGAACATGAAGATGCATTCACCCATGTGCTGTGACACTCTCTTACAGTCGTAGAAATAATGCTTCATTCCTATTATCCCAACAGCTGTTGTTTTTTGTCAAAAACTGTGCAGTCATGCCTGTCCTTTACCAAAGTTGTTTGAGTGCATGGGAGTAGATTTGTGCTCAAAAGATGGAGGACTTGAAAGAAAATGCATGTGTGTGTGTGTTTGGAGCACCCCTCAGTGGACCACTCTCATCCTCCTACACACACCCTCCGCTAACACATCAAGCCTGCGTTTGTGTTACAGAGAGAGAGAGAGAGAGAGAGAGAGAGACACAAGCGGAGAGGGAGGGAGACAGCACGAGATGCAGCCAGCTCATTGTTTCGCTTTCACCGTAAATAACGTCATAACTGCGAGATCGTTAGTGAGTTTGCGTTTTGCTTTCCCTTCCTGTCTGCTTCCCCCTCGACTTTTTGATTTGTATTTCTTTTTCTTCAAATGTCAGGAAGAGGATGGGCTGCCAGTCCATTTGTTAACAGTTTCATATATTTTTCCCTACGAGGCAATTTTCTGCAATGATATTCTCATCCTGACAATAGCGAGAGGAAAGCGCTATTATTGCCTCGCTCCGTTGACTCAATCACGGCCCTGCTGAACAGCTCGCCATCTTGTCATTACTGTCTCTTTATTTATTTTTGACTCAATTACACTCTCACAGTGCCGTCCCACTTATATCAGTGGCGAAAAACACACACACATTTATTGCTTGATTGAATTAAATATGATATTACTAAAGCACAACCTGCAATATTCAGTAAGGAGAGACGCACACACGTTTCTCTTAAGATTTTTTTTTTTCTTTTGCCCCGGGAGAATCCCGACCGCTCGTTTGCATTCATTAAAGTCCCTCCCTATCAGGTCGCCTTTGGTCGGCCATTATTTTCCCTACAATAATGGAAATGTATATGAAGAATTTGGCACCAGATCGGGGTGACGGGGATGCCGGGTGGTCGAAGCGTGAGCGAAATATATTAATTCGCCTCTTGTCATTTTTGCTTGGATAATTCTAATGTTGTCATGGTAATTTGAGGCCGGGAGGCAGCAGGTCACTTTCCAAACAGAGAGCATGTGCGATGAGACTGGTTCCTTGCGAGGGGCTGATAAGGCGCCGTGTGCAGCCTTCAGCCTCATGATGAATCACCCGCTTATCTGCGCAGACCCAAAGAGCCGGCTACCACCGCACGAGACTGACAGAGAGAGAGAGAAAGAGAGAGAGGGAGGGAGAGAGAGGGATTTGTCATTATCAGCAAATAAGGGATAAAATGCTTGCACACAATAACAGCCATGTTCCCTATGCAAACCTGCTTGAATACCTGAATGGTGGCGCTATCAGTGCACACCGACTCTGGGAGCTTCGGAAACAAAGTCGCAACATTTTTATCATCTCTGTTTAATTTTCTCACCATTGTGCGGACGTATTCGATACAGTTTGTTCTGGAAGACACGTGTATACCGTTATGGGAAAACTGATTTCGTTTAGGTGACTCAATCAGTGGTGGCATAGAGAGGAGATTGGGGTTAGTTAGTTAACACAAAGACTAAAGTCTTTTCCAGGTATTGCGAGCCCCTGGGGCTCTGTAAAGGAACTGCAGGGTATTTTTGAACTTATGAAAAGCTAATAATGAACATCATAATGTAAATTCTAAAATGATTTTTCATAAGGTAATTTTTTAAAATGTGTTTTCTTGCATGTCGTGACTGTTAACAGAAATGTGACACCATGAACATGCAAATGTATTGGTAAAATATTCAAATATTAACTTTAAATAGGGGTTACTTTAAACTTCAGGGGTTAGGTCAAAGAAGCTCACCTGACAAATAGTTTGATATATTTAATGGTGGGTCCCATTGTGAGAGGGTTACCCTATATAGTCAAATCTGTAAACACTGACATCTCCCACAGGCAAACACTTGGAAGTATTTTCATAAAAAATAAAGCTCAAGTCAAAATAATTGCATTTCACCACATTAAAATAAGGTTGCTACAATTTGTACAGATGTTACTGGTTTTGATAATGAACAAAAATTTACATCTGCTTAACTCAAGCTGTTGCTACTATCAGATGTGCATTTGTTCGAGACAAAACCAGTAATAATATTATTATTAATATTAGCTTATTAGGCAACACAAACCTGTTTCTTAATTTGAAAGAGCATCACTCATTGCAAAATGCAGAAACTATGAAATACATTTTTATTTTAAGACATTTTTTTTTGTTTAAGGTTTACTCCACCCCAAAATTATTATTTTTTTTCCATTAATCACTTACAATGTCGTTCCAAAAGCTTTGTTCGGGTTCGGAACAGAGTTTAAGATATTTTAGATGAAAAATGGGAGGCTTGTGATTGTCCCATTGACTGCCAAACAATTACCATTGCCAAGGTGTATAAAAGTATGAAAGACGTGCTCCATCTATCATCAGTGGTTCAACCAAAATATTATGAAGCTACAAGAATACTTTTTTTACAGAAAAAAAAACAAAAATAAGATAATTATTTAACATTTCTACACCATGACATCACCATAGTGCCATTTTGGACAGCATCCTGTGCACACTCATTACACATTGCAGTTCTGTGTTGGAAAGATTGCGTCTAACACAGAACTGGTTTTTAGAGCCTTCATTTTGAAGCAAAAATCTGGCTTTAAATTTGAAAGAAATAAAGATTTGACATTTATCATGATAATTATCCGTATGGTTATATTGTGCGAGACATTTTTTTTCTGGCTATTTTGAATAGCCCTAATGTAATCAATAGCTTTTTGTAGCTAATGCTGTACTGGCAATCAAAACAAACTTCCCTGAGAAATATTCTCTGGAGTAAGGAGAAGGGAAAAAAAAAAGTGTGACAACTAGCCTCGGTCTATTCTAACCTCAGGGAAAGTTTAGTATCAGCATGTTCGTGTTTCACCGAGGGATTTTAATAATACGTAAATACAGGATCTCTGTGTGTTCTTGCTTATTAGAACACGGTCGCCCACCGAGTGTGAGGTAGGAGGGGATTAAATGCGCGCACACACATGCTGTTTGTCAGCTGTACGCGGACTTCCTGCTAAACGGATGCTTACTGCCACAGCACTACTGCCTCTGGGCAACTTCCCCCATCTCTCTCTTCTGTGTGTGAGTGTGCACTGAACCGGTAGTGAATAGCCTGTGATAACTGCTGATGAGGTGTCAGAATCCTGAAAACAGGATCCTTTATTTTTCACACATATTATCGGCGATCAACCTCCCCACTTTTCAGGAGAGGTTTTTACATGGTGTGGAAAGGTTGCTAGGGGTACCAGTGGTGGAAAAGCTACTTTAAAACTGGAGCTCACCAAGTTACAAAATACTCCTGATTTAAAACAGTTCAACAACAGTCAAGCTGCTCTTTCGAAAAAGTAGTTAGCTACACTAGAAGCTAATAACAAAAGCAAAACGGCATTGAAGCCATTTAAGTGGGCAGGATTGTTTTAATATATATCAGATTTTGTTTATATAGTGAAACACTAATAATTCAATGAGCAAATCTTATTAAAGTATTGTTAAATATTGTTATACTCCACAATGTTGTGATTTCTATCTTTCTTTTCTTTTTCACCATCTGAGGTAGCGTTTAGATTCTCTTGAGAATCCATCTAGAAACATGAGTTCTCATGTAGCTTTTCATTGAAGTTCGTAAATGAATCACTGTCTAAAATCGCGCCGCATGGTTTCCGAGCTCTAATTAGAAAGCCTGTACGCCTTTCTTTTATTTAGCACATCGCTAGCTCTCTGTCTACAAGCTGTAGTCCTTCCATTTGTTCATTAGTGTAAGATTTTCATGTATTAGGAAAATGGAAGAAATGTAAATGGCAACGTAATAGATATTCATGAACTTCGGGAAGCCCTGCATATGCATGAACTAACGAATGCATAATTCAATTCTAAGTTGCAAAGACTGATTCAGCTCAATTCCTGAAAGTAATAAGAGTAGAAGAGAGAAAGATGGAGGGAGGGAAGCTCTATGCTAAAATGTGCTCAATGCAATAAGTTTGGGTACTTAATTGTTTAAGTATTGAAAAAGGTTTGTTCTCTTTCTGTGGTGTGGGCGCTCTCTTTTTTTCGCCTTGGGTCATGCGCAACAATTCCTTCTAACCTTATGTTCTTATGCAACTTTCTTCAGAGCAGTATGGCTGAGGAATCCCATTCTGATGCGTTCATTCATTATAAGTCATTTCTGCCTCTGCGCGCTGTCTGAAAAGAAGCTCTTTTGCCTGCTCAGTCCATTTCAGAAATATAATGGAAAACCCACCAGAACAGCTGAGGTACACATTTGTCCTCCCACCCCACTCTCTCTCTCTCTTTCTCTGTTTCTCTCACTCTTTGATTCTCTTTCTTTCAGGCTTGAGGCTTCAGGTATTTGCTTTGACCCACATCTCTTTTTTTTCTTGCCTGAGTCAATACAAATTCAAACAATTAGAATGATTGGCACTTTCCCAATGCCCCTAAAGACGTCTGTTTCCTGTTCAAAGTCAGCAGAGATTTTAGTTAACTAGAAATAGTTAACTAAAGTGAAATGGTTCTAAAAGGCCTCCTCTGAATAAAAGATGTTATTTTCTTTCACCTGGTGGCCACTTAGTATTGTACGTCATCAAAGAGCTGGTAGAATGAAGGTCTGCTGTGTGATCCATTAAATGTTCAAAGAATATTTTCAAGCTAATGTCTATGTACCACATTTTTGGCATGCTGGTGATTACTGCAGTAAAGCTGGTGCTGGTCGCTTTTCCTGCATGCAATTACAGTTAATGGAGACTGAATACTTTGTAAATGGAAAGATTGGAAAAAATAAATCAAAAATTGCCCATAAAAAGTATTTTAAAAGTGATTCATGTGCTATATTTCAAGTCTTATAGACTAGTTATCTTGAAATCTGCCATAGCTGTGCTTGATGCATTTAATAAAAGACAAAGCAGGGTCTGATTTGTGAATGAATCATTCCTTTTGAGTCACATCTTCATGATTAGGTTGATCCAGATTGTGGTGATCTAGATAAATATATTGTGATATATTGTGCAAGCCATTTGAACCACTTTAAAACTGTTCTTTTGCATTATTTTTGAATCTTTTAAGCTTAAGTGCATTGCATTAAAAATCACGTTCTTCAGACTTTCCTCTTCTGTTCAAGTAAAGTAAGGAAGTCTTAGTGACTCGTCAGTGTAAATATTTTCTCATTGTCTCTTAAATTCTTTGGCCTGGATGAATGGAAAAACGTGACTTCTTGGTAACCGCAGCCCAGGAGACTGTAATACCCGCTGAGATTTGTCCGTTTGCGCCATGCCACTGCCCACAATGTAAGAAGTGAGAGAAAGAAAATGGCAGAGAGCGGCAAGACTCCTTTCAATCTATCACACTGACAGGGTTTTACACTGAATGGAGAGCTATGCACCAAATATGAGCAGGTTCACGTGAGCTTGCCATTATCTGCAATAACATTCACTCTAGTATTCACTCTATGGCTGTGACCTTCTCATTATCTTGGTTTTCCTTTTCCCATCCTTTTCTTGTCTCGTTCTCAGAGGCCATTTTGGGTCTGATAATAATTCTAATTGAATAGCCACTCTGAATAATTCACCTGAAGGCTTGATATCACATTCTGAGGAACATTGCCTGAATCTGCTCAAATGCCATTTTGTTATACAGTTCCATTCAGTGGAGCTTTGAGTTTCAGCCTTTGATTGTGCACTCTCTGAGCTGTTTTTTTTCTCGGGAGGCCTTTCTGCTGTGCTACAGGGGCCCTCAGAAGAACGAGTGGCCCGTTTTAGGCTTTTGAACTCCTCGAGCCTGGCTGCTCTCCTACCCACCTCCACAGCACTGTGTTGCACATGCATGTTCATGAGAGCCAACAAAGCCAGCAGACTGAAACTTCAGAGATGCTTCGTTCTGCTTCAAGACATGGTGTTTTCAGAGTGTTTGGTGGGAAAATACTGAACTCTAGAACATCTTGAAGAATTCCAAGAAGATGACGGCTGTCTGTTGACACTAAACCTGTATTTTTTACATTTTTTTGGGCCCCAAATCACATTACTCATCCTTGTTTATAGAATAATATTCCCATTAACTTAGATTAATGCAAGCAGCTTACGTTTTTTATTTATTTAATTTATCTTTTTGTCGTTGTTGTTATTTTAGCATTTATTTGATGAAAAATACTGTAAAAACAGGAATGTTGTGAAATATTATTACAATTTATAATACATTTTCTATTTGAAGATATTTAAAAATGTAATTCCTTCTGATGGCAAAGATGAATTTTCATCAGCCATTACTACAGTCCTCAGTGTCACATGATCCCTCAGAAGTCATTATACTTGATGCTAAAGAAACATTGATCAATGTTAAAAACATTTGTGCTGCTTTTTTGTTTAAAACATGATCCTTTTTTTCAGAATTCTTTGATAGACAGTCCAAAGGAGAGCATTTATTTTAAAGAGTAGTTTGTAAAACTCTAACTTTTGAGTAATGCTTGTTTTCTGAATACAATTAAGTCAATTAAATATTTAATCATATTCGTTCATTTTGGTCGATTTTACTCTAATTAAAATGCCATTTATTTTTTGTCATATCCACATTTATGTTAATTCAATATTTTCAGATTACTCCCAAAAAATCAGACACAACAATCTCCTTCCCACTAATATATTTTCCTTTAACGTCTTAAAAATAGCAACTTTTTTAAGATTTCCGGAGCAGCATACAGTCTGGCAAAATCGATATCGAGAGAGGGAGTAAGAAATCAAGGGTGCCTGTGGACGGACAGATGATATCAAGAGCAAATAGTGTTTTTCCAGTGTGAGAGACTGAAAGCCAGGATGGGAGGAAAGTAAAAGTGGCTCATCTTTCTCCTGTCAAAAAGTCGGGAGGATTCTCCCACCACTGCCTTTGTTTTTTAATTCACTGCCAGCGCTGTGTCAAATAACATGGCTTTCATCTCGAGTGGCTCCTACCCTCCCGTTTACACCCTCCACTTTACAATTCTACCTTTGTGTTCACGCTTCAAATAAACCCCCTTTGTTCTGCTTTCCAACACTAAGAAATCTGCATCACTCAAGTATATTAACTGAGGACTATTACTGTCACACAGAACTGCTCCCTGGGCTCTAGTAAAGACTCCCTTGACAAAACCCCCAGTCATGTTAATCCAAGCATTAATAAATGGGAAGATGTACAACTGTATTCAAATTTTGCTCTGGTGTTTCATCCTCAAATAAAAGGAGTGGGATGGGGCGGGAGGTGTCGTGATCATAGATCTGCAGAAGTAACAGTATCACGTTTTTAGATTCGCCATTGTTCTGCTCTTCCCCTACGTGTGGCGAATGTCGTCATATTGAGTCTGCAGTTAAAGAGGCTTTAACTGCTGAGCTAAATAAAGAGCTACAGGGGGTAAGGCTTTGGCGGGAACTGTAATGAAATGAATGCTGGGATATAACCCTTAATGCTCTCTATCAAGCACATACATCTGCTCCTAATATAACAAGGAGTGCATCCAGCCCGCCAGCCTTTGCGTAAGATTGATATTTTGTTTATTGAAATCCAGGAGTGTCGCTCGTCATTTTGCATCCGCTAATGTTCATAAGATCATTGCTTCGCCCCTGACAGATTTCCTATTGACTTGAATATCGAAAGGTTGAGGTCGTTTTTTTTTTTTTTTTTTTTTTTTTTACGGATGTGACTTTGGCCCCTTCGACTAGTGGAGAATGTGAGTTCTCAGCTGTTTGAGCCCACACCTCATCTATCGCTAGCTGTAAAGGACGAGCAAAAATGTTATTGCTTTTTTCATCACTGTGAAAATTACACTGCTTCTCTCCGAGAACGAGCTGAATTTTCGCACTCCCAGTCCACTACTTCTGCAGTGCGGCCATCGATCCGAGTGGATAGGCGCGAGGAGGCGGGGGGGTATGTGAGTAAGCGGGCGATAGATAGCAAGAGGGAGAGAGTGAGGGAGAAAGTTTAAGCTTGCTCCTCGGCCGCTGGCCCGGAGGTTTGCTGGGGCTTTGCCACGCTGAGGTGCCCGGCTTGATTCCACTCCCATTTCATTTTGGAGCGAAACAACCTTTGTCCTGCTGTCATTTCCCTCACGCACACTCCATGACCTGCCACTTTCACCTGCCGTAATGAAAGCTGACACGTCCGGATTTGCTCTTAAATTTGCGGATTTGAACGGAAGGCCTGCCAGTGTTTCTGAAACCTTATTTACATACTAATTAACTGGCTTAATTACTGAATTTTCAAATGATTAATATCATTATAATACTTATGTACACCAAAAACACCAGATGGAGAGCATACTGTGGCAGTTAGATTAAACAGAACAGTAAATAAATAGAAACAACAGTAGTATTTTAAATAAAACTGTGATATTGTCTTTTCAACTTTTTCTCAACTAGTTGTCACATATTGCTGATATACTTTTTTTTGATAAATTATCCTGAGTTGAATGAGGGTTAAAAGTGTGTTTTCTGAATTATTTTTAGTTGATTAAGATTTAGCTGGGATTTATTTTCTATTACCCCAACACTATTGTATTATTGCACTGACTGTATATTGATTGCTAATATTTCTTTTGTAGTTGAATTGAGAATGACTTTACTGCAGAGAACCGTATGCAGAATTGCATTTTAAATTTGTATATATATATATATATATATATACATGCATATTACTAATCAAAAATTAAGTTTTAATATATTTTCGGTAAGAAATTGACTAAATACCTTAATGGAACATGATCTTTACTTACTATCCTAAGGATTTTTAGCAAAAAAGAAAAATCAGTCATTTTAACCCATACAATGTATTTTTGGCTATTGCTACAAATATACCCCAGCGACTTAAGACTGGTTTTTTGGTCCAGGGTCATAAATGAGAATCATGAGGTCAAAGGAACTGCCTGTAGAGCTCAGAGACATAATTGTGGTAAATGTACAGATCTGGCCAAGGTTACAAAAACATTTTTGCTGCACTTAAGGTTCGTAAGAGCATAGTGGCCTCCATAATCCTTAGATTGAAGACATTTTGGATGACCAGAACCCTTCCTAGAGCCAAACTGAGCTATCGGCGGAGAAGAGCCTTGGTGAGAGAGGTAAAGAAGAACCCAAAGATCGCTGTGGCTGAGCTCCAGAGATGCAGTCGGGAGATGGGAGAAGGTTGTAGAAAGTCAACCATCACTGCAGCCCTCCACCAGTCAGGGCTTTATGGCAGAGTGACCCGACAGAAGCCTCTCCTCAGTGCAAGACACATAAAAGCCTGCATGAAGTTTGCTAAAAAAAACACCTGATGGTGAGAAATAAGATTCTCTGGTCTGATGAGACAAAAGATAGAACTTTTTGGCCCTAATTTTAAGCGGTATGTGTGGAGAAAACCAGGCACTGATCATCACCTGTCCAATACAGTCCCAACAGTGAAGCATGGTGGTGGCAGCATCAATGTGGGCGTGTTTTTCAGCTGCAGGAACAGGACGACTGGTAACAATTAAGGGAAAGATGTATGTTGCCAAGTGCAGAGTCTCCAGAGTGTTCAGGACCTCAGACTGGGCCGAAGATTTACCTTCCAACAAGACAATGACCCTAAGCACACAGCTAAAATAAGAAAGGAGTGGCTTCACAACAACTCTATGACTGATCTTGAATGGCCCAGCCAGAGCCTGGACTTAAACCCAATTAAGCATCTCTGGAGAAACCTAAAAATGGCTGTCCACCAACGTTTACCATCCAACCTGACAAAACTGCAAAGGATCTGCAAGGAAGAATGGCAGAGGATCCCCAAATCCAGGTGTGAACGACTTGTTGCATCTTCCCCAAAAAGACTCATGGCTGTATTCGATCAAAAGGGTGCTTCTACTAAATACTGAGCAAAGGGTCTGAATACTTAGGACCATATTACATTTCAGCTTCTCTTTTTAATAAATCTGCAAAAATGTCAACCTTTCTTTGCTTTTCTGTCATTATGGGGTGCTGTGTGTACATTAATGAGGAAAAAATTAAAATTAACTTCAATGATTTTAGCAAATGGCTGTAATATAACAAATAGTGAAAAATTTAAGGGGGTCTGAATACTATCCGTACCCAATGTTGCAATGTTATAAAGGTCTTTATTGTAACTTTCAATCAATTAAATGTGTCCTTGATTTTTTTTTGTTGAGAAAAATAAAAATCTGTTTTTTGACCACATTATTGTCATTCCAGATCCTTATGTTGTTATTGTTTCACTGAAAATAATTCAAAAATGACAAAATTTCTTACAACAAAGCTATAAATCAAAGCCATATGATATGTATATGTTGGAAACAGGCTGAAATTTAAGTTATTACGCACAGATGAGCTTCTTAAATCTCATTGTTACCAGCTGCTGCTGGAAACGACCTGCGGGAGGATTTTTCAAAATTTCCCTTATTGTGTTCCATGAATAAAATAACAGCATACAGATATTTGATTAATTCATGACATTGTTTTAATTTTAACTATTTATTTAACTATGGTAAAATCAATAACATACTAACACTATTTGCCAATCACATCAAACTGTTACAGTGCATGAAAGTTACCATTGCAAAAAACTGACGTAAATGCCTGTACAAAACTTTCCCACTCCTAAGAGCTTAATTCTTATGAGTGTTTTCTCGGCAGTGCAGAGAGTCATTGTTTAAAATAGCATTGGTGACAGCACTGAGCGCCATGTCCTGTTGATTGGAGCGCTGATGGCCCACCGTTTGTCAGCGCTCTCTAAAGCCTCATCGGCAAACAGCAGGGCTCCCTGATTATTTAATTGCTTGTAAGAAGCTCATTAAGGCCTCCTATCCATCATAAGTTGTGCAGTGAGGAAGATCTGTGAGAGAAGAGAGAGAGGAAGATTAACACAGCCCACTCCGTCCCCAGTCTAGACGCAGTTTTTAGCCTGCAAATCTTACACGAAGCACTTATAGCATCTTAGTACATAACATCTTCATAAGTGTGACTGTAATATTTCACGTATGTTTCATGTCTATAGTAGTGCATATTTCAAGTGTAAAGAAAACATATTATGGTGACAGAGGGTAATAATGCTGGATTTGGAATTGTGAGTTGGGAATGTGCAATACGTTTGGATTTCCAATTGTACAAATGCAAGCGTGTCATTTGAATATTGTCTTTTACCCTCAAATTTTAATTTGCATTGACCACAGTTTTAACTTCCTAAAATGGCTGACTGGAAATATGTAAATAGTTTTACAATGCTTACTCACAGGTGCTCATGCTTGGATTTTTACTGGTCCTGATTAAGAAAGTTCCGAAGATGCCTCTAGGCATGAAAGAGGATCATGATGGACAAGCGAAAAAAAAAATATCTATATAAAATAAAAATTTATTCAAAAACTTTTAAGAGTATCTAAAAATGACATAAAAAATGTACATTGTTCTATATATGTATATAATATAAAAATGCATTGTTTTGAATTTATATATTTATTATATATATATATATATATATATATATAAACACATATTAAATATATAAATACAGTATCATGAGAATCATGATGGACAAGAAAAAAATAATATAAAATAATCATTTTAAAATGTTTTTAAAAACATTTAAGAGTATATAAATTTATATTGTTCTTATTTTAACGTATATATACGTGTATATATGTAAAAAGTATGTATATATATATATATATATATATATATAAGTTCACCTATGGATCCATATATTTTATATATTATTTTTCTAAATATATATATATATATATATATATATATTTCTTTCACTATGGGTTGTTTGGAAAAACATGCATTATTTTTTATTTCTCTATTAATTATATGTATATATATATATATATACACACAGTACCATTAATGAAGGTTTACTTGCTTTTTCAATTTTTTTAGTTGAACCAAATTATGCATATCTACACACATTTTCATTCCTTGTCTATATACACTATAGAAATAGCAGCTTGGACAAATCACCACAAATCTAAGGCATTTCAACCTTCAGTATACACTGTAATGCATTTCACAAAGTTTAAACTTGCATGTAAACAGGTGCAGAATAAGCTCTGGATGCTTGGCATATTAATTGCCGATCATTTGCAAAACGGGGTGGAAAAAAGTCTTTTGCCAAAAGCACGTCTTGCAAGCTTCCAGCTGGGATCGTCAGGGGCAGGCTTGTTGGCATCGTGGCAGCATATGTTTGGTGCCAAGAACACCAACGATTTGCATTTTCTTTATATCAATTTTACAAAGCCGAAATGCTCTCTCTTGTGTAAAAATGATCGGGATTTGAGTGTTGCAATTAATCACAAGTGAAATATATTTGCCGATGAAAAGCCCTAATTCTAGTCGAGATTCTTTTTTTTTTTCCTATGAGAAAGAGAGAGCAATCAGTTACTTGCATTACATCTGCACTGAGCTTGCAGGCGCACTGTGATGAATGTGCCTTTAAGGCTGTATAGTTTGGCTTCATTTAGACTGGCTTGAAAGATAGAAAGAAAAATAGCACTGTGGTGTATGTGGGGTACTGCAAACACAATCAGTCATTCGTGGGGTGAAGCAAAAAAAAAAAAAAAAAAAAAAAAACTGTTCCTTTGTCTCAAAGACTAAAATGCATGTTTTCTCCTAAACCCAAAGCTGAATAGGGGATGGCAAAAGGCCACATTTTGACTATGAAACTTGAGTGCTGCCTACAGAACTTTTGTGGTTTTGAAGCTGAAAACTCTTCTGCAGCATCTCTGAATAAATTCAAAGGGCACAGACATTATCCAGATTGCAGATTTAGTTGTTTTTAAATGTACCATTTAAATGGCAAATCCCAAATGGTTTCAGTCATGTAGATTAACTGATGTAGTCAATTGGAATGGTGTCATACTTTCAGTTTTCAAAGCATTTTTTAAGCTAAAGTATACAATATAATGCATTCAGCCTAAAGAAAATGCCACTCAAATTAACTTTCTCAAAGGTTTTTCTAGTTAAAAATGCATTTAAGAATATCACAGCTCAAGCAATTAATCTTAAAGAGACAGTAACATAAGAATGAAGTTTCGAAACTGCTTAGAAAAGTATAAGCTGATACTGATTCTGAAAAAGTAATATGAAATTTTGAATCAGTCACTTGCTTTTTTCTGGCCAGTAATGTGATGCAACTAAAACATTTAAAGTCATTCTTGTGCATCCATTTTTTGCTTGAAACTTCTGCTGGTAGGTAATAAAAATGACTTGATAGTCTTGAAACGTCTAGGTTATGAATGTAACGAATGGGATCTCGCATATGTAACGTCGAAGTGATTCGACTGAAACCATCATTTATCCTGTATTAATTTGATTCATAATTGAGTTGTATTACAGCTGTATAATCTTAATTGCTGCAAAAAAATATTTTTTTAATAAAGAGATAAAAATGTACACACTCAGAAGAGGATATATAAAATTATACAAATAAAATAAAAAAATATATATATCTGTATGTAAAAAATAAAAATACATATATGTAAAAACATATGCGCTGCCAAGCAATTACTCGCAATTAATTGCATCAAAAGTAAATGTTTTTGTTTACATATACATTACTGTATATATTCGTTGTGTATAAATAAAGCAGTGTTGCCAAGTCTCTGGTTTTTCTGTGGAATTGGGCTACTTTGACAATCATTCTGAGGGATGTTTTTTTATGTCTGCATGTTGAAGCAAACCCAATAATGTAATATTTTATCAGAGGAACCCCCAAAAATGTGTATTTTACTCCACCAGAACACAATTTTTGAAAAGCAATTGACTAGCAATTGTATGGGAATGCTGTGAAAACCTGGCAACCCTGGTATAAAGACACAGCATAGAATTTGAATATATTGACATGAATTTACATGTATATATTTATATTAATATAAATTCTATAACATATAACTATATTTAATACATAAACGTCACATTTTTATTTTAAATTAATATTTATGTTTAAATAAATGTTAAATATAAACATTTAAGGAGTTCACGTAAAAATCTGAACCATTGGCTCGTCTACGCCAGCAGAAAATAGTCCTTATTACTAAGACTTTTTGTTGGTTTTCTTTAAAAAAAAGGTTAAGGTGTGATGGAGATGTATGTCAGTCAAGTCTCTGTATGAAGAGGACTTCACATCTTATGACTATATGCTCTATAAAGTACCCAAAAATGAGCCACGTCGATGAGAGGAGCCCTCAAACTTCGCCGAAGGTTCAGAGCTGAAATTCTGCATTTGTCTAATTAAGCACATTGTTTGCAATGGGCCGTATAATAGTATAACGTCCCAACCGACACCCCAAAGTAACAAAGCTACACAGAGAACAGTCACAACAATTCATGACCCTAAAAAGAAAAACTTTCAATAATGACCCACAACTCAACGCTCAACTTTTTCCCCTTACACCTTGCGTTTTCAAGTTTAATGGGCAAAATCGAGAACGTTTTTTTTCCCTTCATCTTCTTCTTAGGATAATGATTTACAAAATGCCTCTCATCAAAGAATTCATTAACAAAGAACATTAATTAAAAAATAAATGAGTAAACATCAATATCAAAACCTCAGCACTGTGGAAGTGAATACATTATGTGTGGTAATGATGTTTGAAAGGGATCCTAACACCTCAGTGGGACTCTTTTAAACCCCTTACCTCTCAGGCAGTTGCTTATTTTGCAATCCTTTGTTGTTAAACAACAAAGAGAATGGGCTCTCATAATGTTATATTAATCAGCGGATTAATATTTCAATTTGATTTTCTTTATAGTTGAGGTGCTGTTGGCATTTCCATTTTCCCTCCATATGTGCAGCGGTGTTAAGTAGTATCATTACCATTTCTACCTGGGGGTTCTGGAGATAACAGGCAGCCGTGATAGCTCTATTCGACGCAGCGAGAGCAGCGCTGGGTAGCACCTCATGCATTTTTAACGCACTGTTTGCTGCCGCTCTGCTGCCATTCTTTTATAACGCACCGCGCAAACAGCTGAGTCACAGACTTTGTGCTTTCCACAACATCTAATTGGAACTGAGAGCCTCAATAAAGACGCTGGGCCTCCACTTAAACTATGACGGCCAATGCATATAAAGAGAGACCTCACAATATGAATGTGTATCAATGACGTGATGTTAAAGGGATAGTTCTAGAATGAACATTTCATCAACATTTACTTACCCTCATGTCTATGAAAGGGTATCGGGATGTCCAAGTTCTTTTTTCTACAAAAAAGGGAATATTTAATTAATTTAAGGATAGATTTTCACTAAATAATGATTTGAATTTCTCAAGAACAGTTTAGAATTGCACCATTTATAATTAATTTGCATTTGCAAATGGAAAATTTGCTTGCAACATAGTAGCCCTCAGGCCATCCAATATGTAGGTGAGTTTATTTCTTCATTTGGATATATTTAGCTTTAAATCACTTGCCCATCAACTGATCCTTTGCAGTAAATGGGTGCCGTCAGAATGAGAGTCCAAACAGCTGCTAAAAACATCCCAACAATTAATGGTCAGTTATTTAAAGTATTGGGAAGCGAAAAACTGCATGTTCTTAAGAAACAAATCCATCATTTGGACATTCTGACGGCACCCATTCACCACAGAGATAAGCAAGTGACATAATGCTACATTTCTCTAAATCTACTCCAATGAACGAACAAACAAACAAACTCATTATAACTGATTATTTAACACACTATGACTAATTATAATATCAAGGTATTATTAAGTGGTGCTGTAGCTGTATACAGTACAAATATGGTATGATAAACAAAAAATTTTGTGTTATGCAGGCTTTTTGCTTCCCATTATCCTGGGAGTTCAGGAGTCAGTCGGTTCTCAATCACACTGGAGGCTAATTAGACAGAGCTCCTCTCAGGTAACTCTCACGGCAATTACATAAGACTGCATTTCTCATAAACATCAGCCAATTCAGAATAAAAATAGCATAATTGCAAAACACTTTTTTGACTGACAGCTTTTGATTGACAAGCTATTAGGTAATTGTTCGCGACAGCTGATTAGTCTATGACAAGTATTATTTAAATATCACAGCATCTCCCAGGAAACCCAAGCAAAGCAAGTTCTTGTCGGCATGCAAAGTGATACCTCTGTGTGACAAATATACGATTAGATTCATTACATGAAGTATTGGCACAAGTATGGAAATGATTTAACACTTTTCTCACAAATTACACAATGTGTAAATATTTTCCCTGTAGATTACAGGGGTTTGAGCACAAATTCCGGCAATATCAGTGAAAGCTGACTGAATTGACTCTAGAGAAATTAAACCGTGAAATTCTGAGAATATATTTGTTTAGAGCCTACAATTGTGGAAATATGTACACTACCAGTCAAAAGTTTGGACATACTTTAGTTGTTTTTAATTTTCTGAAAATTGTATTCTTTTTATTTTACGTACTTATGTTCATGCTCATACTTGAAATTAGTTTTGAAGCAAAAAATAAAATAAAATACAATAAAACAATAAAATAAAATGTTTAAGGAAAAAACTGTAACAATAAATAGTCAAAAAAAATTTGAATAAAATAAACATAAATCCAGAATAATTTGAACTCCTTCATATAAAATAAAAAAGAAAATAAACAACAACAAAAAAAAACAGTCAAGAAAAAGAAGCCATCTACATTGAAAAAAAAACATTAAGCTGTTTAATATGTGCATATATATAATAAAATAAAATAAAATAAAATAGTAATTACATCATTTCCATACTTCCACCTTTAATAATAAAAAAAAAAAAACATTCAAGTGTATCCAAACAATTAGAACTGTATAAGAATTATTTAAACTAAAATTGGTTTGCGTTTGTGGCTGTTGAATTCTGAATTCATCAAATATTTGGCTTTTAACAACTGTCTTTACATATTACATTTTGCACAATGAAACCCAAAGATACTCAAAGAACATTTAAAATGAAATAAAAACATCAGTGGAGCAACTAAGGCTCTCCAAACAGCAGTTAGCACCTAGTTAAATGTTGTCAAATCAAACTCAAATCACTCGCTGACCCTGCTAATAATAATTAGCCTCCAGTAGGACACTATAAGTGACCTGCAGCACACTGGCACACTGTTCACCATTTAACCAACACGCACGCACACACACACTGATAATGCGCCCGTGATAAAGGCCCATCAGGCTGAATTGCCCACAGCTGCGGGGCCCCTTGTTGCGCTGGCAGCATTGCCCCTGTCATCGAGAGCGTGCGCCTATCTGACCTGCTAATTTGGAGCATATGCAAGTGCTCTTAAAGTGCCGGGCCTTTTGACATGCCACAAACAGCAGCTGCCACAGCTGCCCTCCAGAAGCTTCATTTAATTCAATTACATCTCTGGGAGATATGTAAACGAGCCCAGGCTCGGAGAGAGGGTGCAGCCGTTAGGGACTGGAGGGGGTGTAGGGGGTCTAAACCCTCCTCTCCCCGATGCATCGGAGTCATTCACCCCAAAGCTTGCCCGCATTCGCTCTCTCCTCCAGCCCCCTCTGAAGTGTCAAGGCCCAGGTGGCTGGATAGGCAAATGATTGGGTGAGGCAGTCGCACCAACCCCCTCCGAACGTCAGCGCCACCTTTGCAGGGAAGGCCTGGCACCAGGGTGTTTGGATGCGGGTGGGGGGGTTTAATCAGGGTCACGGCGTCTCCTATCACTCTGATCAGTGCGACTCAGCCCCCGGGCAGCCCTGCAATTAATGCAACTTTCAAGAGAAGAAGGGGGAGATAAATATCCACCATCTGGCAATTAGGGTTCACAGGGCTGAACAACCGTTTGTGAGACAATTCTTCATGACACTAGCAAGAAACGGTGCTTGATACTGGCCTGAAGCCCACGAGCGAGAGCGCTGCGGCTTTTGAAAGTGGCGTCCTGTAAAAGCCGAGGCTATTGAGGCGCATCTCTCATTCTTTCAATAGAGGTTTGATCATGGTTCTTCTGTAGCGTCTTTTTGGTGTGCGTTTGGGGCACCGACCCCCTCCAGCTGTTGGCTGTGGTGGCGCGTGGCTGAAAGAAGCCCAGATCGCGGTGATCAAATTAGCTCCCCCCTCCTCACGGGGGCACAAAGGTTGTCAATGTGCTCTGCGTCGCATTTCAGCAGCTCATTGATGTTATGATTACTCATTTAACCAAACAATGAGTGCCAAGCAGCCCTCGTTGAATGCCCTCTCGCGTGAATAGAGAGAGCTGCTTGTTGAAAGATAGTGATTTAATAGGAGAACTGATTCTTTTCAGCTTTTTTCCCCCTTCTTCTCCTCCCCACGTATTGTGAAACACAAATGGAGGGAGAACAAATACAGTGATTAGCGAGACGATTAATCCCAATTATTTGAGTTGCAAATTCAAGACCTTTGGCAAAACCAAAATGTGGGAAACAAGAGGTCTGGGCGAAGTCAAGAGCAGCACGAAGAAAACAGAAAAGAAGGGGGCCCTGAGCTCGGACAAAATAACAAAGCAGCGAAACCTAGTTAATTTATGTTACAAATGCATTCCATTACAAAAGAGATTGCTTACAGTCAAAAGTAGGTGAGCATGCTGTCTCTCAGTGAGAAGATGACATCAAATAACCTCAGACCTCCAGTAAATACAATTCATTTTAAAAACAAGGAAAGAAAGGTGCTATGATATTCGAGGTCAGACAAAATAAAAAAAGCACTCCATTACCAAAGATATTTAAAGATTTTTCAAGTCAAAATTAAGAAACAGTACTGTCTCTCTATATCTATAAAGATATAATATCTTGGCTTATTTTAAACCTCAGGGGGAAATAAATTATATAATAATTATATATTTATATATAAAATCACACACAGAAAAATATATATTTTACATAAAATAACACACATTTAAATAGCAAAAATTAAATTAAATTATTATTTTTTGTTTTATTTTACAACCACAGTCCATTCTGAAATCCTTCAATACAAAGGCGACTCAGGATGCACCTCACTTAGTTGGATAAGAGAATAAACTAATGATCTGGATTGGTTTACAAAATTTTTGTAGCTAAAAAAAAAAAGGAAAATAGGACAAGATTCATATTTATTCTTCTTAAATGGTCACCACCACACCCTTCACCCAGGTCCAGGTCTGATCTGTTGACCTCGATCTTGCACTAATTGCCAGCGTGCCTTCAGCATCCCGCCGCTGTTGTGCTTCCCCATAAAGGGATAATTACACACTTTGAATTATTAAGCATCATTATCAAAACTCGCGCTTAACTTGTTTTGCTCTACTGTACGGTTCCTCTGATCTTCGGCAATCATTACTTATTAAAAGGACTGGATGCTTTTTCCCAGCTGGAATATGTTGAATCGTGGCTTAATAAAGCAGCTATACCGCAAGCCCTCGGATCTAAACTTCAGTTAAGCGACAAGAAAATATTAGGGTAACTCGCCACCACTGCCGCCCTGAATAACGAGCAGAAGTCTAGTTATTGGTTCAACTGGATTCATTATCATAGTGGCAGATTAATTAAACTAGTATTTTGAATTGGATGTGTATTTAACAGCGAAGCCCAGTGTTTCTCCAGGGCCCAAGCGACAGCGGCGGCTGCATTTTATGTAATTTATCCTGCTGTCCATGAAAAGTATCAACCGAATAAACATTTGACATGTCTTATGTTTAATACATAATTCCTAAATGCAACTAGGAAGGATAATGTTGGAGACGTTTGAAATTGTAATTTACAACAAGCTACTTATTATAATCCTCACACTTGTGCACTTTCCTAAACTTTTATCTTAACTGAATTATTGCTCTCATGATATAAATGGCAATAGGTGGTCTTGTCCAATGAAAAGCATTAACAACACTTAGCATCTGTTTTTTAAAACCCACAGGTGGTCATATGTGGATAAATCTGGACTTTATGCTATAACAGAAACCTGGGCCTAAATTTAGTAACAGTGAAAATGCAATTAGTTCTGCAAATACCAATAAATCTGCCAGCATCAAAACCTGGAGAGAGAAGAGGCTATTTATGCCTCTGCCTGTGAGTTTTAGCACTGAGAATAACACATACACACATGGTTATGAAAGGCTACAACCAGAGTGGTTTTTGCACGTCCAAACATCTTAACCTACCTGCTGAAGAGGCTTTTTATGAGAGTTCAGCACACAAACACAAGAAGCTGTTTATGTTCAGGTCTGAACACAGGGTCAAGGTTTTGCTGGGTGGCTTCAGAAATCTGCCCCTGCTGGTAGATGCCATAACTACACCAATCTGGAGTGGGGGAAAAAGCATACAGTATGTATTCATTGATGGCAGTTCAAAAGTAGCCATGTACCCTATTCTTCTAATGAAATGCAGTTTTATACAACACATCAATTGCAAATATTTATTAATACAATAGTAATAAGTGTCCAAATGAAATTACAGACAACCCATTAATCAGTTTCTATTTGCTAGAACAATTGTTTGACATTTTTGTTGCTGTAACTTTATTCACAAAATAAAGTTTCATTGCATAAAGCTCTAAAATCCATTAAATATCCAAAATTTGCCATTGGTACAACTCCATAGTATAATAACATACTTTGCTAATGTTGACCAAACTTCACAATGCTCAATACTCAACTATACTTTTTTTCTAGCTTCTGTCTGCAGGAAGATGCTGTAACTACACTATTCTGGAGGCAAAAGCATCAAAAGTTATAAAAAAAAAATAAACTTGTATGCAAAATGTCAATTGCAAATATTTAAGTCACTAAATTATTTCACATTCTACACCAGCTACTATACAGATTTTAAAAGGCTATTAATGTATAGACACACACATATATTAGCACTATGCAATCCTAAAAGGTTAAGCTGTTGATTGGCTTACTAACGAAAGGCTAACTGAAAACAAGCGAAATATTTACATTTTAGAGTTAGTAATATGTGATATTACCAAACCATGTCTTGCTTTCAATGATCATGTTCATTAATCAGACTAAACATACAACAGAATAATGAATAAGAATGCCAATTGTCCAGGTACACAGTATACAACTTCTGGGGTCTGAAGGTTTAAAAATTATACAACATTATTACAGAAAGGCATAAGTGACATTTCACCAACTTTACAGGAGGGCCAAAACAAAAATTCACCATTATTTTAATCATTTACAAGACCGTTAAAAAAGAGATCATCAAGGCATAAGTGACATATCACCAACTTTACAGGAGGGCCAAAACAAAAACGTACAAGTATGCCGCAAGCCATAAACGTGCTCTACCCAACTCCCACGTCTCCTTCGGCACGCACTCGTAGCCAAACTAAACACTGTGTTATCCTCAGCCAACACGTGTCAGCCGCCTCACCTGTAGATCAGTGCTTCCACACGACAAGTAAAAAAAAAAAAATCACCACTTTGTCCCTCTCTGTCCCTTCCCCTTAAGAAGCGGTGCGTGAGTCAGATTAAATAATCATTGGGACCGGGGTGCGTTTCACCTTGGGGACATATTGTCCCCTGTCAGTGGAACCTTCGGGGACAGAAGGCGGCTCGGCAGGGGAGCGTGGTGGGGAGCGCTCCGCTCTGATGAAATGGAGCTGGCTTAATGAAGGCATGGCCCGTGGCTTCCGCAGCTCTGCCATATGTTTCGCCAAATGCAAATGGCCCCCCAATTCAAACAACTTTTTCATCTTGATCTATGCAAATGTGTTTATAAATACAGGCTTATAAATATGGCATTTCATGTTTTAAAGAGCGAACTAAAAACTTCGATGCCCCCTCCACCTCCCCCCTCACCCAGTGAAAATGGCCGACGGATGTGGGACGGATTAATGGCGCCCCGTGGGACGGGTATGTACTGGTGCACATGCGAACACGTGAGCACAGAAACATGCGTGTTGTCGGTGCATTTGTTTAAACAGAGTTTTAAATTAGGTCAAATAGTTAACCTAGTTTAAATCGAAATTATTTTTACATGTGATTGTTTTTACATGTGCTAATAGATTTACAGCACTTTATGAATTTAATAAGTCTTTACATTTCTGTGTAATGTAGCATGATATAATTCTATATTACTCTATATAATGCTAAAAAAAATCTTTATATATATAATTTCTATTCTATATATTTTACTTTAGTAAATTCTTCATTTTCTTTTTAATTGCACATACTTTACTTTAAGGTAAACGCAAACATTACCTATTCTTATACAATATTCATTCCAGACAAAATATTTTCTGAAATATCTATTTTTTTACCCTCTCTGTGCAGTTGGCTGGCACAGAGGTGATCAGACTGTCTGAGATGTAGCAGTCACAGCACCTGAGGCTCCGTCTGGGTGCCAATGTCTTCGTCAAAAGCCTCCTGCCCACCTTGTGCCGGTCCTGTGTCCAACGACAAAGACGTTTAATTCATCCAGTTCTGTACAGAAACTCTTCAAGAGATTGAAACAAGTACTTGTGCAATTAAAACTAGAGCTTAGCAATTTTGAAAGTCTCAGCATAACGGAGTTGGAAAATGACAGAGGCTTAGGAGGCCTAAATTCTGATGATATCAAGCTGTGATGTGAAAAAAAAAGCACTAATTGCGATATGATTAAGCAGAAAAAAGGCGTTAAGGAATGCTGACACAAAGGCTCGAAAAATGACTTATTTTATGTCTGATATTCACACGTTTGCTTAAATGTAGGGGGAACTGGGGCTAGTTGTCACACAGGAAAATAAATAAATAAATATATTATTAAAAAAATGGTTGTGACGCAAAGAACCAGTTAAAAGCAGGATTTAAAAAAAATATTATATATTGCAGTATGTAGCTGGATACTTAATTAAACAGCCTACAATTTAACACTCATTGTTAAACTTACATCATACAGTGTGACAGTCTTTTTTTTTACAATGATGGAAATGTTCAATAGTTTTTTTGACACAGTATACAGTAACCGACTTTCAAAAATGAACGAGAGCAAGGTGTGAGGAGTCGACTTGGTCTAGCAGTTTAATAATCAGTCAGTCTACCATTGTTGCAACTTTTGCACGCAACTGTAGTCCGTCGCTGGGTCTGATGGAGTTATTGTAACCTACAGGATCACAGTGAGCTCATTAGCCCGTGTGCTCCGGCGCTAATTTGGGGGGTTACGAACTGGATGTTAATTAATCACAAGGCTGGCAGAAAGCGATGGCCTAGCGTGCGGCTGTGAGCGTGCATATCAAGCAGGCTGCCGCACGCGAACAAGTGTTGTTGTTTGCGCTGAGCGCGAGAGAGAGAGAGAGAGCGAAGTGTTATTTGTGAAGAGCCAGAGAGAGAAAGAGGGGTGAGAGAGGAAAACAAGTTTCAGGCAGACATTATTTGCAAAGTTATCTAATGACGTGTGGCCTTGTAGTAGTTATTTTAATATTTTTGGTCACTATTCAGACTTGTATCGTTGTGTGTTTTTGTGCATTTTCAGTGTTCGGTGTAAAATAGTTATAAAAAGCAGTTATACATCATGTTTTAGCTATATATAAATACTACTTTTTGTTACAAACTGAATTGCAGTAGACTACACTATTGACAATATCATTTTTTGTCAGAGTTTGGCGTTACGCTTTCTGTTGAGGCGCACTGGCGCCATCTAGAGCATGAAAGTGTACAATACAGGCCACTTTCACCATGGAGCCCAGTGCTTTACAATGCTAGAAATGAGGCATATTGTCTAATATAATAGTATTATTAGCTTATTATATTATGTATGTCAGTATTCCTCTGTTTGATATGGGAATAAAACAGATAAAAGTTATTATTATTAATATATGGTATTAGCATTTTACATTTATTCATTTAGCAGACGCTTTTATCCAAAGCGACTTACAGGTGGGGAAAACAGCAAGCAATTAGTCCTA
>JAUMHI010000057.1:11985778-12013992 GCA_032359435.1 Enteromius unitaeniatus | reverse complement strand
TAAACCCAGTTGAGCATCTCTGGAGAGACCTAAAAATGGCTGTCCGCAAACGTTTACCAACCAACCTGACAGAACTGCAAGGAGGAATGGGGGAGGATCCCCAAATCCAGGTGTGAAAAACTTGCATCTTTTCCAAAAAAGACAAAGAGTGCTTCTATTAAATGCTGAGTGTACAAATACTGAATACTTAGGACCATGTGATATTTCCGTTTTTCTTTTTTAATAAATCTGCAAAAAAGTCAACAATTCTGTGTTTTTCTGTCAATCTGGGGTGCTGTGTACATTAATAAGGAAAAAAAGTAACTTGTAAATGGCTGCAATATAACAAAGAGTGAAAAAAAATACATATATATATATATATATATATATATATATTTCATCATGTTTACAAAATTTTCTAGACCATGGTGGAACCCTTTATTTACCAGAATGCTCTTTTCTTTTTATTTTATTTTATTAATTTATTTTGGACAATTTAGTAATCTGAAAATCCTGTCTTTCAAGTTCAATTTCCTGTGGAGTATAGCAAATTATTTAAATTCACATTTATGATCCAAATCAATATGGTTGCATTAATTATATGAATTATTGTTTTTTTTCTTTTCTGCTTCATAAAACTAACCACTTCTTCAATTGTTGGTGCTACTAGCGAGACGTAACTTTAACCTTGCTTGCTCCCAGGCACAATACTTCCCAATGGAAGGGCCATTCGCCATGCTAAAGCAGTGAAGGCGGATCATCTTGGCATGTTAAAGCACCATAAATAAAATTCCAATGTGTCCTGTTGGTCCTGAACAGCTTGCAAACAAACGTGGAGGGTGGGATCATCAGCAGGCCCTCTGGTCAACTCCACACTTTTCTGACAGTGCGGATAAATCTTAGTTGGCCCACTTGTGCTGTTCTAGTGTCATGCCTCGAGCTGAATGGAGTAATGACTGTCTGTAGCATCAGCTGCTGCCCTCTTCTTCAGGCCAGGTTCTCCTAATGCCACTCCGTCTCTGACCAGGGGCTTTCTGGCTCCACGCTCAGTCTCATTCTGTCTGGACTCTGGATGCAGGCCGTAGTGGCAGTCTGTGGCTCACTTATATCTCGTGAGGCAGGAACAGAAAGCCTAAATGTGTGGTCCATTGTTTTTTTGCAACTTTTTGGTTTATTGCAACAGTTCAGCGCTGTCGCTGCAGTTGTGTTAAGAGGTACTTGATATGCAGTAGAAGCTTTGTTTCCCTGAGCACTCATACAGGAGCCAGCAATCTGTGCCAAGCCCCCTGTTGTCACCTTCTCAAGTGCACCACACATTGACAGTGTTTGCACACTCCAAATCTCGCATTACTTGTGCATTTCCATGTCTTCAGGAAATAAATGATACTGGAACAAGCAAAGTTCTGTTCAAAACTATTTTTATTTACACTGAAGCGCCTTTTAAACCATAAAGCAGCGGATTTCTTAAAGAAAGGTCTTTTATTTTACAGCATTGTGAGAAGGTCGCATTTTTCACTAGTATCTAAGTCTAAGATCATATACTTAATCCAGAGTTCTTAGGTCCTTATGGCTGATGTTTACTCGTCGCCCCTAAAGTCGTTAATAAAAAGAAGGTCTGCTTCACTGTTTTCTGCTCTATAGAAAGGGCAAAGGGGTCATGTTTCTAGATCAGATTACGTCACCTGCAGTGCCGCACCAGAAGAGACAGTGAGTCATGTTCAGTGCCTGGGAGCCGAGCCGCCCTGTTGACAACTCGCTATGCCACTGAATCAACTGGTGCCCTCTGATACAGAGTCTTGATGTCATCTGCTGTTAAAATATCCTATTCAGGGGTTCTCTCTGAGGTGAGACTGTCTTGAGTCATTACCATCTAGGGTTAGCAGTAGGTACAAGGGTTTATAAGTACTTAATTGTATACATTAATAATAATAATTAAAAATAACTCAACTGATGTGTGTGTGTGTGTGTGTGTGTATATATATATATATATATATATATATTGTCAGCTGACCCAGGATAAACATTTTAGTGCTCAAAACACTCATTTACTTGAACGTGTTGGTCAAGATAAAATAATTATTTGAAATTCATTTTTACAATAATAAACAGTTTTCTACAGTACCACCATAATATGTAAAGTCAGCTTTAATTAAGCCATTTTCAGATCATGTCTGAGCATCCTAATTAACTTTACACATTGGAACATTGGGTCAACCACTGGTGTGAGTTTGGGATAGGACTGTTTGTTGGCCCAACTAATGACAGACGGTGAGAATTCTTGCATCTAGTTTGAAACCAGTAATAATTTTCTCAGTTCTGTTTGATCGTGGAGAAATTGCACACTTCGCCTTTAAGTATCTGAGTAATTGAGTGACTCATTTATTGATTTGCAGTATATCAGATGTGTTGTGGATTTGACAAGAATAATGTGCTACTCAGAAAGCATCACAATGTTCCTCAAGGTCACAACACGTCATTAGACACAAATCGGTCAGCTTTTGCTTTCACGCAATAATTAGTGTCTAGTAAATGAATCGTGATTGTTTCTGGTTCTTGCTGACAGACACTGCTAGATGCCAGGATTTACACAGGATTTCAGTCCAAAGCTCTGTATGCAATGTTCATACGCAATGGCTCTGATAATTAAACCTTTTAAGGGCATAATGAGCTTATCGGGGGGGCTTCCTGCGGAAAGCGATCCTCTGCACCTAATCTCATCTGTTCCTCATCTTTAGACTGTCAGTTAAGAGCGTGGATTTACATACATTTACATCACGCCTCGTCAGCGTGACAACGGCAAAGTGACGATGAGTCGATAATGGCATAGAGTAATCCGTGATGAGTGATGTCCGGGCCTTGGATTTTAGGGAGGATGTCTGGAGTTTAGCGTCCTGAGCTGCAGGTGTTGGTTTTTTTTCATCTTTTTGTGTTGGTCTTTTGCCTTTTATGTAGATGTCCGTGGTGCCGAAAGTCGCTGAAAACAGATTTGCCGCATGAGCGACGCGCGCCGGCACCGCTGGAACTAAAAACACTGCTTATCCACCCTGCAAAAACAGTGCAGAGATCCCCCACCTCATAAAGGGCCTGTTGTTTGTCATATATATATGTTCCCTTTTCACACCAGCGTTTTGTCACGGGTGGACCTGAAATGAGTTATCAGAGCTGCAGGTGTAGACATTTGACATCAGAAGGAAATAAATATCAGGTTTAGACCTGTGCGCACCGCTTTTGATATATCAGAGCAGCTATTCTCATCAATTATGGATTGGTGAACTTGAACCACAAATGCCTATTCCTTGGAAAAATGGGAAAAATGTCTCCTTAGAGGCAGTGCTCACTGCGATTTCATTCTTAAATGGCTTCTGGTGGCTGGATGGCAACATTTTTGTAGAGTCTGAGTGGTGGTGTCAAGCAAGGACAGATAGTTGCCGTTTTTAGCGTTTTTCAGAAAAGAAATGTGAAACGACCTGACCGCAGAAAGAGTGTGTTTTCTGCCATTGAACACCGTGAGAGCCTTGTTTTTAAAGCTATCCTCTCTTTTTATTGGGTTTTTTGATCCGGTGTACATTAATTGCATTGTTTTTCCATCAACACGAGTATAGCCCAGAGCTGCGCATTTAATCACCGCTGCTAAAAGCGAATGAAGCATGTGCTCAAGACGCGGCCACAAGCGATCGCTCTCCACTCAGTTACCGACCAGATCAGTTCGAAATTGCGTACGAAAAAGAAAGTGACTCCTCAAAATTAGAGCCACGGAAACTCGATCCATCGTCCTTGAGCAGAAAAAAAGAAACACCCCTGTTCCTTACACATTGATTTTTTTCCCAGCTAAAGAAAAGCACAATAACAAACGAGAAGGGGGTGGGGGGGGGGGAGAAAAAGAAACGAGGAGCCGTGAGCTGGAGGGTGTCTGCGGTAGATGAGGGAGTAGATTCTGTAGCCGACGCTGACAGTCACTTCCAATTCCGTTATGCAAATAAACGTCTTCCCTTCCACCCAGCCGTGGTGCTAAATGAGACCTGCCTTTGAATATCCATTTCCTCGTCCGCCACTGTTTATTTTTGATCGCCGGGGTTGTTTGCTCGATCACATTCGCGTAAACACACATGCACGTGTATGATGAGGTGTTGGGATGCATTCAGACTTCTCTGTCATGTAACTAACCGGGCCATTGATCCACCTGTGTGTCCTGCATCTGCAGAGACATGTTTACTTGGACTGTTTCGTCTGGTTTTCTGCTTTGGCCCTGTATTTTGTCAATATAGCAGGTTGCTTGTGTTTGTCGCTGAATCTCAAGATGTTAAATAGCTGTTGAAAACACTGTTTGTTAGGGCAGGATATTTCTCATGAGCTCCTACAAAGTAAGAAAGTCAGTGGCTGTACATGTGTATGTGTATATATTTGTGTGTGTGTGTGTACAGTGTATGTAAGATACACTTTCAATTTATATAAAAGCTATGAAATTGCATAAATGTTTCATTGAATTTTTTTTTTTTATGAACTTTGCATGTGTTTTTGAAACCGCTAATATAAAATACGTTTAAAATATTGCATTCATTTGTTGAATGTAATTTCCATTGAAAAATTGTTTCAAGAATGCAGTTGGAGGCCCCACTGGAAACTCTGTGTGAAGCTATTGTCGGGTTTTATTGCTCATCCTCTCTGCTTTCTGTAAATGCTTCGAGTCAGAAAACCCACCGATGCTTTTGTCCCCTGATAAATAATTCAATGCGTCTGATTAAAATTTTTTGCAGCATGTGTTTTGGAGATTTCTGCCATGGTGTGACAGGCACGTGCGCGTTAGTTTGACACGAGGAGAGAGGTGGAGTCTGTTTTTCTTTCCTTACTGTCTGAGATTTAGCGAACGGTGATATGGCAGGTGGTAGATTCCACTCCCTGGCGGTTGAGTGAATTTAACCAAGTGTTGGATTGCCTTCTCTCCATCCCTCGCCTACATGTAAACACAATCTCCCCCTGTCTTACTGTGCTTCCGCCGGCTTGTATTCCCCCCTGTCCTCCCGCTGATACCTTCCAGAGTTAATAAAAAATGGCCCCACAGACTTTCCAATTATATTTCTTACTTAAATGAAAACATGTTGTCAAGTAGCTTTGCACAGCTGCCATGCAGGAACACACTGATCGAGACTGCACCAGGTTTACAGGACTAAGCCATTTAGCTTCAGGACAGTTTGATAGATGCACTTTTTTGGCTTTTTATGTTGTTTTTACATTTTAATTTTTGATTTTATTATTTATTTATTTTTTTCAAAAACATCCAGAAAACTGAATAGCAGCATTTCTCCAAAATGCTCTCTAAACATTAATATTGGAATTTTTTTGTACCTTTCATTTATTTGCTTTTGTTTTTATATTGGGCTTTTTTAATTGGATTTTTAATTACATTTTAGTTTTTTATTTATTTATTCATTTAATTATTTCATAAAGGTATAATGATTCCCTCAATGTGATTTTTCTTAAGCATCCAAAACAACTGGACCAGTGGCAAATAGAAAGCAATTGTTATTTTTTTATGGTGACTCTAGTAGCAATGCAAATGACTCACTTCAGTTGTAAACATCATGTTTTTCTCCTGTTTTTTTTTTTTTTTTTTAGGTCAGTTAGTATTTGGCCCCTGGTTAACTCTACTGCATGTTGTGTTCTCTGGCAATATAAGGTCACAACGCCCGTGCGCTTTTCTTCATAACAGTCCCGCTATAAAAGCCCATAAAGACCTGTATCTCATAGGGCCGAATGTACAGCCCCTGCTAATAAGAAGCATAAATCTCAAGGCGAGCTACAGTTAGCTTTCACAAACTACATTTAAACGCAGTTTTATCGACACTCAGACAGGACCTGCCCCTTCCATGCCTGTCATAAAACAGGCATTACTGTGGCATTTACTCATTGTGCCGGGTGCACAGCGCGTATTAGCCACTGACCAAGCTAAGGACGGCCAGTAAAAAAGGCCACTTGTTCAGTCAATTATCAGTAATGGTGTTTAATGGCAAAGTGGCGCGACCACCTATGGTGTGCCACGGGGGCTTTTAATGACACCAACCCTGTGGGCCTGGGGAGAATTCACGCAATTTGCCATCCTGCACCGTGTGCTGCCACATCCTTCCAGACGCTGTGTTCGGCTAATTAATTCCCCACCACATCAGAGTGCTGTAAGGCCACTTGTTTCGCATCGATCGGCACACAACGAGCCCGGGGTCCCGCCATCCCGCGGCCCCTCAGAGTCGAAAGAGCTAACAAGTAAAGGTCATGTCCATTTCGAATGCGGCACCGTCGCATATGCAAGCGCCATTACCCTCGCAGGCTCTCCGGAACCTTCTGCCACCCTTGTAAGAGAACTTCGAATGCCCCTTCCTCCCTCCTGCTGCGTTACTAGATAGGAAGAACTCTAAGAAGAGCTTTCTGTTCTTTTCCATGAATCTAGTCGCCCCTTTTTACCTCATCTCTCTCAGCGAATATAAAAGCGGGACTGTTATCTGTGGGGGCTGCCCGGCCCCCTTACATACTGAAGAGACAGCTATTATCCTTCAGGCTTTTCTTCCGCAGAAGGAGGAGAGAGCGGACCTAAGATTAGGCACAGACCGGGTGTGGGACCACGCTCACCTTTGTGCCATGTCTGTATATGTGTGTGTGCCCTCAAGAGCTTCTTATCCCACAATCTGATGGCCGCTGGCAGGCTGAATCTATCCTTGAATAGTCGTCCCCCTATTGAAAGGCTGAATGGGTCAGGGTGGTTTGAAGGCAGCAATACAGGACTGAAGTGTGAAGTTGTGCATTAGGCATCGAGAATAACTAGCTTTTGAGAATATAAATATTGAGGGTAAAAAATTAAAGCAGGTATATAAGACATTTGATTATTTTTAATTCAGATTTTAAATGAATGTTAGGATATAAATGGCCTGCTTATTTGTATTATTTTACACTTAATATATTTAGTACATTTGTCATTTATTACAGTAGCTAATTGAATTAAAGTAGTAATAAATTATACTTTTTTTATTATATTTGTGTTTATTTTTGGTGTTTCTATAGTCATTTTTAATAATATTATATAATATGTAGAAATCAGAAAATGCAAATTAGAAGCTTTTTCTCTAATGGCCTCAGACTTTTTATATGTCGAAGACCTGTGACACAGGTTCTCACTGTAAGAGAAATATGAAGTGAGAGTGAGAAAGAGAGAGACCTCATGCTGTTTATGAGGAGAGACAGTTACATATGAGCCTGAGTCGAGGGCTGTCTCCTCCCATCATGCTTTAGTGCAGCTGTAGTCAAGAGTGTCTCCTCTTTCTGGACAGAACTGCATGCTCCGGCTACAGGCCTATAAACTAGCATCCACCAGCATGGACAACATAATTATAGAGCCAACATACATCACTGTGTGTGTGAAAGGCAGGCATGATGTTTTATATTGCTGCATTATAATATTATACAGTTTATAGTTTACTGCTAATGCTAGTAGTTTCTCAGAAAAATCCATTTACACTTGGCATCAACATTTTCATTAGATGCTATGATGTTTGAACTACATACTGCAAGATAGAAACTGAGTATTACCAAAAAACAGCAATCGTTGGTGCCCAAAGACTTTTTGTAAGAATAAACAGCATGTTTATGTTTACAGTATGTGAGAGATGATTCTTGTCTTGTGTTCCTATATATATGTATAAATATAAATTAATGAATTTAGTATGTACTTATTTATTGCAGAAGACGCTGTTTCATACAGAAGAAATATACAAAAAAAATCTTGTTTCTGGTGGTCATTCATAAAGCGTGTTTCATACAGTAGAGCACTGTTTTAGAGAAACATAAATATGCATTGAGTGATAGCGGAGGATAACAGATTTCCCTCAGCCTCTGTGAGAGCGCCAGTCAGTGTGATCTTTATTGTAAGTGATTGAGGGTGATGAGGATCTCTAAAGCTTGCAGCTCTATTGTTCTCTATGGGGCTGAGTGACTGATGGCTCCTTTTGTGCCGGGAAGGTGTTTTTCCCACCGCCTGTACTTTAGGGCTAATCTCGGAGACCTCAGGAAGGAGCAGTGGAGTGTGCATGTGTACGCCAGCATGTGTACCCCAGGCATGGCATGCACTTTTTGAGCATTTATTAGTGTGCGTGCATGTAATGTGAAAGAAGCTGAAAGGCGCATGTTCAGACGCACCGTGTCAGTGTGTTTGTGAGTGAGAAGACTATGGCTGGATGCACTCTGAAGCGTGTCCTCGCAGACAGGGTTTTCCTCAAGGATGAACAGGCCTCTGTCAGGGTCAGACAGGATGGTACCCTTGGGCCGGTGGAGGGATATCATTCCTCACAGAACATGGCCATGAGCAGCTTTCAGATCTGTACGCGTGTGAAAAAAAAAAAAAAGTGTAAAGTTATCTATTTAAGTAGAAGTGCACAAGATGTTACAATATCATAAAAGGCTGATTTTGAATGCATCAAATAACACAAATTTCGAAATTCTTAATAGCCAGGCTCAAACCTGTCAACCAAGCTGGGAAACCAAGCAAACCAGCTTGAGCTGCTCTTTCAGTTATTAATATTAGAATAAATATGTAAAAAATTCAGCTAATTAAAATATGTAGATCTTGTAAGTAATTATTCAAGCACGAAATATTCAAATAATATTAAGATGTAATGAAGTGAATACAGTCTGTCTGGTATTGTTACGTTTTGTTAATATTCTAGTGTAAATTTCAAGGTTTTGACATACCTTTTCTAATTTTTCTCTCTGTTCTCTTACAGGTAGAAGATGCTATGCTTATGTTTGATAAAACTACAAATAGACATAGAGGTAAGAGCCCATTTGTTTTGTGTGTGTGTATCTGTTTGTGTCTTTGCATGTGTGTGTAATGTTATTATGAACGTCCTTCAGTTGTGCCGTTAGTCGTGCAGTTCAAAGTTACGCTCTGAAGCGTGAGTTTTCTGAAGCAGTGCAGGAGCCCTTGTGCTGTGTTACATTATAGCATTATATCTTCAAGGACGTTTCATTTGAGCCCTGAAGGTCAAGGCTAATATGGTCCAATAAAAGAGCAACGATTTCCACTGTAGCCAATCCATCGACTCTATTTGATTAGTCCGACATTTACCATTGGATGCGCAGAGTGGGATGTTTCTCGGTCATGTTCACTCGCGCCTGCAGGCCTGTGAGAAATGTACAATATCTTCAGACTTATGATATACTGAATTTGAGGTTATTGCTCACCTGAGTGATGCTTCTATGACTTGAGACTGACTTTTTTTTACTGAGAGAGAGTAAGCTTGGTGGAATGTTATAGGGCTTTAGGTAATTTTTTATTTGTTGGCCGATAGTTGTGATTTGAGTCTGGAGTAAAGGAGGAGAATGAAAGTTTGAGAGAAGAAAATGAGAAGACGTGACATGAGAAGAGGGAAGCGAAGGAGAAGAGAATATGGGATGAAAAGGAAAATAATGCTAGAGAAGAAGAGAAATGGAAAGAAGGCAAGAAAAATGAGATTGCCGATAGAAATGATGGGTAAGAGAAGAAGAAGGTGTGATATTAAATGGTGAGGAAAAAAGAAGAGGAATGAGATGATACAAATTAGGACAAAAAGAAAGAGAAATAAGAAGAGGAGAGAGATAAGGAGCATGAAGGAGAAGTAAGGGTAAGAGAGGAAAAATATGAAGAATGAATGAGAAGAAGAGGAGAGAAAATGAGATGAAGACAAGAAAGATCAGGGGAAAGAGAAAGGATGATATGAGGAGCGTAAAGGAGAAATAAGGGGAGGGCGGAAATTATATGGGGAGAACGAAGGTTAAATAGTGGAGTAGAAAGAAAATATGGGAAGAGGGAATGAGAAATTAAGAGAGGAGGATAAAATAAAGGAAAGGGAGAAGAGAAATGTGGAGATTGAAGAAGGAAAAAAAAAGAGAGAATAAGAAATGAGGAGAGCGGGGAGAAACTAAGGTAAGTAGAGAATGAAAATGAGAAAGGATGAAAAAAAGGAGAAATGAGATGAGGAGAGGTAGTCTTTGGTCAGAGTGGGCCGTTGACTTCATCCAGCTGTGATCCCCGTGTCTCTGTGTGACTTTAACAGCAAGGCCTTTATAAAGCTTTAACTGACAGCCTGAGAGAGAGCACAGCGGATGAGGAGAGGAAGAGACAGCACACGCACAGAGAGACGAGGCCAGGAATAGCTAGCAGCTTTATGCTACAGTGTTCACAGGTATCACGAGAGAGATTCTTAGCCTTGAGTGGCCTTTGTGTGGGCTGAATGAAGAGGCCGAGGAGCAGCGCTGTGTCTTTTATGCTGTGTAAGTGGCTTTCAGCGCTCATAGATGGGCAGGTTGTGGAAATGAAGTGGATGGTATTAATCTTTCAACCTGAGATTTGCCTTTTAATCCATATCGGTCATATTTTAAAGGTGAGCGCCTGCGTGTCTGTTTGAAAGGTGTGCGGATACGCATTGCCTTTTGTTATTTTTTTTCCTTTCTTTTTCACTGGCCAACCCCTCAAAGGACGTTCTTGTCTGTGACATCGCCAGCGTCAGACCAGCCTAAGAAGTCACAGTGATCTCTCTTCCTTTTTGCACGAGTAGCAGCTAAGCTTTTTTTTCTTAAATCTACTTCACAACCGCTAGTCAAAAACAGTTCGCAGGTGATCGCAAATCGTCCGTGTCAACAAAACCCAGGCTTTTCTAAATGTCAAGACGGCCTCCGATCCGAAAAAGACATGCGCTTTCTTTTGTAAATGGAGATCAGAGCATTCAACAAATACACTCGCTGAACTTTGATCCACGCTTTCTTCTGTTTCTCTATTTCGCCTGTCCCTGATGCCTCCGTCTGTACTCGCTCTTGTAAATACTCCCATAGGGCATAGTGTCTGTATCTATGGGAACGAAGAGGGTGGAGAGGGTTTTGGAGGAAGCCAGGGCTCTCTGGAGAGCCCAAACTGTGTTCAAGAGAACTGATGGGTCGGAGTGAAGGTGGAGAGCGTCTGTTTGGCACTAGCTTTGGCCCCTAGTGGGAAGGAAACGCTATTATTCTCAAACCCTTGTGGATGTAGCTAAGAGCAGCAAGGTCGGAAATGAGACTAGCTGTCATTAAACACACCGCTGGTAAACACAAAGTGCCAAACAATGCTGTCCATGACCAGCCATTTCCATTAAAGACCATGCATGCTTTTCAAAGAGATGCCCTACAATAGCGCAGCAACAATAGCTGCTTGCAGATTTGTTGCTTTTGTTTACTTGCCGGTTGGAATATGTGAGATTGTCTTTTTGTTTATCCATGTCCTCTGTTATTTTTTATTTTTTTTCTCTCTCTCTCAAATGGTATCTTCAGCTAAACGAGGTGCCGTGGGGGTCAGCGGTTTTAATAGCCTCACAGCAATTACTTTGCGTAGCTGCAGCTTCCAAGTGAAGTGGTCAACAGGATGGTAATGGGAAGGCAGAGAGAGACATTTAAAATAGATTTTATAGAATAATGTTTAAATAAATGCGTTTTTTTCTTACCTCCTGAAAGAAACCTCTGGCTGAAAGAGGAAAAGGGCAGGTAGAAATGCAGTGAAGCTCTATCCTCCAGCCATGTGGAGGACATGTTTTTTTTTTTTTCAGAGGATGTAATATTTTTACTTCAGATACAGATTTTTTTCAGATACAGCTATTTTTGTAGAATTGAATGATCAATTTTGAGTGATGTGTAGAATCGTTTTTTTTAAACCATAAAATTTGATAACAATTTGGACGAGTTAGAAATTTAATTTATTAAGATTTATTTATTTAAATGAGTTTTAAATGTGAATGTAAAAAATTATTTGAGTCAGAAGTTTGAATAATTTGTGGTATTTTAGATTTTAATTTAAATGTATTTCTTTAATTATTTCTTTAAAATAAAATGTTAGGTTATTATGATTAATTAATTAATTAATTGTCATGGTGTTTGTATGTGTGTGTGTGTGTATATATATATAAGAGGTGTAACGATACGTGTATTAGTATTGAACCGTTCGGTACGAGGCTTTCAGTTCGGTACGCATTAAAAACCTACTACAATATTACGTTTTTGGTTTTGGTTATAAAGGAGGTTTTGTTTTATTTGCTGCTAAGGACCCCCAGAAGATATGTGAAGTACAGCTCCTTTGTGGTTCAAAAAAAAGATCATACTTTTATGTTTTAATAAATAAAAATGTGAAAAAAAAGAAAGAAATTCCTATTTTTTTTTCTGTATCGAAAACATATCAAACTGTGACCCCACTGTATCGTAACGAATCAAACCGTGATTTTTGGGAACCGTTACACCCCTAATATATATACTGTTTATATATTTAGTTAATGCACCCAGCCAGTGATGTCTCAATTGTGTCCCCTTTTCCTCCATCACTCCCTGTCTTCTCTTCACTTTGTATTTCCATTAACATGCCTGAAGAAGAACTGCTAAATAGAGAGATGATGTTGGGAGAAAGGACAATGTGTTAAACACAAAATAAAAAGACAACAGCATTACTTCCTGTTCCCTCCACTGCAGCACAAGACAATCTCACACTCTGATGTATTACTGTCATCATCTTGACATCTTGACTTACTGCAATAGCACGGAATAGGAATAGGAATAGGACGGAAGTAAAGACAGACAGTCTCTAATCCGCCGCAGTCTGTCTGTCTTCACACCCCCCTGCAAGACTATTCAACACTGTCCTTCAGCTCAGAGGTGACGAACACGCGGCAGCTAAACGACGCTCTCTATTTATCCCCCCTCTCTGCTCTCCTTCTCCCGTGAAAAGGGCGTTAGCTGTGCCAGAATGGGAGGACAACATCCAAGGTCTTGCATTCAGAGAGAGAGAGTGAGAATGATTGCGGTGGAGATCGAGCTGTTTGGTGGTAGAAATGGCCAATAAAGCCTGTCCTTTTTTTTTTTGCTGTGTCTGGAAAGGCTTTTGGCCCATATACACACTCACACTCTATCAGGGCATATTTCAGTCTCCTCATCTTTTATCTGTTCCCTTTTCTACCTGTCCGTCTCTCTCTCTCCCCCTTTCTGCTGCTTTTTTCTTCTCTCGCTGAACAAGTCTCAAGTGAATATGCTACATCTGTGCTTCACAAAATGAGAAACAAAGTCTGTGCTGCGCTAGGCTGCCAGAGCCTGATTTTACACACCTTAGCATAATTCTGCTCTGATAATCTCAGCGCTGAACATTCATCAGTCTGACTGTAGAGACACAGTGTCGTCCAGAAAGCCATACTATACCAGAAATATCAGGCAGCTGTGTTTTGACCACTTGGAGAGCTCCAGCGATGAATGCGATAATGGTCAAAGGTTAATGGTTAATGTGCATATATAATGGCCACCAAAGTATTTAGACACTTAGGGACAGTTCACCTAAAAAAAAAATCTAGCATCATTTACAAAATGTCATTTTCATGTACACCTGCTGTTTTATTGAATTTTTTTTCATCCTATACTCAAAAGGAGCTTTCTTTATTTGTTTTTTGTTCATTTTAGATTTACTTTGTGGAATTTTTTGATGAATCTTCTGAATCTTTATTTTAAACCCAGTCCATATGAACCATTTAGAGTCTTTCGTTGAATTTTGTATATGTAAATATATATATGTGTGTGTCATATTAATCAGACCATACATGATACTTCTACTTTTGTTCTGTTTTCACACAAGTATATATATAATTACTCAAGGACGTGTCCAAATCCGTACTCAATCCGTAAACACAAGGCCATTTTTTTCTTGACTTTTATGAATCTATGTCAGATGACACCCCCAGATTTGCCAGTATAAAAGAGTTTTACAGGGATGTGATAAATAAAAGTGGAAGCTCTTCAGTAGCTTTTTCTGGCGTGGAATATTGCTGGCGTGGCATTTCGAGAGAGATTCATTACTGTTGTTGCCAGCTAACGATGCCCCTCATTGTCATTTAATAGGCTGTGCAAACAGATGTGTCCCTCCAAAATCAAATGTTTGTCTTTCTACATAGCTGACCGAAGCACTGTGTGTAGTTTTTTTGTTTGTTCGTGTGCGTATGAGAGAGTTTGCACATGCTATCATGCCAGTTCTCTGTCTCATGTGCTTGCATGCGTTCAGAGATAATGTTATGTTGGCGTATCTGTGTTTTTGCATGTGTAAGAAGCAAAAAAAGACACAATCTGACATATTTCACATCCTACGAGTGGATTTCTGCTTTTGTTAATATTTCATCTTCAGATAATAAATGATATGATGAAATCGACTGAAAGTGGTACATTCCACACATAAGGAGACAGAGTGTGTTTTTGCAAGATCAATATGAAATGATAAAAACTTCACGATCAAGGTTAGTCAAATCGCTCCCAGAGTTAAGTGCAGCATTTTTTTCCCTCCTTCCTTTGATCTGTGTTCCCAGCGGAAATGTAGCTTGGTTGATTTTATGTTTGTTCCCAAACACACCCAATGAGTCATTCTCGAACACGCTCAAAACACTTTGCGTTTAGTCAGATGAACTCATGCCACTTTTCATCCACAGCTTTGAAGCAGATTTTGATAGCTTGATCTGCTAACATCCCTCACTTTTAATAAATACTACATGGAAGCTCAAGCTGCCAGACAGCAATTTAAAATGTGATTGTTTTTTTGTAGATATAAATATTTGTAAGGAGAGATAGAGAATCAAGTTACAAAGTGTATATACAGTGAGGTCAATAAGTATTTGATCACCCTGTGATTTTGCAAGTTCTCTTACTTAGAAATCATGGAGGGGTCTACAATTTTGAGCAGAGGTGCATTTTCACTGTGAGAGACAGCATCTAAAAAAGAAAAATTCGGAAATCACATTGTGTGATTTTTTTATTTTTTTATTTTTTAACAATTTATTTGGGAATTACTGTGTCAAATAAGTATTTGATCACTTGAGTCATTATCATGTTGAAAGACCCAGCCAGGAGGTTTTTGCCCAGCATGTCACAATACATGACATGCTCTTCTTAATACAGTGATGTTGACCTGTCCCCTGTGCACCACCAGAGCATGATGCTTCACTGTAGGTATGGTATTATTGGGATGCTACTCATAATTCTTCTTCCTCCAAACACGGCGAATGGAGTTAAGACCAAAAAGTTCTCCTTTGGTGTCATCTGACCACAGGACTTTCTCCCATAACTCCTCTGAATCATCCAGATGGTCCCTGGCAAACTTCAGATGTGCCTGGACATGGGCTGACCTTCCGTGCGATGCAAGATTTTAAACCATGACATCTTAGTTTATTACCGATAGTAGTCTTGGAAACAATGGTGCCAGCTCTCTTCACTGCATTGACCAGCTCCTCCTGTGTAGTTCTGGGCTGATTCTTAGCATCATTGATACCCCACAAGGAGAGATCTTCCGTGGGGCAATGACAGTCATCATTAGCCTCTTCCATTTTCTGACAATTGCTCCAACAGTTGGTTTTTTTTCACCAAGCTGCTTGGCAATTGCCCCGTAGCCCTTTCCAGCTTTGTGAAGGTCTACAATTTTGTCTCTTGTGTCTTTTGACAGCTCTTTGGTTTTGCCCATGTTGTTACTTCGACTTTGGCTGATTGTGGGGTGCACAGGTGTCTTTATGACAGCTAACGACCTCAAACAGGTGCTACTAATTTAGAATATTGAGCATATTGAGCTATATTGAGTGTAGCTGAACTATTTTAAAGCTAAATAACAGGCGATCAAATACTTATTTGACACAGTAATTCCCAAGACAATTGTTAAAAATCATACAATGTGATTTTTCTTTTTAGATTCTTACAGTGGAAATGCACCTCTGCTGAAAATTGTAGACCCCTCCATGATTTCTAAGTAAGAGAACTTGAAAAATCACAGGGTGATCAAATACTTATTGACCTCACTGTGTGTGTGTGTGTATATATATATATATATATATATATATATGACAGTTTTCCACTTACAGTGAACCTTTTTGATTTGTGTTTTGTCCAGAACAATTGTTTATGAGTAGCTACAGTTGTCTAAATAACATTATTATGCTCCACTGCTAAAAAGGCTTAACGGTTTGCACAGTCATGACAACAGCTCTCATTTATTTATCCACTTTTATTTCTATATAAGGATGACAAAAAGATCCAAACCCTGAAGAACTCATCAATCACGGTCCATTTGCAAACAGCAGTCGATGATGCTTAACTGCAATATTCAGATGCAAAGTCTTAAGTGCAGTTACTTCTCTGTTTACTCCAAAGGCTGAGTGATGATTAGCTGCATCCCTGATTGAGCCTGAAGAGGGCTCGATGTAGATGTAGAAGACTAGGAAGTTGTTCGTTTTTTTGGGGGGGGGGGGGGGTTCAGTCACTCTAACACACATGCACACACACACCCTTCAGTCTCTGGTTTCCTCCAAACAGTTTTGATTCGCCACATCACGGTGAAACGTTTTAGCGCCTGACGAGAAGCTGGTTGTCAAACGTTCCATATAATCTTGACAGACTTAAAAGCGTCTAGTATCGTTTAAAGTGTTTACAGGCACAATCTCCCATCAGTTATGCTGAATCCATGCACACACTTCGTTCTTTTTATCAGATAAACAGTTTATTTCCCTGTTTTTTTTTTATACCTTTATATTATGCCGCACTCTAAATCTCTTCATTCTCTCTTTTAAGAGCTTCCAGGGGACTGATAAATATTATACAGTTCATGTTACTGATTTATCCCCATCGTCTCTCTGAATCTGTGTTTTCTGCTCCAATCAATACTGCTACAGGGCTGTGTTTGTGGACGGCACTTCAGAAGGACATTTTCTAAAATAATCAGGGACATCCTGTGAATCAGCTGTACTTAATCTCTCCCGATCGCTTCTGTGCCGCGTTTGCTTTCTGCTGACTAGGCTTCGGAAGTGTGGCAATAATGTAGCGCCAAGTGTGTAAACAATGTAAGTACTGTTGATCCGCAGAAGGTCCTTTAAAGCCCACAAAGGTTAGCCGAGTTTGCTTTGGCCTTTTGCGACGTAATGGCTGCAATTTCCACTGGCTTCACGTACGGCATGGCTTCCCATCAGAGATCCCTGAGTAAACCTAATTAGATATACCTTCACCTTTCCTGGCGTGATTTCAAAAGGGGGCCGCACCATTCTATTCCATTAGCGATTAATATCCTTTCTCCTTGTAGATATCTTTGCACGATATTAGTGTTTAGCGCAGAATGTCATCGAAATATCATAGTTAATCATACACATTTTCTCAGCACCACGTTTAATTGGAGCTGCTCTAATCACTGTGAGGAGGAAATTATATGTTCAGTTTTCAAAGGAATGACAGAGGCCTGAAGCTTCAGAGTTGCTTTAGGAAGATATAATGGGGTATTTCTTTAACTGCAGGTACTTTATTTTTACTACCAGACCAACTTTAAATAAACACATTTCAATAAAGTATGATTTATGAGTTTTTATTTTACATTTTTAAAACAGCAAATTCAATTAACCATTTCAATATTTATTGTGTACCAATTTTAGAAAATTATGACAGCATAGCAGAGTTTTACAAGTTTATCAAGTTTAATCAGTAAGTGTGTACTTGTAGATAACCGTGACCGTAAATGAAATGTTAAGTTGACTGAACTATTTTATTTTTATATAATTAAAAAAAAACATTCGCGTTAATTTTTCACATATCATTTCCATCACAGAATATGGAATGTTCTGTAATATGAGATGTGGTAGAAATATCATGAAAAAATTCATTATGTCCATTTTAGTAGACAAGCTAAGTAGACTAGTGTGTATGTGAAAGTGTTTATTTAAGTGCACATGGCCAAAAGTGACTATATTTTTAGAAACACTCAACATTGTATGATAGCAACCCAGTGAGAAGGTTTTATTCATTCAATAGAAACTCACTGACCAGTCTGAACTGGTTCCTTTCACACCATTGTCAGTCACAACTCGGAGACAGATGAACAAATTCAGGTCATTTGTCCGCCAATAGGCTTGCACCTCTGGAAATGTTGGAAGGTTCATAAAGCCTCTGTGGTATTGTGACTGGCACAGGGTTTGCTGCAGGTGTGCTGGGGGGTTCAAAGGGGATGAAGAAAGGCCCTTTGAAGCGGCTGAAGTTCATGCGTTGACCTTTAGCAGCCCAGTGTCGGACTCCCTGGAAGCTGAGAGAATGACTGCATAAGCAGGCACACCGCTGACAGAGTGGACCGATGTGCCAGCATTTACGGTACCGAATTCACAGAGCCTTGTTAAAGGCATAAAAAGATTAAAAGGAAAGAATGAGTGACTTTCTAAACAGGAGTTACTGTAACCTTCAGCAGCCCATTATGAGCCAGCCATCATTCCAAAAAGTCCCTTCGGAAGGTGATTCTTCAAGTTGTATTCGGGTATTATTATGCTGTGCCTAAAATCGTATCAATTTGAGAGCTGAGAATCAGTCAGGATTATTTCAGGCTCTTATATAAGGAAGAACATAACTTATTGAGAAGCAGCTATCTGCTCGCTTTCTCTAGAGAAATTTACAGCTATCTATAAAATGAGAAACAAAAAATATCATTTCCATTTTCCCATCATCCCTCTTATCACCTAAAGTTATCCTAGATGTACTGAGACATAAAAAATGGCTTTAAAACCAGATAACAATTAGACATTGGCCGAGATGGACAGGTAGTCATTTAGCAACCGATTGGATGATTACTGATAGTAATGATGAATTTATGCAAAATTAATTAAAATTACTATTCATTTTAAGACTAGCACAGTCACTACAGTAATTGTACCGACTACTCGAATAGGAAATGTAGTTTTACTCATCGCTAACAGCTATGTAGTCTTTTTTTATATGGAAATATGCCAGTGGCAAAATCCTGCCGTGAGTCTCCGGGATTAGATTCCACGTGGGACACGACAGCGGCTGCCTCAGAGTTATATGTCATTGTGTATGGAATTACGCAACCGCTGACCTTTTAATGCTGCTGGCTCCTCAATTTATGACCTCTTCAAACACAGCTCTCAGAAACAGCCACCCCAGCGCGAGTCCGGCGTACGGCGAACACACAGCGCACCATATCAGCATTCATAGAGTCCTGAACACATTCTTTTTCAGAGGTTAAGCACTGCAGGGGATTGGCAAGCGTGCTCGGAAAGGAAAAACAGGAAACACACCATCTCCAACACTGGAAAGCGTTTTAGTGAACGTGCGCTATTGTTTTATATGCCTCACTCGGATAATGTCAGCAGTATTATGCAGGGCCCATCTGTGAGAGGGCGAAGCAAGACAGATTGTTATGTTTTATTTCATGTATGTTGTGTTTCTTATCATAAAAATGGTTTCTTGCTTTCTTTTTCTTTGTTTTGCATTGAAAGCCCTCATAAATCACCAGGTGGCATTAGCGCAATAATAGTTGTTGCATTGTTAACCTGCCAAAGTGGTTCCTTCTCATTTAGGATCGATAACGTGCCCATGTGTGATATAACTTGCCGTACATTGTGCAGAATTCTCTGTTTAGGCAATTAATTAGTTCAGAAGTGAAAAATAGCAATTTCCATAACATACATGAAAGGAATCATTTAATGAATCATTTTAATAACCCCTTGTAAGGAAATATCACAATTGCTGTGAAGTGCAGCCCTTAGTCTGATTGGAAATTAATTGTGTGAACTGTAGCCTATAAACAGAACACCTTTTTAGTCATGGTTGTGGAGAAATAAAGCATTGCTTTACCTTTTGATATGTTTTGGCTTCCAGTGTTTTAAAGTAAACTCTCTGCAAGCAGCACTGAAGGTTGTTGCATTTGTGGCAACTCGACTCAACACAAAAATAAAATAAAAATAATTAAAATACAATTCTTTCATACAAATTAATGTTTATTGTGATACACCATGTATGTCTTTTGCCTTTGTTTTTATTTATTTATTTAAAAAAATAACCCTGCAAACCGCATTAAAAAATTACCAAGATCAATATTATGCCACAAATGCTGTTAGTAAAGCTTCAGTTTCTCCATACAGAGTAGAAAAGGACAAACATTAAATGTGAAAATGGGCTTTGTTGTTTGGGAATATGTGCTGCTTTTTTCATCCGCTAGTCCTTGTAACGCCTCAGAGCGCCATTCGCATGCAGGGACTGATAAATGTATAATGTGCAATTATCATTAATTATCATTAACTGAGCAACGCAACCCTAAGCTCAGAGATGTTCAGAACATGCGCCCCATGTCGACGAATAGTGCCACTGAAAATTGTGGCTATACGAGCCTCCATGTTGAGAAGTCATCAGAGAAATTAGGAGTATGTGGGTGTTCTCGACTAAAGGCTAAATGGTTTTCATTAGCACAAACAAGTGAAGCAACAGTGTTTATCAAAATGACAGAAAGTAGGAAATCTGAAAAGTAGGGTTTTTTTTTCTCATTTATATATTTATTTTTTAGTAGCCACATCATGTTATCCCCAATGAACCTTTCACTCTAAGTACTTATACTTTCACTAACCTGCAATAAACTTCTCAATCTCCCCAGAATATCCCCCTGATTGACACCTCTGACCTTTCGTTCCGGGCATTTGCCGAGCAAAAACAGCCCATCCCCTGGTGATTGGCTGGCATGTTTGTGATTGCCTTTAGCTGATTGGCAGGCAGCGTGATTGGCGGGGGGTCTCCGGCTGGCGGCGCAGGGGGAGTCGGGGAGCAGCTGCAGAGGCGGGCTGGTCTCTTGGATGTGAAAATGGTTTTGATAAATAATAAAACAGTGGTAATAACCAGCTGCTTTTAAGGTCACGTGACCTTCCGCCCACAACCGTCATGCAAATAATGACTTTACGACAACCTGATTGGTTCATGCATTATTAAGCCCAGCCCCCCTCTGCTAACTCCACCTGGTAATGGCACCACAGGTGTTCTCACATGGCCACGCAAATATCATCCTCTTTCATTTGCTTTTTATGCTTTCTTTTTAATCCCATCTCTCACTTGGCATGGCCTTCAATTTCCCTGTGGAAATAAAGGGCTGGTTATTGTATCCACCGGAGGAAGCTTCCCTCGGACTGTGTGCTATCATGATTTTTCTTGTGTGGCTAATGAGGCTGTGGTTATGTGTGTGTGTGTGTTTTGGAAGGAAGGCAAGAAAGAAAGAAAGCCGTATTGACTCTGTATACTTCCCTGGATGCTTACTTCCAATATGATCCATTGACACTTTGTGTGACTGCGCAGTATGGATTCTGCTGTGGCAGTTCATACTCACCACTTCTCCACATCGATCTTTTTGTCCTCACTATCTTTGTGTGTGTGTGTGTAGTAGATGTCTTTACACTGACAATAGAATGGACAAAGGAACAAAGCTCAGCACCTACGTAGTCATTCTCCCTTCACAGACGGATTGCGCACAAACCTGCCGCAAAGGCCCTCGATTTCTGCTTGTGAGCTCTGTTAAGAGCCTGATATGGATTGAGGTGCTGGTTTTTGGTCAGAAAAGTACAGGCACTGGATGGAGCAGTGGACTAGAGGTTAGGCCACACCCTTCAGGCATGTTGAACCTTGGTGCTTATGTGGGCGATGTAGGTTTGAACCCAACTTGCATCTTGACCTTATTCGGTGTGTCGATTTGCCTTATTTCGGTCAATGCTGGGGTTTTGTGGGTGGTTATCTGGGTGTTTGGTTGCACAAGCATTTTGAGGTCTCAGTGGTGTGCATATCTACACTACCATTCAAATGATTATTTAAATATAATTTTAGCATGGTTTTAGGATTATTTGATGAATAGGCCGTTCATAAAAACTTAAAAAATTATTTGAAAGAGAGTGGTCATGAGTGTTGTTTATGTGATTGTTTCATGATGTTCTGGTCTCTAGGTATGTCTAAGGTACCTCATAAGTCTGGAGTGCATTCAAATCAAGCATGATAAAGTATCTGCTTTCCTTTTAGTGGTGGAATGCTTTGAGAATTTCTGAGGTTGGTGTACAGACTGCATTAATGTTCTGTCTTAAGTAATTTATGTAACCTCCTCAGGCAAAGAATGGTGTGAAACCACACTGATGAACAGATGCTTGACACAGGGATGTTGTTCACGTCAATTCACGTCTAAAGAGCCAACGTGAAACCTGTTGAAAATGACACTATAAATATTATCAAGAGATTTTCAAGTATTTTACATGATTTAATTTTTTATTTTTAAAAGTGTGAATGGTTTTTGGGAATTTTTTCTGTGTACAGCTGAGGCTTTCTCTTGTGCTTCCCTAAAGGCTTTCCGGGAGAATGTGTTGGCTGAAGATGTGTGCTGAGGGTTTGTTCTGGAGGAAATCTCTGTTTAAAGAGGATGTTGTGAGGTCCTAGTGCACCACTGCAATCTCTCATAACCGAGAGACCAGCTGAGGCTTAAAAAACCCCACTGAAATCTCACCCGTGCACACATTTCCACTTTAACCTCCCAACCCTCCCTTTCCTTCCTCAGATGTGTTGTACCTGTCTCCCTCCATCCTGCACCATCTCTCCATCTATCCCTCTGTGTCTCGTCACTCTTATTTCCCCCAATACCCCCCCACTTTTCTCTGTGGCTTTTGTCAGAAGAAAGTGACAGGTCCCGACGGAGGAAGCCAGGGAACAGCGCGGCACAAGACAGTCCTCTGGCGTTCCACAGCCTCGGCACTTTGTGTTTGAGATGTTCAATCAAAATGCTAATGGCTCTTGCGACGAGGGAACGATATTATTGTTCCACTAATTGATAAGAGAAGGAAGATGGAAGGGCCCCGTGTTGCCGGTCTATGCTGCTGCATACCCGCCACACAGACATTCTGTTTTAATTACAATTACACAAATGAAAGGGAACAAATTGATCCAACGAACAAACAGTTTGCTGTTTCTCCCCTTTGTGTAGTAAACACTACATTATTTAGTCATTTTATGCATTATTTATTCCATACCTAACTCCCTTTTGTTGCCGATCCTATGGAAATATGCTGAAATGTTTTTGAATCCAGTTATAGAGAGCAGCCTCTATTTATTTGGAAATAATAAAGATTTTATAATTATTTTTTTATGAGTAATGCTTGGCTGCAGTGCACCCAAAAATATAATAAAATTAAATAAAATCTGCATAGACTAATATCTGTGTGACGAGACATGTTACACTATTTAGTGGCTTTAAATCTTATAATTTACAGTAATTATGCTCATGAACACTATAATTATTATAACTTATAATCAAGCAAAATAAACTCTGTGTTTAATAAACTAATTGTGTCCTGAGATGGACAAAACTCCTTCAGTTCTCTTCCAGTCAGTGAACTTTGACACCTAAGCAGAAATTTCCTTCTTTCTTTTTCTTTTTTGCTGCTAAGTGACCTTAAGCAATCCATTGTGACCCTTAGCTTGAAACAGGAAGCAATTCCCTTGATGTTGTCTCTCTGCTCAGAAACATCAGCCTTCCGTACTTGTTGGACTATTGGATATATGGTTTTTTTTTTCTCTGTAAGGTGTCTAAGTATAGCCAGGGGCTGAACCTTTTCCATGAATCTTTGTAGGGGTCACGAGAGAGAGACATTTCACTGTCTGTAGACATATCAGAGCTCCATGCTCTGCTGGGTGGCATAGAAAGGGCAATTAATAGCCTGTCCGGTTATTTCTTTCTGTTGGAGTGTCCGTCAAGTGGGAGTGATACTCCTGTCCATAGCGTTCCTTGGAGATGTGATCTGTCTTATTAAGATGTCGACAGTTTTGTGTGTGTGTGAGTGAACAGGCTGCATACACTACAAAAACTAAAAGTCGGCTAGTAGTGGGTTGCCTGAATTACTGTATAATTAATCTGCTTTGTGGTTCAACAGCTTTGGTTGGCATGCGTTTCTAAGAATTCATGAACTCATTTCAGCTTGTGTGTGTATATATACAGTAGTCAACATTTGAAGTGGAGCATAAAAATTAATCAAAGTTGGGTATTGTTTTTGGTTTTAGGACAACACTGATGAAAGGTTTTGATCTACTTCAAATGCATATGTGTGTGTGTGTGTCCTCTGGTGTGACGTAGCAAAATATAGGAAGAAAAAAGTAACAAGTAGGATGAGATCTTATGATGAGTAGGTTTATCTTTAATGTTAGAGAGTTTTTGACGTTTTAATTGTTAATTAGTATATCAACATTTTTATAATATATAATTTTTTAAGTTTAAGTTTTTATACAATAATTATTTTATGTATAAATTTATAGAATGTTTTATTTCAGATTTTCAAATAGTTTTATTAATAATGAATAATTTATTTGTATTTTAATATAATGTTATTTAGTGGGGGTTTTTTTTCCCCCATGTAATTTTCTTTTTCCAGCCTGTGTTCTTGTCACTGGTTTATGTATGTATGCGTGTATGTCCTGGGACCACTTGAAACAGTATGTGGGCGTTCATGTGTGTAAGTTCGCGTAATCGCATCACATTTGCCTGAAGGCAACTCAGCAAGTCGCCATGTTTAAACAGCCATCTTCATAACAGCGCAGGCAGAGGGAAGACCTGTTGAAAGAAGCCTTTGGAAATGTGTGCTGAAAATGTCAATACTAAGGGGAGAAATTAGCTCAAACATGCCTTTAGGTTAAAGAGGAGGCCAGCAGAGAAGAAAAAAAAGGTTTCATCAGACTCAAATCAAGCAGTAAGCAACACAGGCTCACAAAATGAATCCGACTGACTCGGGCAGGGTATTTTTCTGCTTTTAAAAGCTGCCTAGTACAGGTGCACAAGGTTAATGAGAACAACTCTCCCAGGTGGCACTCGCCAGAGGGAAGCAACACAATATGAGAGAGAATGAGAGATTGAGACCGCTCTGACACAGCTAGAAATGAGCAGTTGAGAGAGTTTGTGCTAAATTCTGTTTGAGAGGTGCCAGACTCGGGGGTGAGGGTATCTGGGAAATGCCTGATGCTATTTTATTGCGCATTTGACAGCTGCAGGCTGCTACACGCTGGTCCTTCAGCCTGTGGGGGCATAATTGGTTCTGCGCCGGCCGCGTCGCGCCGTTCGGCGGGTAGTTTGGTGGGATTACGGAGAAGCGAGGGCTTTGAGTCGTGTGCGCCAGAGATACAGCAGCGTCTGGCGGTGGTCAGCTTGAAAAAGGCTGAGCAGGAGAGGGAGGTGGTCGACCTGGACTTTTCTCACAGCTTGTCCATTTTCTTCAGCCTTTCTGACAGATAAGCTCACAGAGAGAGAGATAGAGAGCGAGAGAATGAATAAGAGAAGGAGAGAGAGGAAAATGGGCTCTTTCAGCCTTTAGATTTCATTTCAGTAGGCTTTATCTCTGCAGAACAATGCCAATGGAAAAGCTTATCAGGAGCGGTCTGAAGCACAAAGGCCCCACAGTAATGTGCGCTGATCACCACACACATACAAACACGTATGTATAGACACACACACCTTTTATTTGCGTGCTCTGACACGGCCTGTTAAGAGTATTTGCTTGTGGTGATCGCATTATTTTGCACAGCCGTAATGGGAGCCCACAACCTCAGCATGGTGCGGAGATGGAAGGACTGTATTGTTCCAAGCAGTGTGGTTCCTTTTCCTGTGTGTTTATTATCAATGGCAAAGCCAGTGTCGGGGATGGCCCTGCTCACGACCCGTTTCGTTTATTTGTTTGAGCAACATCCTTTTATTTGCTAAAAGCGAGAGTTCAGGCAAAAATGAAAATTCTGTCAATATTTACTTACTCAAACCCTTTTGCTGTTATTTCTTCTGTGAAATGCACTCGATTAGTAAGTTTTACAAAAGCTTTTGTTTGTGTGATAAACAGACTGAAATTTCAGTCATTATTGCTTCAAAATCTTCTATTAACTGATTTGTTTACAAATTAGACTCGTCAAATTTGGAATGATTCATTGAGCCATTGACAATTGGATTGGTTTATTCATGAATCAGACTTTTTCAACCCGGTCTCATAAAAATATGTACCTCTGTGCACTTTTTGTGCAACACATTTTTTACGTGCCTTACTACACAAGCGTGGCACTAAAACGCCAGCACATTTTTATTACATTGATGTGCTGATTCAGAATTGAAATATCTGTGGACAGTTGCTAAGAGTTAATGCTCTATCATGTTGGAAATATGGCCTAAACCAAATCCAGCCTTAAACCTATCCGATAGTGTTAACAAATGCAAAACAGATATAAAAATGCATTTGTTGATGCAACTGTATCATTTCAACTTCCTTATACACAGATTTGAACTATTTTGTGGAACTGTAGTTACTCAGGAACCCCTTCATACAATTTCAGCTACTGAACAAACCTTCCGTCTATGAAAACCCATAGACGTGAAGCTGGATATTTGTGATGCTAACGTTTAAAGGCATCAGTTTTCAAATATCCCAGCATATTAGCATGATATTGTGTTGAAATTACTCTTTATTAATCAAAAAACGTTTTACTGCCTCTGGTGTTCATTTATTTTGGAAACTGCAGTGATATGTACTTGTTGGTACGTATTTTGTGTCTCGCTAAAAATGTTATGCCATGAGACCAGGTAAGATTTTTGTGTGTAAAACTGAAAAATTCCTAATATTATTATTGAAGTATAATTATTCAAATGAAAGCACTTTTATATGTAAATGTACTGTATTTAATATATGCACTGGTTTGTGGATAAAGGGTTGACTCAACACAAGGGTAAGAAAATATTTCCTTTCACTGAGCTATATCTTCACTTACGGTATGTGACAAATTTCTGTGCTTGGTTTTATGTGGGTGTTCTCATACATCTGATCCAGCCCTACAGCTCTAACTAACACATGCAGCGAGCACATCTCAGTTTTTCCTTAAACAAAAAAAAAAAAGCATCAGCAGCTAATTTCCTCAGCGGCAGGAACATTTCGCACCGGCAACTGGCTAAGCATAAGATTACTTTGTTTGTTTTCACTCTGTCTCGACTAGCTGGTAAATAATCACCATATCTGTATATGAAATAGTCTTTATGGTGTTCACCAGGCCTTTATTCGTGAAGTGTCACTTTCAATAAAGAGAAGAATATAGTATTATGCTCAGAGATACCCCTCGCATCCACGCCTCCTCCCTCGTTGCACGGCCGGAGAAGCAGCCTGCTGCTGCCGCTTTGAGGAAGATTAATGGGAGGTGAGCTTCTGAGGTGAGAATTCAGCCTGAGAATGAATAAGATAAACACATTCAGCTTTTTTTGACGCTGGTTTAAGGCTGTAATGACACTTGAATGAATGGCACATATTCAAAGCACACCGACCGTTATTAGCTAGGCGAGGCCAGGTACGACGCCACATGTCTGACATGTATTGAACATCTCAGAGATATGTGCAAATCAAAACGAATGGTGTCGTGTGTAATAAACACGCTTATTGAGGGGGAAAAAAATGCTGTTTATTTGTTCTTCGTGTGCTTTCTCTGAAAAGGGCAGAGTAAACGAACATCCCAGAATGCAACGCTGTGTTCCTGCTCCGAGATGTTTTCGAATACGATGACTTTAAGAGATGCAACACTCATCATCACTCTTATGCTGATGAAGATGTCCCGGCGCTGAGTGACAACGCTTTGCGGTTGCCATGGCGACAAAGGCATGCTGAAAGGCAGCAACCGCTGCTAATGAAGGGCCTCGTTAACAGGCATGCAGATAAGAGCTCCTTTAGCTCTAAAACAATCCTGAAACAATCAGAGGGAGAGGGAAAGAGAGAGCTGCGGGTGGTGGAGGGTGGCAGAGAGGAAGAATCATGATAGCGTGCGCTCTTATCGAAAGAACGAGAAACAGTATTGTTTTTCAACTATAATTGCTGATATTGTTTACATTTGACGTCTCATAATTTAAACGCTGAATTCGAATGCTTTATACTGGTCCTTTTCAGCCCAGACTCACTGCAATTCATACAGATTTTTGCTAAATCGTACGTATTTTACGAGTTGCCAATTTGTATGAATTTGTACGAATGACCTACACCTAACCCCACCCACTGGGGCTTAGACAAATCATACAAAATCGTATGAGTGAGGTCGTACAAATTTTTATGAATTAACATGAGTTTGCCACCTCGTGCAAATTGGTCGTGGTCCTTTTCCCAAACCTAGTGGGGTTCTTGCTAAAATGTACCCTTTTAAGTGACCGATTTGGAAGACGGGGAGTCATTTGCAGTTTCAATAGTGTCTGACATTAGCATCTTCTTAATAATCATCATTTTAATGATTAATGTGTAAAATAGACAGTTTTGTATTTGATTAAACAATTTTTTCCTGTGTAACAAGTCAAGTCACTTTTATTTATATAGCGCTTTTAACAATACAGATTGTAGCAAAGCACTGAACATTATCAAATA
>JAUMHI010000057.1:11958060-11978507 GCA_032359435.1 Enteromius unitaeniatus | reverse complement strand
GAGTCTACAACCCACACAAGTGGCTCAGGTAGTGCAGCTCATCCAGGATGGCACATCAGTGCGAGCTGTGGCAAGAATGTTTGCTGTGTCTGTCAGCGTAGTGTCCAGAGCATGGAAGCGCTACCAAGGAGGCCGTAGGAGAGCATCAACCCAGCAACTGGACCACTACCTCAGCCTTTGTGCCAGGAGGAACAGGAGGAGCACTGCCAGAGCAATGCAAAATAACCTCCAGCAGGCCACAAATGCACATGTGTCTGCTCAAACGGTCAGAAACAGACTTCATGAGGGTGGTATGAGGGCCTGACGTCCACAGGTGGGGGTTGTGCTTACAAGCCCCAACAAAGTGCAGGACATTTGCCATTTGCTAGAGAACACCAAGATTGGCGAATTCGCCACTGGCACCCTGTGCTCTTCACAGATGCCTGCAACATCCTCCAGCATGACTGGTTTGGCAGTGGGTCAGTAATGGTCTTGGGGTATCATTTCTTTGGAGGGCTGCCATTAGGTACCGAGATGAGACCCCTTATGAGACCATATGCCAGTGCGGTTGGCCTTGGGTTCCTCTTAATGCAAGACAATGCTAGACCTCATGTGGCTGGAGTGTGTCAGCACTTCCTGCAAGATGAAGGCATTAATGCTACGGACTGGCCCGCCCATTCCCCAGACCTGAATCCAGTTGATCACATCTGGGACATCATGTCTCGCTCCATCCACCAACACCACATTGCACCACAGACTGTCCAGGAGTTGGTGGATGCTTTAGTCCAGGTCTGGGAGAAGATCCCTCAGGAGACCATCTGCCACCTCATCAGGAGCATGCCCAGGTGTTGTAGGAAGGTCATACAAGCATGTGGAGGCCACACACACTACTGAGCCTCATTTGGACTTGTTTTCAGAACATTACATCAAAGTTGGATCAGCCTGTGGTGTGTTTTTCCACTGTGACTCCAAATCCAGAGCTCCATGAGTTAATAAATATGATTTCCATTGATTTTTATTTTTTTTATTTTTTGTAATTTGGTTGTCAGCACATTAAACTATATAAAGAACAAAGTATTTAATATGAATATTTAATTCATTCACATCCAGGATGTGTTATTTTAGTGTTCCTTTTATTTTGAGCAGTGTATAGTGCAGTTAATGTTGTGCATGATTTCTAAGAAATGATTTACTTCTCAAATAACTTAAAGTACAGAGTCACTAGCGTGAGATGTTTGGTGTAACACTAGCATTCCCAAATGATTTGATGGCTAATAGATGCAAACTAATTTGACCTTCAATTATCCTTTCTTTTACACCAGCTGCATTTTACACAATATGGAAAGAAATGTTATTCTTTCTTGTTTTGTGAAAACGAAGGATAAAGAATGAAGGCACGACCCCTGAGAAAAGATTTGAATTTTACACTGCTGGAGCGGAGTCCTCACGGCTCGGTTTGTTGACAGCAGTGAAGTCTTTCGGAGCGTATTTTCAGCACTTCTTTAATGTTCCCTTTCCTAAGAACTGGACTATATCAGTTCTGCCAGATGTAAGCTCACAAGCTTTGTGATCTATTGAAACAGAACTTTCAACTAACCAGAACCAGGAAAAACTCATTTTTAAGGGGTTCCCTGTCGATAACATCAGAGGCTGCCTTGTTTTCTTGCGCTTTTCATTGTGCCAATGCTCTAAATTGGATTTGTGTATGCGTGGCCTCTCTTATCTAAACTTTTCATGTTGTGCAGGCTATTACTGTTTCATTTACATTTTTTTTATGATGTTCCGAATTCAATTTTTTAATTTTTTTTATTTTTTGTTGTTGTGGAGAGTCTTTCCCAAACCAGCCAGCACAGATGCAGGTTGAAAAGCAGTGTGTACTGTATGTAGTCTAAAAGTGAAAAATTCCCAATTTCTCCAGTGTGTGTCTTTTTAAGTAGGACAGAGAAATTGATGGCCCAGTGCTGCTAGGTGACCTACATACACTGGCTTGGACAAAATAGACTCCTGAACACACACGCACAAAGCAGGGGGTGCGGAAGTCAGCAGAGCCTGACTGAACCCACATCCTCACAGATGCTGATGTGTTCACAGTGACACATATATGCAAATAAGGTAAAATATTGTGAATGTGATGTCCAGTGTCGTAATCATTCTTTCTGCTATTGTAATTTAACCGTTTATAAGTAGAGAGATCATGCTGGTTGCTCAGCTGTTCCAACAGTCAGCTAATTGCTAGTTTGGTAAGGGTTATATTCTCTCTCTTTCTCACACTCTTTCACACTAGTATTTTTAGATTTAGAAATCTCTCTATAAATATTGGTATAGAGCTTTGTCATATGTATTATATAGTTTTACAGTAAACTGTACTATGTAAATTGTTGTATATTTATTAAAAAGTTGTTAAAATGTATATGACAAATTTGTAACAACATTAATTAATCACTAAAAATCACTAAATGCATAATTTAGTTGAAATTGTGTTTAACTAGTTGTGTAATGTTGAAATTAGTTTTACATATATTAGTTTGTATGTGTTGTTATTTACATAATGTGTTTTTGTTTTTTTCACTTACATTTTAGTCATTTAGCAGACGCTTTTATCCAAAGCGACTTACAAATGAAGACAATAGAGAGCAACAAACTAACTTTTTTTAAAAAGTAAAATAAGTAGATGGAATATAGGAAAAAGAAGCAATGTGCAATTTCTAAGGGATAGTAGATAAGAGTAGAAAAAATACATCTAGTATTAGTTTTTAGCACTAGACTTCAAGAAAATACAGTTTGTGTAGTATGAAAACCATTACACCAATGGAATATCCCAAAAAGCATGGAAACCCAACCACTTGCATGTGTGTTTGTTTGATATAAAATATCATATATGCACTTTTTCCTGTGTAATGCAGATAAACAATAAACATAAGTAGGTTTATTTTTGGGTTGTGTCAAGGTGCCATTTTGTGTCGAAGACAATTTAACCATCAGCGGCATATCTCTTCAGAACAGTCAACAACCTTTATTGCTCATCAGCTTCATTCTGTTCTCTCTTTCACCTTCACTCCTGTATCTCTTCTCTTCGTGTAATATCCTGATACAGCGTACACTCAGGTGCCCAGCTCAAGGACAATGAGTTTTAGCGCCATGACTCTAAATACCCAATAGAGGAGTGCGGTAATGAGATCCATCGGTTTAATTGTTACGGAGTTGGCGCTTGTTTGGGAGAGAGTTTGGAACGGCTAATTAGCCAAAATGATTGAGATCCGGAGGCCCGTGTGAGGGAGGATATAGATAAGGTGAAATGCGCTGAATGCATTTTTCAACCGCAGATAAAGAATGAGCGCTTTCTCTCTAGCTCTGTTGAGACCGCTCCAAGAACCCCGAAGTCTAACCTTTGACCTTGCACACCTGAGAACAGACACGTGTTTACTTTTGTTTCATATAAATCCCGTATTAAACCTTGGGATTAGCGGATGTTACTAAATCTCTGTGGCGCACACTACGACCCAGAGAGAAACCTCAATAGCGCTCGATACCGACATAAAGACCACCTGTAGTAGAGAGTATAATTAGGCACCCTGATGCAATCGTTTTCCGGTGAAACGGATCAATTTTATTTCACTCTGAAGGGTAAACACCGGAGCCCAGCGCCAACTTCCACCACTGGCATTTACGCCAACGAGCGCTGCATTATCAAATACGTTTTTTTTTTTTGTTGTTGTTGTTTTTTTAAATCTCTCTCTTCTTAATTCGTCATGCCAATTGCTTCCTTTGAGAAATTCCTATCATGGCCCTCGCCTTGATGTGTCTGCTGTAATTAAGGCTCAAATTGTTTTGATGCAAGTGTAATCACATTAGCCTGTTTGCAGAGGAGAGGGGTGAAATTGGACTTGTTGCTCCAGCGCCTGTGAAAAAGGCAGCAGACTGCATGGAGTTTATGGATTATGAAAGAAAGAACTGTCAGAAAGCATCGAGCTCAAAGCGCCGTCCCATATGGCTCTTCATTACCGGCCCTGTCAGAGCCAGTCGAACCGCCACAAACACAATGAAAGCCTAATTCGCATAGTTAAAGATGAGAATGGGATAAATGTTGGAGGATGATTGCGAAAAGATGGCTCAATTGTTTGCGAGGGAATAGATTTGTTTGGTTTTGTTTTTTCGACTTATTTACTTGGGGGGTTGGGGGGGGGTCTCACAGTTTTGTTATGCGGTTTGGTGCGTTGACAATCACACGTAACTAGATCTGAAATTACAGTAATATTAGTCACAGAAAAAAATTGTCAAAGATAGCAATATGTTAAATTTTAATGACTCAACTCCTCACGCAGTCGAGTGAAAGACCAGATGGTACGCGATATGTAGGAGGTCTTTGGAGTTCAGAGCGATATTTCAAATAACATTCACATTCAATTTTAACATTGTTAATATCTTACATCCTTGTAATAATTCCTATTCTGGTAATTGCTAAGAAGCTGTACGAGCTCTGTACTTCTTTCCCTTGGCCCTTTTCCCCCATTCTTTTATTTACCTTTTGATCTTATCATCTGTACCCATTTATTATGTATTCATCTCTGTATTACACACAGAGCAGATCAGGTGTTTATTGAAATGATAAAGCTGAATCAGTATGCTAAAATGTATTCTAACATTTTATCTAGCGTTCCGTGTATCTGTCATCAAATCCCAAAATGTAAGTGATGTAACATTATTTATCAAGAACAGTTGAAGCTTATCATTGAATTGTTTTTAATAGTAAATTTAGTTATCAAATATGAGTGTTGCTTTTTGAGATAGTAAAAAGATCCATGACTTTCAGGCTCAAAATCTGAAACGTGGATATCGTATCTTATTATGTTTTCAGTCTTTTTCTTGGAAAGATGTCTTGGGTCTCTCCACAGATTTTGGTGGTGATACTTTTGCTGAGATTAAAGACAGCTGATTTATAGTGTTCCTACAGGGGTCATAAAGACACTTGCACATAAAAAGTTAAGTTCCAACTTGTTTTTGAGTTGGTCGGTTATCGTTTACTTTTAACTTGTGATATACGATTTTACTCACTTGATTCAATAGAAATAATTGAATGAAAGGTTTGGGTTCATAAAAAAGCCAGCCTCTCTTCCTCTCCCTTTCTCTCTCTCTCTCTCTCTTCCTCTCTCTCTCTCCCTCTCTGAGCTGTGCTCCACATTTGGTGTAGATGTATCCTGCTGACTGTGCACATATCACTCCTCTCCATTCATCCATCTTCTGTAATGAGGGAGGAAGGACTCAGATCATTAGCCATTAGGGAGGAATGGCTGCTTCTGAAGTGGCTGGTATTTTAGTTAGGTGGCTTTTGGAGGGCCTAATGTTGACATTAATCTTCAGTGCCACTTGTGAGGGTACGGCGGTGACCTTAATGTTTTTTTTTTTAAGCCAAAGATAGGGCACCCCTTTCATAGGATCACTCCCCAGATATTTCCCACAGTTTCCATAGATGTGATTGCAAACATGTAGTTACATCAACCGTTCTGTACCCCACAGCCCCATCAGGTAGGCTAATATTTTTAATTGAAACCAAAGCAGTAATGTGTCCCTTAATTTTAAGCAATATATATGTATTGTTTTATCAATTAAAACCTAACAAATAAATTTTTTGCATAAAAAGTGGGGCTCTCTTTATTTAAAATCAATTTAAATAATGCTAAGACATTCAGACAATTTTATTTGCATCTTCATTGTCCAAATACATTTAGCAACATATGCTAAATGCTAACATATGCTAAGTTGCTTGTTTTGTTCTTTTTTTTGCATTAAAACTGCTGAAGTCCCCTCTGGCATACAGGTTGGGAATCATGGAGTACATTAAAGGTCTATCGTGTTTATTCACTCATGCTAACAGAACTTGTATCTTAACATGCCGGTGACAGGTGCATTAATTGTCCGCTAGTTCTCTAGCATTGCAGCTTAGTCTATCTCCGCACCCTTGAGATCTACTGTATCTACCACTGCTCCTCGCACACTCGACTGGAGTAAAAGATTAATAAAGCGGCAGCACTCAGCTTCAAGAAGTTTAAGTTTTATATACTTCTCTCTTTATTCCTCCCAAATTCTTTTTTAGGTCTTCTCTTCAGTTTCTCCGAAAGCCACACGTCTCTCCCAAGTCATTATAATGTAGTGGGGTGGCTGGAGCTACAATCGATTACGCTGTCTAGTCTCATTTAGTTTACAAGAGTTCCAAGTTCCAGAGAGCTTACCGAGAGGCTATTTTTCTCCCTGCCCGTCGTCTTTTTGATTAAGCGGATGTGTAAATAAGGCTGCAAACTCCCATCGATGCATGCCAATCTATTTATTGACTCCTAAGGATCATTCTCTCCACTCCCCATGGGTGTCTTCAGGCCGAAGAATTGAGCTCCTCCCAGCTCATGCAAGCGCGAGGGACAGCCAACTGTCTGCCGGGAGAAAAAATGAAACTCATTGACAGATGTTCTTGTGGTGCTTTCTGCTCTCATTATTAATAGATGAGAAAGGGGCCCCATTTATCAGAGTGGGGAGAAATTAATTGACACTGGCTTTGATTTTATTGCTGTAACTTGTTGTCTGGGCACATCGCAATTCTTTTTTCGCTTCCAGGGCAACGTTTGATGGCAATAGCATATTGGGGAAAGCTCAAACAAATAAACTTTTAAGAAAAAAAAATATATATTTTTTTTTATGCACTCTTCCTAAATGCATGAGCAAAGAGACATATGCATGCAGACACATACTCACAGACATATGCTAACTTATGTAGCAGAATGTTGCCCTGTCACTTTCCTACTGTGGCAGCCACCCACCCGTAACAGACGGAGCTGCTGATGTCACTGGCCTGGTCTTTATGCCTCAGAATCAGCAAACAGTGTTTAAAAAGCAGCTTAGCATTTATTACAGGGTGAGGAGCAGAAAGAGCGCTGTGCAGCTGTGTCATAAGTTTCCTTTCTTACTGTAGCTGAAGCTGTGAAACACACAATTTTATTTTCGTTTATTGGTAGCTACTAGCACAGCAGTGGCGGAAATGACATGCATGTCTTAACATACTTGTAAAGGCACTGTGGCTGTAAAATAGAAAATAGAGTAAAATAAAATTGAAGTAAATTCCTTTTCAGTATCATTTTTGTATTTATTTTGTATTTATTTATTTTTAGGAGAAAATAATTGTTTTATAAAAAGGACTTAATATAAATTAAAAAAAATATATAAATTTGAAACATTATACATTGTAGACTTACTGTCAGCTAATTTTTTTCTCTCCAAAATATACAATAATTAATACACACATATACACATTATACACGTGTGTTTGTGTGTGTGTGTGTGTGTGCGTGTGTGTGTGTGAAAATGTAATTGTAAAATTTTCTTGAAACCCTGATTATAGGGAGATGACAAAAATAGGGTGACCGTCAGAGATAAAATCAGGAAATTTTTGAATAGAGTCTGAATAGAATTTGCATCCATGCGAGGGTCACAGGTCAGTATGTTGAGGCATGCATGCAAATAAAGGTTTTCAGAAAGAATTTTCTGAGGTTCCGAACTTTTCCAGCACACAGGACTTTTTGTTTATACTAAGTGTTGTTTTTTTAGCGCTGCCCATCCTGAACTCATACTGTGGTCATCTATTATTCAGCATCTGATCTCGCATACCATTGTACAGATCACAGATTCAGGAGGTATGCCATCTGCGCCATTTTGCGCGTGCGTGCACATGCAAGCATGTCTTTGCATTCATGAGAACATTCGTAGGCATGCTATTTCCCCCATCGTTTAATATGCAACACGCAATCTATTTACCATCTCTGGTCTCTGGAAAGGATACGAGGTGGCCGTAATAATATCTGATTCGGATGTGTACCTCTTCCCTTTAAATACATCGAACTGCTCCAGGCACCCTCGGCTTTTTAAGCAAAGGTCAGAGTAAGGCTCATTGATTTAGCATTTTAATTTTATTTGTGCTGGGCTCCGAGGGGGACTGGCATTCAGCGTGGCAGTGGCTCTTTGTTTTGTAAGAGGCTGTGAATGTCTGGGTGTCTGTTGAGACCCGGCCTGCTTCGCTTTGGCTAATAAGTGTGAGATGGCAGCCAGACGCCTCTGTAATAGCCACTAACACTTATTATCCTCCCCGAGATTGGAAATCCATGTGTTGTCATTGAGGGATCTCAAGACAAGTTAAGCGAAAAAAAATAGATGTGTTTCTTTCTCTCTCTCTCTCTCTCTCTCTTTCTCTCTCTCAACCATACCGCTTCAAAACAGATGTGCGTGTCGTGTTGTAGGAGTGCAGCGTTGGTGTAGGTGGGCTGTAAGGCAGAAGTGGTTTCCAATGTAAGGAAATGGCCTGTTCAGAGTGGTTAAGTCACTAACTGAGCGAGATAATGCCTTGGGGTGTTTGAGGCGGAAAAATGTGACGTCTCCTCTGCCAGCGCCGAGGCAGCTGTTGTTTTGCATTGTTCTTGTCCTCTCCTTCGCTTGACTTTGCAGAGGATGCGGAGAAGGGCCCTCGGTATCGGCACTCCTTCATTAAGAGATCCTGTTAGCAGAGCCGGTCTTGTCATTAGGAGCGCTGAAGGTTTTTGATTTGCTGCTGTTTCCAGTGCTCGGTCGAGAGCTCACTCTGCCGATAGTGCCCTGAACTCTGACAAAGGCGGTGTGTGGGATCGTTAACTGGTCTTACCTGCTACACTTGATGCAGTTAGAGATTGTGGTTGGCGCTTTAGTTTTTTTTGTATTTTTGATCATTTGAAAATTCTGGAAATTATAAGATGGTAATGTAATAATGTAAAAATATATATGTCTAGATCTGACCAGTATTCATTTACTCTTATATTATCTATTTTGCAGTATGGCCCTGTTGTGTATTCAATAATTTTGCAATGGATAAGCAATATAAAAAAAATAGAGAGGATTTTTAGAGTTATTTGTTGCTTTTTTCCCTCTTTCTTTTGGTTTTGGTTTTGAACTCATCCCTAAATTGTGAAAGTTAGAGAGTACTGCTGGCACATCTAATCCCAGTCCTAGGATGATATAACTTTGTTAGGTGGGGTTGGGTCAAACACTAAAAATGGACATTAAAAACTTTTGCACACATTTGTTTTTTTTTACCATTATTTATTTATTTTACAAAACCTAATTTTCATTTTAATGTATACCAATCCTGATGAAACTCAATTTAAAATAAGAATAGTTTTGCTACAATTTAAAAATAAAAAAAAATTTGAAACCGTAAATAAAACAGATTCATTCTAATTTTCGATTTAATTTGTTACTTGCTGTTTTGTTTATTTTGTTTTTGTTTTTTCAATGTTTGCATGCAAATTCTGAGTGAATTTGTTATTTATTTATTTAATTTTATTTTAAAGTTAAATGAATAGGAGAACCTGTTGATTCAGATGGTGCTGGTCTTGCAACATAAAACCAATTTGTAACTTAGTTTGAAATTTTTTTTTCTTCTTGTTATATCTGACCCTAGTCTCTTTTATATTAACTTGTGCACTTTTTTGCCAGCAAGAATTTTGGGATTGATAGTAGATTTGTCAATTGGCAGTGAAATGTCAGTTTCAGGTGCTCCCTGCTGGGGTGCAGGTACTGTAACCCGCTCCCCCTCCCGTCTGCAGCCATCGGGCTCCCCGAACCACCCAGTGCGTGCCAGCTCCCTCCCGGCTGCTGAGAAATTGCTCCTGACAGCTGATTTGTTGGTTGTCAGAACTGGTCGCTGTGCGGCTGATAAGGGCGCAGAGGCCCGAGATGGAAAACTAACTGCCTCTCATGATTTCAAAGGCAGCCCCATCAGCCTGGGGCCTGCAGACACATGTAAATGTCTCTGGGCTGAAATCACCAGGGATGTTTCCTCCATGTGCGGCACCGCTCTTTTAAGAGTTAGCGTGCGCTTAGCATGCAGTGCCTGGCCGTGTAGAAAAGCATTGCAAATGCCACCTTTAGCGTTTTTATTTCAGACTCATTGTTTGCATTTGGTTATTGTTGCCCTGACTCTACAAAACATAGCTTTATATTAATCCTGCTGGGTTCTTTTTTAACAAAGAACAAAGGTACTGTAAATGAACAGAGGACACCAGGCAGCAGCAATCAAGCCCTGTGACTAATCAGGCTTGTGCAGAATTCAGAGTCTATAAATAGACTTTTGATTCATGAGTTTCAGTTCTATCTATCTATCTGTCTATCTGTCTTTCTCATTCTGTCGTTCTATCATTTTTCTATTAATCTATAATCTATACATAGTCTCTTCCCTTTTGATTCATTAGTTTCATTTAAGTCTGTCTTTCTGTCTAATCTATTTATCTACAGTATCTATCTATCTGTCTGTCTCATTCTGTTGTTCTATCATTTTTCTATAATTCTATCTATTTGTATTCAGTTGAACTTAATTTAAATTCAGATGAAATTTAGGATCTTAATTTAAATTAAAATCATTAAAATCTTTTCTAATTTGCTGACACTGACAACCTACTTGGCAATATTTCATGATATGAATATGGCTCTGGGCCGACTACCTCATCTATCAAATGAGGTAAAGAAAAAAAGTGAGTTCAACATTACAACCAACTACATTCATTCACCCCCAGATCTGTGCTAGAAAAGGTGGAGCAGAGTACTCAGGGAGTGGAGCAATGGGAGGACCTGGTCCAGCCTGCAGCGAATCATAAGGTCTGATCAGTCACAGGAAGCTCTAATAGGCTTGTATAGGAAGCCATTGCGAGCGAAGAGGTCACTAGGTAATTGGCTGTGAATCCTGTTCCAGCATCCTCCCATGGGGCGGCTGCTCCTATAACTCACTTCCTGTCAATGATGTCAACCCTCGAGGCTGCCTAAGCCCGGGCTGAAGGGTCGATGAGGGGCTGCTGGCCGTCTTCCAACTCTGGAAAAGATGACAGTGTGGCAATGACCGTAGATCACCCCTACAGCCTGTACATACAATAATTGCCCATAATTACCTCATGCCCCAATACAAAGCTCTCATGCGGTTCCGGCGTAGCTAATGCCCCATCAGTCAGCACAGCTACGGCGTTCTGTCGACTCTTAACAGGACGCCATCCACCTCTATGTTTACCCCAGCAGGGCGAAGAGTGGATTCTACTGTGTCATGGAGTCAGGGAGCAGATAATTCAGCCAGTGTTTTCTTCCCCAAACAAAACAAACTGTACGTATAATCACTCAGAGGTCACCCGGCACTGGACCAGAGGCCACCGCTTGTTTATCCCATGCCCTCTTATCATCCCTCCCGCCTCTTCATCTGCTCTTATCACGGCTGGTGTTGAGAGGGTCTCCATGGCTTCCTGTTTCGGGCTTGCTGTCAACCTCTTTGACCCGTTGACCCCAGGACTTATATCTCACTTTCTTAAAAGCCAAAAGCCTTGTCTAAAAGCAGCAGGGCAAGTGCTCTATCTTTTTGTTTCTGTTACTTAAAGGCTTGTAAACCGCAGCACATTAAGTGTGAGAGTGTGGTTCGGATGAGAAAGCAACTTTTAGAAATGACAAAGTTTGCTTTAATCATAGAGTAAAAAAAAAATATATTTTTCCCCCATTTTAAAAGTTTTGTTTGGTCATGGTGTTAAAAAAAGTAAGTATCTTGTTGTCAGTTGCCAATGTTTTTTTTATATCTATTAAATAATTCAAACATACCATACATAAAATTACTTGAGCTGTTTTTTGTTTCTGTATTTCATTGGCCTTTTATATATTATTATTATTTAATATTATTAACAGTTAAAATGAAAATAATGAAAATAATAATAATGGTTTCATTATTACTACAGCATCATTATGGCAAATATTGTAACCAAGTTGTAAGGATGTTCACTTAATTAACAATCATGATCAAAGCTGATGAGAGCTTATAATGTGTCCCTCCATGTTTCAGATCTTTTCTTGCCCCCTGGTCATGTGTATTCTGTTTGCAAACATTGATAGCTAGTTTGAGACTCAGTCTCAGTGTGTTTGTGCATTTTTTTTATATCATCACTGGATGTTCCCCCGTTCCTCATGGATGGTGTGACTCTGTTGTGTTCTGTGAGGTGAAAATGGATCCTCAGTAGAGGCACTTAGGAATGAGGAAAAATAGTGTGTCACGTATTGAAAAACTCGCAAAGAAACATCAAATATTTGGTAATGGAATTCAGATGCTGGCTGGCTCTACAAATCCCATTAAAACAGCTTTGAGCTTCCTCCATCTCTGAGGAGCAGACTCAAAGCTATTTTAATAGTGCCCAGGACTTCATCATTTTAACAGCAAAAGAGTTCCTGCTCTGTACTAGATACATAATTTGCATGGCATTAGGACCAGATAAAACGAAGATTGCTGCACGACTCAATGGCTCATTTATGCCTTCTCCATGCGATAATAGCAATCAACAGATATTTGTTGCTTTTTTCCTGTTCATTTAACTGCTTCTGTGTTGGTTCACTTCAATCATGAGCTGTCCCCCCCCTTTTCTTTCTTCTCCTGTTTTCTCTCTCCCAACCTTTCCCTTTGCACAGGATTCGGCTTTGTAACTTTCGAGAACGAGGATGTGGTGGAGAAGGTCTGCGAGATTCATTTTCACGAAATCAATAATAAAATGGTGAGTTGCTTTCACCTCTTTGCAATTTTTCAATTTGGGTGCTGGGATTAATATTTGATGCTGGAAGCAGAATGGGTGCTTATAATGGGCAGTGTACAGTGAGGGTTACAGGGCTGGCGGGAGCGTGTGCACGTGGGTAGGAGGGGGTGGGGGGGTTGTCATGCCTATCCCCGACCAGCCTGCTTTCAAGGGGATGAGGAGTCACTGGTGTGCACCGGCCACAAACCATGAAATTGTGTCTTGGATCCCTGTCTGCCAGGCTTGGAGGAAAGGCCTGTCTCTCTTCCCCCGTTGCAATTCCCTCATCCAGGGAAGACTGGGAAAGGATCTGGCAGTCATTCTGGGGGCTTGTTAAAAGTGTGTAGTGCAAAAGATTGAAAGAAGATTTAAAAATCAAAGCCTGGGTGCCTCTTGCATGTTGGCACCTGATGCCCTGTCCTGCGATTTTCTGTTTGCTGCTACGGTTCGTATTAGATATCTCCATGTCTTGCCAAGCTTTTGAGAATGAAAGACAGCAGAGGGACACGGTTCCTGACCTTGAGGCTTCTGCAGGCAAGCCACAGATGCAGCTCGCAGTGCTCGCGACGAATCACCAAATGAGGACAACCCTGGTGTCATTCTACATGACAGCCAGTTAGCAGGATTTTTAATGAAGGTCAGCGCTGTCAGTTAAGTTCAGTTACTTATACTTACAAATCACTGAGAACCATGAGCCTCCAGGAGTTTTCCATGAGATCGAGCTCAGTGCTGATTTGTGGTGTTGATGATCAGCGCTGGGGAGTTAACTAACCGAATTTGACTAGATTCATTCATTAGACTGACAGTAGTTGTAACCAAAATAGTTTGTTTATCTATCATTCTTGATTGAATTTTGTTTCTAATTAATTAGGGAGCATTTTAGTTACGTGTCCCTTTTGCTTATTATATATGAAAAAATATATTTCTTTAAACATTACTACAGGGTTTTATACAGGACAGTGATTTAGACTAATTCAGTTTTTTATTGAACTGATAATTTAAAGAACAGACTTATAAGAATCACTTTTTTTGGGAATCAGGCTACATGTGAATTGTTTATAAATAAAATGAATCATTTTATTTTATTTTATTTTAAATAGAGCATTTATCATTTTCATTCAGATATGACCCTATTTGATAGATATGTATTGTTTTATATTTCATAATAGCTTGTCTACAGTTGAAACTACTATAGTAGTAGTCGTCTTAATTGTAGCTCTTCCAACCCTGCTAAAGGCACAGTGTATCCCGGTATTCTATTCTAAAACTGACAACACAGTGAGACTAGCCTCTCCTGCCTCTGCATTGATTTTTATATGATATTTCATCAAATGTTCTCATTATTCAGTGAGCGTCTAAAGAAAGCCTGAATTTCTTTTCTTTTTTTTAACCCGCTTCCCCCAGCGTCTCATAGCAGGAACCTCGCTGTTGATCGACTGGCTGGCTTAAATTGGGCCATTGGAGAATTACTTGCATAGCTAATATCAGTCACGAAGGTTTAAGAAAAAGATAAATGTGGCGAAGGGAAAACATTTACTTAAAATGACAGCTTTGTCATGGTCTCTCAGTTCAGATCATTTCTCAGATGATGCGCAGGGAAGGAAGGGCTTAAAGAAAAGCAAGAAAAAGGTCAAGGCGCGTTGGGCGGAAACCCCATCCTTCCTTTTGCTCTCTTTTGCTCTTGTTACTGATTTCAATTGCCATCATCAAGTTGCTTTTGCCAACAAGATCAAAGTGGTCTCTGAAGCCTCGTCTGCTAGCAGGCCTGTGTGCATATTTGACTTGCTAATTCGACCATGGTAATATTGTTATTATCATGAATATTTTGTACAGCGGCCGTAATGATCTCCCTCTGCTTGCGGAAATGCCAACTTTGTACGTCGACTGCCTGCTTGGTGAGCCGCCATCTTCAGAGGCACCATCTGTGACCCTCGACCCCAGGCTGTGGAGCAGAAAGAGAGCGAGCCAGGCTCAGTAGCTGTTTATAGAGATGCTCTGTTGACCCAGTAAGGCCGTTCTCGAGCTGCCAGGGCCCTGGATAACCATAAATGACCCTAAATGGTTCCAGGATCTGGAAAGCTGGACCGGTGGAGATCTCTACAGACCCCAGGCTTCCTGATCAGCTCATTTGATATCTAGCCTGGAAATGTAGCCAGATATTAAACATTCAGAAGACATTTCCTTGATCCAGAGGCTTGGGGACAGGAATGCAGCATCCAGCAGGCAGGTTAGATCCCAAACCAAGAGGTTCTGATGGATGGAGATTACCTTGAAGTGAACTCTTTAGAGATTAATTTAAAATGTAATTCCACTTCAGAAGTAAATCATTTATCGAGTTGAACACATATTATCTCTTGATTATTTTATCAATGAAAACAATTAAACTAAAGCACAGCGCGACTAGTTCCAGATTGAGCAGATATGGTTGGGAATCATTAGGAATGGACAGACCCTAATGGTTGTTTTGACTATTTTCCATCCCTTTCGAACAGTACATTCAGAGTCATAATATCCTGTTTCGTCTGTGTGGGAGCTTATTTCTGAAGCCCCATTCCAAACATTCTCTATTTTATCAAGCATTCCAGAGACTTTTATCTCCCCTGGTGCGGTCTGTCATGGAGGAATACTGTGTGAACGTGAGCCGACTGTGCTGGGTAAGTGGTTGAAATCACCTGGACAACTATAAAGAGCCAGGATGACTTCAGCACTGTCCCTGCAGTTTGTCCATTGAAAAATGCCTTCAGAAGAGGCGCCGGAGCTGAAAGGAAAGTTTTGTTGCCATAGTTTCTACTGTAGTTAGAGGGGTCATTATGGGTCATTCCTGTCATGTGGAAACTTCAAACATTACAGAACTGTAATACTTGCATGAGTTTAAATTACATTGAAAGTCAGTAATTATTTAAATTAATAATCAATAAATAGAATAAATTGCTACTGGTGAAAATTATTTTTGAAAAAAATGGTAGCTTAAGTACCCTATCTAAATGAAAACATTGCATATGTTTTATGACTTCCATTATAGTTATTCATTTTCTAACCTAAACCTTCCTCAACGTTCTGCATTTTTACATTTTTACACACATACATTATATACATACATAATATATATCCCCTCACACAAAACTCATTCTGTATGATTTAGAATCTTTTGTACCCATGGGGATCTCAATTTAGGCCCCAACCGTGATACGAGTCCCCATGAGTCTGTGTGTAAGTACCCATCAGGATATATAAATCTGTACACACACACACTTTTTTTTTTTTTGATTGGGATGTCAAAGTGCACTGCATAGTGGGAATGACCTTTACTGTTCTAAATGCTAACAACTAACGTATAATATGCTAATTAAAGCACTCCCATATAAACCCTTGAAACTAAAAATAAATAAGTCCCAGTCTCACTAATCGACTAGTGGGATGTTGGAGCATTGTGACCCACAGCTGAGCGAGGAAGCGTTCAATAGCCGGCTAATTTTAGGTCCCAGCCCAGGAAGTGTTATTTATAGTCTGGTGGTTGTTTGACACCGTGGAGGAAGTGATTGTATCCTGACCCCATGTAAACCCTCTCTGCTCAGTTTGCATGGACATATGACTGCACATTTTATCTCCCATTCTCTTTTTGATTCTCTATCACTACATTACTCTGTCTCTCTGGGAATCATCACCTCTCTAACCTTGGGACAGAATGGACTGCATAAGTCATCCCTCGTCACATCATATTCAGGAGCACATCCCTTCCTTTAGCCACCCGTTATTAAGCGATCAAGTACTCAGTCAATACCCTCCTCGCCCTTAACGTGCAAAGAGCAATGCTGCACCAGACCCATTGCGTGCCTGCAGGCGAATGATGTGAATTCTGTGCTCATGTCCTCCCTGGCAGTGCCCTTGCCTCCTGCGGGCAGTGTGGAGGTTGTCGCTCTCATTTCTGTTATCGTTCCGGCCCTTCCTTTCTCAGTGTGCCTCGGCCGCCCAGCCAGGATTGCCGCCTGCCCACAGCGAGGCGGGCCATTAGCATGTATGATAAGTGCAGTGTGTGTCGGCAGGCCAATTTAGTGTCTGCCTTGCCGCGCTGAGGCCCCGGCCTGTGCTATCATTGGAAGATAATCTACCGCTGTGAGGAGAGAAGAGGGAAAAAGTGTCAGTTCAGGATGGGAGAAAATGACTCCTATTTTCCCGCCCTTTTTTGGGCGGGGGCTTGTGGCTCTCTGAAGCTATCTTCAAGATGTGGTGCAAACAGCAGTAACAGTGCAGAGTTAGTGTGCTTTCATGCCTGCTTCATTTAGCAGCCGCGTACCGAATCTCAGTCTGTTTAAATATTTGGTTTTGGTTTTGCTGAAAGATGTTGCAGTATAAATTATAAATTCAGTGCCCTCCACTAATATTGGCACCATTGGTCAATCAGAGCAAAAGTGGCTGTGAAAATAAATGTGCATTGTTTATCCTTTTGATCTTTCATTCAAAATAAAAAACAATTGAAAATGAGGAGAAAAACTCACGATGAAATAAATGTTTTTCTCTAATAGATGTTGGCCACAATTTTTGGTCCTCTTCCCAAGATAGCAGCTCAGAGTTTTCTCCTGTAATGCCTGAAGAGTTTGGAGAACACCTGATAAGAGAGCATTCGTTCATCCAGAATCACTCTAGACCCTTTATATTACCAGCTCCATGTTGGTGCTTCTGTTTAGTTCACCTCACTCGGGGTTCAGGTCAGAGGACTGGGACAGCAGTGGAAAAAGCTTCATTTTGTGCTCAGTGACTAATTCTTGTGTTTATTTTGATATTTGTTTTGGATTATTGTCCCAGTGGAAGACTCAGCCATAGCCCATTATAAGATTTGGAGCTCCAGCTGAAATATAGGCCCACAACATCAAAAACACTGCAGTATACTTTTTTGTACACATGGAGTACTTTTTACCCCTGTGTTCACCAAAATCTTGAGTGTTTGCTGCTAAAAAGCTATTTTTTTTAGTTTAATCTGATCATAGAAGCCAGTCCCATTTGTAGTTCCAGTCCTGTCTGACAAGTGAACATGCTTGTTTTTGAATGAGTGAGGAGAATTTCTTTTAAACCCTCCTGAACAACATGCTGATGTAGGACTGTTTGGTAATTTTCTTTAAAGGTTTTCTGACCCTGAGACTCTGCAATTCTCCAGCTGTGATACTCGAAGAGTCTTTAGCCGCTCAAACTCTACTCCTCTCCGTGTATTGGGATGATCGGGACACACGTCCTCTTGATTAGTTGATTAGGAATTCTTAACTATTTCCGTGATGGTGGAAATGGTCATCTTCACTGCTCTAGCTCTTGTCTTAAAGCCACTTCACTTATTTGTGAAGCTCAATAATCTTTTGCAGCATATAAGAAAGATAATCTTTGGTTTTTCTCATTGTGTTCATGATTAAGGGATTTTGGGCTTTGTTTTCTATATATATTTCTGTGAAACAGGAAGCCAGGGCTGGATATTTTCGTGTTCATAATCACCCTGGAGTGCCCAAAATTGTAAATATAAAAGGGAATACACTTCAGAGATATTTTACTCATAAAAAATTCTAGGGGTGCCAAAAATCGTGGCCAACAAATATTGGAGAAAAACGTTTATTTCACAGTGAGATTTTCCCCCATCTGAATTGTTTTAATTCAATGATAGGTTAGAATTATGTACATTTTTGAATGAAAGACCAAAAGGATAAACAATGCAGATTTATTTTCACAGCCACCTTAGTAGAGGGCACTGTGCATGTGTGGTTCAAAGCGCAAGTCATTTTAGCTGGAATATTTCTGGCCACAGCAGCAAATACTAAAGTGAAAATAGCGTGTAAATCATCTGTAATCTATAAATATACATTTCTTAAAGGGATAGTCCACTAAAAAGTGAAAACTGTTTACTCGTTCCAAACTTGTATCACTTTATGGAGCACAAAAGATAATATTTTGCAAAGGATATTGTTTCGGATGCCTTTGACTTAATAAGTTTATCTTATTCAAGTAATTTAAGAAGTCTCTATACAGCACGGAGATCTTTATACAAAATTATTTGCAAAACACAAGCAATATGGGGAAATGTTTGTAAATGACTTAAACAGTAAATGAAGTAAACTAACCAAAGCAGGTATAAAACCCTTTTTAGGATTCTTTTTTTTTTTTTTTTTTTAGTAAACAGCAGCTAAGCGTGTTTCAAAGTCTGTCTGTTTATTTGTCCCCCTCTCTAATAACCCAGATCTGTTTAGCCCTTTTTATCTAATAGATGCTTATTGTCGCTTTGTGTGCGGTGACTGTAGATGTATTTACACACTCCTGCCACAGTATCTTAAGAGTAGGTTGGGCTAATGGAAGTGGATTGTGATATTTGAAAAGATTACAGTAATTCAGCTGGTTGTAATGGAGCAGGCTGTTTCCGGAGAGCACTCCGAGATCTAGAAATGTCACAACAAAGAAAGGAGGAGATTCAGTACATTTGCGGCTTAAATAGAAGGGCGGACAAAACCAGAGGAAAAAGGGTGAGAGTGTGTGCGCGCGCATATGAGTAAAATATATAGAGAATAAGAAAGCACAAGGACAGGGGTCATTCCACAGAAATGCTTTGTTCTGTTGACTCATTAAAATATTGGTTACAGTGACTTTTACAATGAAGGGGGGAGGGGGTATAAACACATTATGTAAATAAGTAGGTAAAATTTTGTGATAAGTTGCAGGACAAGCCTTTGTGTAAGGTTGCATTCCGCTCTTTAAATTACACCAGAGCAAAGCCGTGATTAAATGTGAAGATGCTGAGTCGTTGTGTTTTTTTTCTCTTTATCTGTATGTGCTTACCAGAGTTTGTAACACGTTGTTGAAACAGACATTCAGTTTGGGAGGCATAAATAGCCTCTGACAGGCTTTCTTTTTTGTTGGTGAATATAGATTTCTGTGTCAGATGGAATAGCTGTAAGTGTATCAATAATGTACGGGAGCCCCAAGTCTCCAATGTAATTTAATTCAAGTTGCGATGAATTATGCCTCAGTGTTAAGCCGAGAATTCTGGTGCCTCTGGGCAAAAGAGCAGGGGGTTGTTTTCTTTTTTCTCTCCCTGTTTCTTCTCATGTCTGTTTTATCTCTGGGAACTGTACAAACAAGATGCGGCGTACAGCGTGACCTCTCGCGCAGTGATGTAACAGGAGTTCACAGAGAGAGCTGTGATAACATTTAAATATGCTATATTTGATGTGAGACCACAGACACACACACATACTGTACAGGGCCTGTTAAAGACAGCTTGAGGTTTGAATGTGTATATATCTACATACTTGAGAACAGTTGCTTCCACATTAAATTTAAATATGAGTTTGCTTCCCCTGTGCATGCCGTATGCTGCAGAAATTCCCCTCCTCACAGGAGCAAACATAAAATCAAGAACATATGCAGTGTTATTGAACATCTTTAAAATGCTGTTTAAAAAATAAATAAATAAACACATTTTATAATAAAAAAAAATGTGGGAATCAGATTTAGTTTTCTTAACCACGGATGGATTTAGTGTAGTCATGACTTTTTCATATTACCTTCTGTCGAATATATGCCTTAACGGTTCATCAAAAGACCCATAAGAGCTTATGTGATACAAACTCATTACAAACTCAAGTACATGTGACTTAAAGGGGCTACTCTACCACAAAATGAAAATTTTGTCATTAATTATTTACCCCCATGTTGTTTCAAACCTGTAAAAGCTTCCTTTAGACCAGGGGTCACCAAGTTCGGTCCTGGAGGGCCAGTGTCCTGCAGAGTTTAGCTCCAACCCTCATCAAACACACCTGAAGCAGCCAATCAAGCTCTTACTAGGTATACTTGAAGCTTCCAGGCAGCTGTGTTAAGGCAGGTTGGAGCTAAACTCTGCAGGAC
>JAUMHI010000057.1:11893562-11957960 GCA_032359435.1 Enteromius unitaeniatus | reverse complement strand
ACTCTGGTTAAAGATGATTTTTTTTTTTTTGGTCATGGTGCTGGTTACCACTGCAGTAAAGATTTAAACTTTTGCTTCTGGAAAGAAAATGTGGGAATGCAGTGCATATTTTGGTGAACAAGAGGGAGATAGTTGTGAAAATAAAAGAAACTTTTGTTAGCTACTCTGGAAAAATAGTTTGCAAAAACATTCAGTTTTAAACTTTAGATTTAAAACAAATCTGAAAATATAAGGCTTTTTGCATCCGTTAACAAGTGATTTGATTAATCTGGAGTGGCAAAAACTGTTGTTCTTACAGCTTTGAAAAGCCTCTTCTTTTGACCTGCTTTATTTGCTGTTGGGATATGAAAAGTGCTTTTCATATCAATATCAGAGATGAAAAATGGATGTCTGAATGAGGGGGGTCCAGTCGATTTGCCTGACTTTATGAACGATCTCGAGTGGTGCTGAGGGTGGAAATAAGACTGATTCCTCAGGCAGCCCACCTCAGATATACAGCAGACGCAGGGAATTCTAACTCCATCATTGTGACAATCTCAGCTCGGCAGGCCTCGTGAAGGTGTCCCCGTTTTCGCGGGTCTCTGCCTGTTTAGAATGCATATTTATTTATCAAGTTTGGTTAAGTGCCTTTCATGTCAGGCATTATGTGATCTCAAACTCTGGAGAGTGAAGCAGGCGGGCGGCCCGGCTTTTTGCAGTTCTGCAGTTCTGAAAGTAAAAAAAGAGTTGGAGTGAATGAATCAGCTTTCTGATTCATTTCTTCTTTATCCTTCCTGTCAGAGGAGAATGCTTTTTTCTCTCACTCTCGCTGAAAAAGAAGCAAATCTGCTTTAAGGAGCAAAATGTAACTGTTTTGTGTTTTGCAGCTTCTCTTGAGGTTTTCGTTCTTTCTTTCTTTTCACAGTGGATTATTCAAAGTGAACATTTTCAGATTATTGATTCTCTTTGTCTGCCGCACATGCTGGTCTATTATTCTAGTATGAATATGCTAATTCAGGTTTTCATTTAAATAGCAGGAAGTTCATTTTCAGGATTTATCTCAATGAGGAACATTGTCTTTTCTATTTATTATTATTAATTTTTTTATTTTGTAATTATGAGGGCTCCAGTATCAGTCCTGGATTACTCAGTGCTCGAAAAATGAAAATAAATGCTCCAGCTTGCAAAGGAATCATAAAATAAAATATAATAATTTTATTGTTTTTATTTATTTATTTGTTTTTTATGATTTAATTTAAGTTAACTGGCATATCTGTCTATATATTAGTGGTTATCGCATGGAAATATTTTTTTTCCAGTTTAACAGCAATAAAAATATTTTGTATTTGTGTGTGTGTGTATTTATATATATATATATATATATATTTTTTTTTTTTTTTTTTTGTAGTACACTTCTTATACATTTTGCATGATTATTCTGATCCACATTTATGAAAGATTGTCTTGTGTACTTTTTGTGAAATCACCCCCTTCTCAAAGTCAAAGCAGGTGGCTGAAGTTTTAGTGTGAGTGACATTTCTTGTCACAAGGTCAGGGCAGCAGATTAGCAGATTGGATCTAATCTATCCCTAACCAGCCGGCTAATAAGCTGTGTGTGTGTTCTCTGGAGCTGATCGATCCTGTCTCACACCTCTCGCCCGCTCACACAAGCTCTGCCAGGGACACGGACACTAATGGCCACATTTTCTCCAGCCCACCGGTACCGTGTTCCCGCTCATGATTTCCCGACAATTAGCGAGGCGAGTGGACGCACCCTGTTCTCATCTCTGCTGTCATCCTTTCCACCTTAGACTTCCGCTTAACCTGCTCTCTGGGGTGAACTCTAGATTTGAGATATTATGGAGTTTTGATTGCATTCACATACACACACAAACACCTTGAAGTCTCTTTTGGGCTCTGTGTGGCGGTGCGGTCATTAGACAGGTGGTAGGGCTAAATGGACAAATAAAACATTTGGTAACACTTAGCCTTCATTAATATGTCATTATATATATAATTCTAAACATTATATAATTAAGCAGTGAGTTACAAGAGATGTTATTTTGAATTCAGATGTGGCTAAAGGACTTTACACAACATGCATAGACATCCCAGCAACCAGTTCTGACCTAATTATATTTACTTTATAGCATGACCTGAAGTGTCTGTTTATATATAGAAAAACATTAAAATGTTTTTTTATTGTCAATTTCGGTGTCACCTTTCCTTTAGAGGATATAGAACCTGAAACTTACCTAAAGTTATAATTAGTTAAAAATGTTAATGCACAAAATACCACACATATGGGTAGCTGACAAAGAAATATTGGAATGTGTCATATGGTGTGACAGCAAAAATGTAGAAAAAATACATTTTTTACATACAATTTTTCAGTATATTATTGAATATTAAATTTGGATAAAAAAAATACTTTTTTCATTTTTGTGGCTGTACATTTTTAAATAATTTGTATAAAATTCATATTATATTTTTTGCCCCCATTTACTTTTACATTTACAATTGCATTTATTCTATATATTATTAAATTAATATTAAATTAATTGTATAATTTCACTTAAAAAAAAGTCAGGTAATTTCCTACATTAACAGCACTAGGCCACAACTTTTTTTTTTTTTTATTTCCCCCACATTCTTTACACAGAAGTTCGTGATGCCTTGATATCCACTCAAAGAAGGCTGCATTTCATTTTGAGGTTTTCGGTTGGTCTTTCTTTCAAAGTCAATCCAAAAGTGCAGACATCCAGCCATCATCAGTTTTCACTCCTGTCCTTTCCTCCTCTCGTCTTTCTCCCCCTGTGCAGGCGTGATAACGGAGCTGCCCTGTGCTCTCAGGTCATTAGCCACGGGCCTTCGTAGTTTCATTAACGAGGGAAGGGAGCTCATCATTGGCCTACCTCAACTGACGAGGGTAATTAGTTAAGTAATAATGTGAAGCCGTAGTCATGGCTCTTAAATGCCCATTGATGACAGTCAGATTGGAAGCCAGGCTTTCCTCGCCTATTAGCAACACACAGAGATTGCAGGCCTCATCACTGAAACCACACACTGACATAATTACACGCATCACACTCACACACACTCGCTCTCTCTTTAGTGCCAGTGCCTAATGAAGGCATGTTGTATTTGGAAAAGTCCTGAGGACCTGAATACTGATTACAAGTGCTTGTTGGTTTATTTGCTCCTTTTTGGAAAAGAGAGCACAGTGTTTGCGTTGCGATGTCTGAAGTTTGTTAGCCCGCTCAAAGCGTGAAAATGCAGCTTTCTTTTAGCGCATTTGATGACATATAAGGTCATTTGAGAGAATGGAGGCATTATCTTAACAGATATCTGGATTTCTTTTATCTTTAGGTGATGAAATTCGAGGATATTTTCTCTTGCCGTTAACATCAAGGTCAACATACTGTCATACAGTCACCTAGCTTGACGTGTTACATGCTGGGTGGATTAATTAATTTAGAAGAGCTCTGCCAGTTTTTCGAAGGTATTAATTTTTATTTTGGGCTTCGGCAATTAAAATGGACTGTAAGATTATGCACATCACATATGTGTCTGGAAGATCTGTAGAAAGCTGATGTGTTAGAGCAGCTGGGATAGTGAAAGATTAATATGCAAAAATAGACAAAATTAGGCAAAATACACCTGCAAGAGTAAATTTTGGTTTTATTTTGTTTTATTTTACATTTTTTTATAAAATATGAAAGAAATAAAAAAAGGATTGTTTAGGGTTACAGTGGGTTTAATAATTTAATAATCTATTTAATCATGTGAATTAAAATTGTAATTTAAACTCAATACATTATTATATATATTACATATATATTGATGTACTACAATACTGAAGTGCAAATAATTGGCATTATTTGCAATAAGTAGTATAAATAATGAAAATTCTGCTATTTTAACAGCATATCACTAAAAAATGCTATTTTTACAGTGTAAATATAATCCATTGTTATTTGCATTTAGTGTAAATAGAATCTGTTGCACTTAAGTATTGCACAATTTTAAATAGCAAAGTTTATAGAAAATAGCATAAAGTTTAAATAGCAACATTATAAAAAAATGAAGAAAAAAAAATATATATAGTATGTATGTATTATATATACTGTATATCTTCATTTTGGTAGAATTTTACTATGAATATAGAGTATAAATAGTGCCCCTGTAAGTGTTGTCGTTCACCAGTGAAAGCCCATGTTTTAGATCATTCTATTCATTTACATTCATAAAAGTATTTTAAATCACATGATTACAACATGAACGAGTGCTAAACTTCTGTCTTTTAAGTGTGCATTTGCTGTTAGCCAGTCGAACCGAAGCTCCAAAGAAGAGCAAGCCAGCATCTATAATATAAATGGACAAATAGAGGTTGACATGGTGAGGACAGATTGTCTACTATGCCCTCCAAGAGCCCCTCATACTGCTCCTAGTCAATCCCAGTAAGCCATTCATGTGGATTTACTACTATCCTTACCCTAGGCGCCGTGTGCACGATGGAGTGTATACATGCACCAGTAATCAGTCTGTCAGACACTACACACCCTCCCGGTCATCTGTGCTTTCATTGGGCTTAAATAAAGAGCGGCTGCATCTCTCAGGTGGTTGAGGTTTTGTTGACACATTGTGCGCACGAAGCCGTGAACAATGTTAGGGTTGATATTTCTTCCTGTGTCACTACCGCAAACCCACGGATCCTTCATTCTGGAGCTGTACTTAATTTTGATGCCGGTGTTTGCAGTTGGTCTGTCACTCTTGACGCCCACTCTGTGTGTTCTGTCATGAACAGACTTTTAACCATGCATTGTGGAGGAGGGTGAAATGTCAGTCAGCACAGCAGGAAAATTATCAGTAGAAGGCGGCAGGGAGCTGGTTGGGAGGTGATCAGAGGGAAGTGCCCTGGGTAGAAATGGTTCGATGATGAGGACCAGATTGGAGTGGCAAGACAGTACGGGAATGATGAGGAAACAAGAAATAAAAATAAAAACAACTTTTTTTTTTGCCTGAAGACAGTGCACGGCATGCCTTCGCAAACATGCAAACATCAAAAGCGCTCTCTCAAAAAAACTACAGAGACATTAAGGCAGTACATTACCAACTGAGATGCTCAAACACTGTGAATGCACAAACTGAACAGAGTGTTTGTTTTAGACCCTTTCATTTTTCTAACAAGTGATACATTATCCTTATGAGAGCTGTGATAGTTTGTCTGCAAGGTGACACAAGCCAGATACGAACAACGCTGTTCTTATGCGCTGTGGGCAGGACATTTATAATAGTCGGACGGTACTTTGATGCAGTAAGTGGTCTTTTTAGTACTGAAACAACATCTTTTGTGCTCCATCCACAGGTAGAATGTAAGAAGGCCCAGCCGAAGGAAGTGATGTTTCCTCCAGGTACGCGGGGGAGAGCCAGAGGTCTGCCCTACACCATGGACGCCTTTATGCTGGGAATGGGCATGCTGAGTAAGTGTCATCTCAATTTCCTGCTTACAATTATTCATACGTTAACACTGTCAATCACTGCTGTAATCTGATCATTGACTTGGGGTGCTTATTTCAAATCAGCATGAAACTGCATTCAGCCCATTTTACTTCTATTATGCAGCTTAAAGATTGTAGACGGGGGCTTTATTTTCGCCAACGGGATGTGGTTGGATTGTAAAAAACGAGGTATTACATATAGACCAGCACAGGTTGCTTGCTGTGATCTCTATATGACCGGTGATTATAGAAGAAGGGTAAAAAATTAGAGGGTAAAAAGGTAAAGTTTAGTTCTGACATTTTCATAAAAGATTTGAAAGACAAACATTTTATTCTTTGGAATAATGTGCACCACTGAATCATTGACGGTTAGACCAGGAACACGTCTATTGTGAAAGTAAATTGGGGCAAATTTGATTTCACGTCGATTAAAAAAAAATGACTGATTGGGTCTTGTTTGCTCTCCATGTGTATTTTTGTGTGAAGAAAATGTAAAAAAAACTTTTATTTATTCATTAATAAGGTCCGTGTTTTTCTATATGTCCAATAAAAAAACTCAAACCACATGTACCTAAAATAAGATGTTATTTAGTACACATTATATTTATATATAGATAAATATAATATACATTATATTTGATTTATGTAATTTACAGCATACTTTGTTATGAGACGGACTATATTAATAGTCCACACAATAAACTTGAGCAATGTTTTCAATATGTGTATATGAAAAAATAGCAGAGCATGTGAGGAAAAATTGTGTCTGACCCTTCTCACATTTTGTATAGGAAATATTTGCCAGACAACAGAAGGCTTGCATGCAGATGCTAGATTGAATAGGTTACGCTTTTAGATCAAAGACAAATTTTGGAAAGAATTCCAACAAGAAAGTGTATTTAGATTGAATAATTGAATTGAAAAACTAATCTTAAAGCTAACAAGTGCTTCTAGTTTTATTCATTTAATAGACATTTGAGGTTTGGGCAATAACTTGTGTAAATTATGTGTTTTTGTGCATTTTATTTTTAGCAAAGAGGGATTTGAGAAAATGATTGGCACACTGGACAAGACATACCAAAAGAAATATACTAAGTATATGTTACATCCTGCTAAAATGTTTTGGGACAACATGTAAAAATATAAAAATGGGTAATTGTTTTATTTATCTGTAATTTTGACTTAATTTAATTCAGTAATGTAAAGATGTTACTTTTATTTAATTTTGTACAATTAGGTTTCAATATGAAAACATTGTTAATTTCTAGTTGTTGCTAGATTGCACTATATACTGTATCTCAGTTGAGAAACACAGCATTATTAGTAATCTTTGTGTGCATTTTCCTTCGAAACAAGCAAGTTGAGTCATACCACTTGTTTATCATATCGCAATCGCAAATCGCAATTTTGACCTTAATAATCACAGTGTGACATTTTTCCCCAAGTGGTGCAGTCCTAGTATAGCATTATAATACCATGCATATTTTTACTTTTTTATTTAAAGAAGAAACCAATCCGATGTGTAGTTTACATTTGAGGCTTGAAAAGCAATTTTTCTAAATCAATTCTAATATATTTTCCAATTAAAAATATGGTATGCGACTGCTTCAAGCAATGGCATAAACATCATTTAATGAAATAATGTGCTCACTGGATCTAGATCCAGTTACTCACTGAATGTGATTTTAGAGCAAATGTTGTCTCATGCTGACCTCAGAGACAAATGGTCGTTTCAGAACGATACTCGTAAATATGTGTGTTCACGCTTTTAAGCATAGATGCTGGGCTTGATGGCGTGGAACAAGTGCATCACTGTAAACTCAGAGAACAAAATGCCAAATCATAATGTTGGAACAGGCAGACAGGGAAAGGCAACAGCCTATTGAAAGAGCTCCTTGGAGAGAGCACTGGGACCGGCGCTCCGATGTTGGCACTGTACTCGCGTTAGCGCCGCCACGCTCTGCTAGCGGCTCTACGACTGCCATGCCAGTTGAAACTCCTCTCCAGTTCTGCTGGGAGCCCCGCTTCAGAGTCTTCATGGATACGACACATGCGTGCTATCACAGAGAAGAGCGCTGGAACCCGTCAAACACCAGAGCCGTCATCCTGACACCAGCAAGAGCTTGGCTTGACGTTTTTCTGTAGATTTGACGTGTGTCAAGAGGACAGGAAACGTAGAATCAGACAAGAATACCCGCCTCTCATCTAGCCTCCCCCCCTCCCAAACTTCAACCCCCCCCTTCTCCAACCAGCTCCAGTGACAAGAGATAATTACTGTGAGATTGATCGTCTGCTGAAAGTAACTGAAGCAAATAAATCGTTTGATGCCTGGTGCAGAATGCGAATGGCAGCTAATGGGTGAAGCTGCAGGAGAGGTCGTCCTGCCCGTAATTTGACTTGATGAAGCATCCTTGCCGGGCCCGCATGAAATATGCTATTGATATTCAGCCAGCTCTGCTTCCAGCCCCACCAAATCCCTAACCGACCCTCACCAGAGCAGGGCTCCGCATTATAGTGCTAAATGAAGAGGAAAATGTAAGTAATGTTGAATTATGAACCTATGATTTCAACAAACTGACCTCAAAGGAGGACGATTTTGTCCGTTCGCCGGTAATTTGGCGTATGTGAGTGCACGTTAAGACCACTCTCTAACGACCAGCGCCCCCTAGCATTGTAGGAGTCTATGATATCATTCAGCTTTACAGTGCCAACAGCACAATGTTAGCTCAAGTCAACTCAAGTTGAGGTTGATGAAATTACACAGAGCCGGTTAAAGGGGGTCGCGCTCACTCGATCGCAACACCGTCTTATCTAAATGAAATTGGAAAGCAGGACAGCGAAACATTCCTTTTGGTAATTTGCATACAAAAATCAACAAGGCTCATTATTTAAGGAACCGCAATTCCTTATGTGCCGAAATCTCATTAGAGCCCCGCTCTGAGCAACGGTGTTTACCACACCTAATCGAGCTATTTATCTTTATTGTGCTGGGCCTCATGTATGTTTGCTAAAATTAATACACATCTCAGCCAGCGCAAAGTGCAGCTTTACCAGATGGATAATTGATTTTACAGTGAATCGAAACTGTTGAGCCATAAAATGGGCGCATTAGCATGCATATTAATAACGCAAATAAGAGGGCGAGGCCGTCGCCACTAGGCCAGATTAAGTGACAGTCTTTATTTACAGCGTTGCCGGGAGACGGAAGGTGTCTGCTGTGGTGACGGCTTGGCTTAATGAGTCTTCTCCTCAGGTTCAGGTACCTCTCTTTCTCCCTCTTGCATTTAGCGTCGTCTGGCTCAGTCTTGTCTCCCGCCGAGGGGCCGTGACTGCAACATGTGGTCTTGCCACTTTTATAGGACGTCAAAGCTGCGGCGGTCTGGTGCTTTTGGAGCTGGTCTCATGGTGTGGCCCTTTGTTGAGCCCACCACCCAACACTAAGGCTTAGCTCGGTCATTAAACGCAGAGGAGAGCCATTTAGGTCTGACAATTGAGCTGAATAGTTGTGACGAGGAGGGGGAGGAATGTCTGTGGGAAAGATTGGTACCTTACGTGATTGTTTTTTTGTGTTTAGCTGAGCCAGAAGTGGCATAAAACATGTTTTTGTTCAACTTTGTTAGTAGTGTAGTCTGACAAACAGTCTTATTGTGAGCTTTTGTGTGAAGGCTCTATACTAGCAAACAGCAGGATGTTTCTCTTTGTTGAACTTGGGGTGTGGCTTTATACTTTAAGACTATTTTCATACTTGTTTATTTGTTTAGAACAATCATACCTAGCAAATAATATGTTCAAATAAAAATTGTTAAAATATTTAGGGTCAGAAATAAACTTTTTTTTTCAGGAAGGATGCATTTATTTTATTAAAATTGGCAGTATTGGCATTTATAATGTTTCTATTTCAAATAAATCTGAAGGATCAATGCTGAAGACTGGAGGAATGGCTTTTGAAAATTCAGCTTTGTTATCACAGAAATAAATCATTTTTAAATGTGTTGAAATGGAAAGTTATTTAAAATAATAATAATAGTAATGATATTTAGTAATAGTAATGATATTTCCTAATATTTAATTAATTATATTATTATTCATTTCCTAATATTTTTTATCATGTAATTTCAGCCTTAGTAATGATATTTATAGTAATGATATTTCCTAATATTTAATTAATTATATTATTATTCATTTCCTAATATTTTTTAGCATGTAATTTCAGCCTTTTTGTGCAAACGATATTTGTATGACCTGTATGCTGTAACACATTTTTAAGCAGACTCAGGTGAATTGAGAAATCTAAAAAGTTGTAGGCCTTAAAGCACTGCTGATTTTTCTCTTCAGCGTTTTGTTCCCATAGGTGTTGGCCCTACCAGTATGTTAATCCCCTACTGTCAACAGAGCCCCATCCCTCTACATTTAAAGTAATCTCTCTAAATGTCACAGGAAAAGCCCATGTCATGTATATTTAGTCTGGGCGTCTGGCATTTGCTCCTTCTTAAGAGTAGAGTACACAGAGCCGCTGTAGTCTCGAGAGAGACAGAGCAACCCAGATATTAAGGCTTCACAAACATATGACACAGCACTTGGAAGGAGCAAAGTTAAAGATGGCCACCTTGCTGGGGTAATATTTAAGTAGCATGTAGTTGCAGAAGCAAGGTTACAAGATAAATTTTATTTTTTTGAGCAAGTAGCATACACAGTTGGTACGGAAAGTATTCAGAACCCCTTAAATTTTTCACTCTTTGTTATATTTTTTTCCTCAATAATGGACACATAGACCCCTATATTGACAAAAAAAACCCCACAGAATTGTTGACTTTTTTTTGCCAGATTTATTGCAGTTCTGTCAGGTTGGATAGTAAACATTGGTGGACAGCCGTTTTTAGGTCTCTCCAGAGATGCTCAATTGGGTTTAAGTCGGGGCTCTAGCTGGGCCTTACAGTTAGGAGAGGCGTCCGTCGGCCATAAAGCCTCGACTGATGGAGGGCTGCAGTGATGGTTGACTTTCTACAACTTTCTCCCGACTGCGTCTGTGGAGCTCAGCCACAGTGATCTCTGGGTTCTTCTTTACCTCTCCCACCAAGGCTCTTCTCCCCTGATAGCTCAGTTTGGCCAGACGGCCAGCTCTAGAAAGGGTTCTGGTCATCCCAAAATGTCTTCCATTTAAGGATTATGGAGGCCACTGTGCTCTTAGGAACCTTAAGTGCATCAGAAATTTGTTGTAACCTTGGCCAGATCTGTGCCTTTGCCACAATTCTGTCTCTGAGCTCTTCAGGCAGTTCCTTTAACCTCATGATTCTCATTTGCTCTGACATGCATGCTGTAAGGTCTTATATAGACAGGTGTGTGGCTTTCCTAATCAAGTTCCATCAGTATAATCTAACACAGCTGGACTGAAATGAAGGTGTAGAACCATCTCAATGATGATCAGAAGAAATTGACAGCACCTGAGTTAAATATATGAGTGTCACAGCAATGGGTCTGAATACTTAGGACCATGTGATATTTCAGTTTTTCTTTTTTAATAAATCTGCAAAAATTTCTACAATTCTGTTTTTTTCTGTCAATATGGGGTGCTGTGTGTAAATTGAGGAAAAAATGAACATAACCTAAAATTAACTTATATTATTTTAGCAAAGGGCTGCAATATAACAAAGAGTGAAAAATTTAAGGGGGTCTGAATACTTTCCGTACCCACTGTATATCCTGAAAAATTGTCATATCCCTTTAAGGTGAATGGGTTCTGCAACATTTTTCTGTATACTTCAGGCAGTAGTATATTTAATACTTTTATCCCATCCTCCTCCTCATCCTGATTCCCTCAGAATTGAACTTTCTTCAAGAATGGTCTTTGATTTTAAAACCGACTCTGTGGTTTACATAGCATTTACCGCAACCGGCACAAAAGCCTCCTTTCAGAACCAGTCAATAACGACAGAAAACTTCATAAAAGCGAGTTATTTCTTTTAAGCCTCTACTATAGCGCTGACCCTCACCAAAGAAACTTTGACAGGATCAATATCTTCACATAGACTACTTCCCACCAGTCTGCCTCTGCAATGTCAAACTGAATTGATCCGAGTTATGTCTAGCCTAACTTGCGGTGAAGTATATTTATTTTCTCCCAACACCAACTCACATTTGTGGCCGAGAGCCAAGGATAAGCCACCAGCGATCATTTGGTGCAAGCTCGTACTGTGCACAGCCAATAACTATTAGTGAAATGTTTCAGGTGGGTTTAGAAACAGGGTTGGTGGTGAACAGTACACTGTTTGTAGAGTCCTTAAAATGAGGATGGCACAATAGTCTATATATACTGTTTTCACGTGACTATAGCAACCTGCTCCCACTGGCGTTTGCGGCAACAATATGGCTGATACGTTTGCTTACATTGGAAAACGTTTTTTCCTTCTGTTTAAAAACTGTCCAGATAATTAGTGTCTAGGCTCACGCTGTAATAAGCCATTGTGACAGAATAAGAACAATGGGTCTTTGGGCTCTAGCCTGGTAAAGAGGGACACACGGTGGCCCGCCACTCAATGCTGGCAGAGAGACAACTCGAGCATGTGCATTGGGTCGCATCCCACTTTTTCTTAACAGCACGAGCAGGATGCGTTCCAGTGTTGTAAACGCTGCTGATGGTGTGTTTTTTTGCTTGCTCCCAAACAAGATGTATTTCAGATAATAAAATAGTCAAGGGGAAGCCAGCTCACTCGCCCGAGCATCATCATTAAAAAGTTCTGCCTCAGCAAAGACGGCGAGAGGCGGAAAAAAACAGATTGCGGCCTTAGCGCGCCTTTGCAGCGTTTCGCTCCACTTTCGAATGACTTCTGCAATCGCTCAATCATATTCGTGCCATCCTGTCGGTATTAGCGCACAGGAGGCCGAGGCTGCGCGGCGCGGAGGGACTTTAATCCGTGATGTCCTGCCACAACTATCAGCCTGCCATTGTCTAGCGCTGTCGTGTCCTTCATGATCGATTAGCCCGGGCTATAAAAGAAGGGTTATCGATCAATGACAGTGGAGAGGTGAGAAAAAAAGGAGGGAGGGAGAGAGAGATGACAGCCGCAGACATGTCCGCTCCCTCAGCGAGGGGAAAAAGAGGGATGAGCCCCAGGGAATGAAGCGAGATTGTGTCTTGTGATGTTTATGCTGTTCATCACTGCAAACTGAAGTTCGCTAGCCAGCTAATCTGTTACATTGCAGCCTGGTGGGGAGGGCTGCGGTTATGTGCTGAAAGAGGAGCCGCTTCTACTTGCGTCTCGCTCGTATGTGTATTTTAAATGGCATGCTGATTTATTGGCGTGATAGGGAAGCTCTGGGCGGTCTGAGCGGTTTATCACATCCCTGGATTTTCTTCTCTCCCCTCAGGTTATCCAAACATTGTAGCAACGTATGGCCGAGGATACACTGGTTTCGCCCCAAGCTACAGCTACCAATTCCCTGGTAAGTTCCATCTTGTTAAGCTCTGTATGGTGCTTCTCTCTCCTGCTGCTGTCTGGTAATGGCCTCCCTGCTGACCGGCAAACTCACAAACACCAACATGCACCCATCCCTTCCCTTTCACTACAGCCCCATGCTGAAAACGTTGCTCTATCGCTTTATACTTAAATACACATTGACATACGCAAACATTATATATCTTGATGTTCAAAGACACACACATATCTGTATTAACCCCCCCCCCTCCCACTGAAATGCCACATCCACATGCTTAGAGCTTTACAGATGATACCGCCACACTTTAAAAACCCGTGTGAGCTACAAATGAGCCCATGGGCATCTCGTTTTCTTGCCTTTCATAGATATAATTCATACGTTCAACTATACAGTACGATTCAGCAGATCGCCAAAATCTTGACTCAGCAGGGTTTTAGGCCATCCCGACAAAGACAGGTCTTTTTTGTCTGGGATAAATGTGATGCAGCAAAGCAGCTCTATTATTTCACGGCTCAGTTCTCAGAATTGAGCTTTGATAACCTGATGGTCCGAAACAAAAAGTGCATAGTATATTTTAGTATGATGTCCTGCTCACTGCATTATCTGGTATTGTGTTAATTGCACAATATGTATTATACTGTCTTTGCTTTTCCCTAATGAAGAAGAAACAACTGTGGTCTAAGCCAGTTTGTTTGGCAGGTTTAGGCTCTGGTCTTAAACACACTACATATATATATATATATAAATGGTAACACTTTATTTTACAGTTACACCTATTAGCATGCATATTAGTAGAATATTAGCCATTTATTAGTGCTAGTTAAGCACATATTAATACCTTGTTCTACATGACCTTATTCTATATCGTTAATCCTACCCAATACCAACTGTCTTACTAACTATAGTAATCAGTAGTAATCAGCAAATTAAGAATTTATTAAGGGAAAAATTGTAGTTATTAGGTAACAAGTGTTACCCATTTTAAAGTGTTACCAAAAAAAATATTTCTGATCATTTTTCCACCCTCTAAATAAGGTCTGCCTAAAAATAAATACACACACATTCATTTTAGGCAGACCTGATTTAGTGGGTGGACACATTCATCCAATTTTTTTAGCAAGCGCCGCACTAGTCCATGCAGAAGCATTAATGTTAAAATGATACATGATGATAATTCTAGAGTAATAGGAACTACAGTACATATGAATATGTTCTTCATAAACAGCTCTTGACAATTTTAAAATGCCATTGTGCTCATGCAGTTGTACTTATGTATATGTGTATGTAGCCTCCCTCATCTCCGTGCAATCAGAGTATCTTCAAGAGGGGTTGCAACCTTATTTATGTGCATAAATTTTTCATGTTTGTCAGTCGCTCAGAGGCCCTCACTGGCGATGAAATTCTTCTGTTGACATGGCTGTTAAGCGTAAAGGTGGCTGTTTGTCGCATCGAGAACACTTAGCTGTCTTCCCCTTTGATGGCAGCGCACAAATAAACCTCAAACAATCCGTACAGGCGTCCCAAACTAACCGTCGAGAGCAGCCAGAATATTCCAGTGGCGACTTAGATAAATAAACGAAGCCGGGTGGGGGTGAGGGAACGAGAGTAATAGATAATGAGGAAGTGTAAATTGGCAGGCGCTAGAGGAAGAGCTGCTGTGACTAAGCCCGGTTAGGGGGATTAAAACATCATTGTGGGCTCACTCTCTTCGGCGAGAAGTCTTAGCCCAGCGCCATGTTTGCAACAGCCACGTAGCAAGTCACCTCAGAAATATATGTGTAGGCCTATATCTAAACGCTAAACTCCCACCTGACGTTAAAAATAACCGGACGAATAAACACATGCAGGGCTGCCTATGCCAAAAGCCTCATAACGCTAGCTGAAAAGCAATCGAGTGTATCGAATGCGTATTTTTAGTGATATTGACCCTGGATATAGAGCTGAAGGTCTTGCTGGCATATGACTCACTGGAAAATAGGCTGCAAACCGCTCGACTTAAACTGCAGTTCTAGTGCAAAAAGGGCCTTTTTTCTCCGCTCGTTTAATCCCCTGGCTTTTCTTGTAAAATGATCTGCCCAGTGCCACTCCAAAAGGGTCCCCTCGCTCTTCCATTTCACATGTTGTCAATGACCTTGGTGTTGAACATATAGGGTGAAAAAGCTTTTTTTTCCAGACTGCTCGTAGCACCTGGGATTTACTATAAGCTCGGTCTGCAGCGAAGGTTAAAAATTGACTGTTGAAAAGAGAGAAGGTAATTTTTTTTTTGAGGCACTTCTTGTAATCCGCACAGGTGACTGGATTTGTAGCAGGTCACAGGGGATGGCACGTGTGTGTTTTCTCAGAGTCTGTGCGTGTATGCAAATTTCCGTGTAGATTTTTAATGAAAACAAGAACTATGAATTGTTTATCAATGGCACGATGCCGTGTTATGCTACAGTATGTGCTTATAATCGATATACAGTGTTTGTACCTTTCTAGTCCTCCTCAGGGAACAGTTTTGATCACGGATGGATTTAGTGTTTTCTTTTGCCCCAAAGCCATGCAGGCTAAAACAACCAATGGTGCTATGTTTCTGAGCAAGTGTTGCTGCTATTGTCATTTTCATACTAACATGTCCTCAGGTAGATAAGATAAGAAACAGCTGACAGGATCAGGCCACCTTCACCGTTATCTCCCCCTTCGCCAGGACACACACGCACATGCATTGTTCTTCTCATTTTTATGAGACTGAGAAGGGTGTTTTAGAGGCTGCAAATCCACCTGAAACACATCTAAAGCTCGGTGTCTCTCCAGCAAGCCTGTGGATCCACCGGGCTTTCCTCAAGCTGTGAGAGAAGATCTTCTCATTTTGGCATAAGTCTGTAGATTAAGGCTGCATTGATCCAGAGGAGCGTAAGTAGAGGTGGTCTTACGAAAGATAATTTTACAGCGCGACCCCTGTTGTTGTTTTTGCGTTTTGTTTATTTCTTCCATTTGATCTCGCCCCACGTTGGGTTCTTTTGGTTTTCCAAGTGGCGAATCATCTCTCCTCATCTGCTCAACACCGCCATTTCTGGCATTTCTTGACGCGGCCGGTGCTGATGAAAGCTGAAAGATGTTTCAACGTCAAGGTCGTCGCCCCTCTCGGCCCAGACGGAATGAACAACGTGTTAGAACACCATCCTTTAGCTCTCATTCATCCATTTATCCTTCTGTTCTCCTCAGGAGGAAGAACAGGGAGAGCTGGAATTGATGCTTCACTTTTGATTAGGGCCCAATCAGTTATGCAAACACAGAGGCTGTCAGGCACAGGGCCCCTCTTCATTCTCCTCGGTGCAGCCCTCTGCCGGCCCCGTCGTACAGATAACACGACCGGCCTCGCAGGATATTGAAGTGCAAACAAACAAATAAAGATGCCGCTTTGGCTGACCAGAGACGCTCTTTGTGTGGGAGGCGAGGGAGACTGAGGAGGAGAGGAAATTGGGAGATGACAGAAAGAAGGCGCGAGTGGCACTTGCGGAGGGAAGGTATGATATGAGCCCTGCTGCTGAGCTTGGCAGCACCTGCAGACTTGAGCAAAGCAGCACAATTTCTTCTCTTTGACCCATTGTGAGGAGAAGATCATAAAAAGAGGAGAAAAAGTGAGAGAGAGAGAGAGCAGATGAATAGGCAACAGTAAAGTCTCCTGCAGCTGCGCTACCCCATTCAGCTCTTCACCCAAATTAGCTCTAATTGAAAAGGCTGCTTATTAACTCAGTAGGCACGAGGCAAACACATTCACCACGTTACATGCTCAAAACGGGGACCGCTGAGCCGGACACACACATGCTTCTTAAAAACGTATCCCGCCGCTTCATTTAGGACTAATTCTTGACTGACGTGGGCTGCGGCGGGCAGATGTTGCGCGTGTTTACGGAGTGCGCCATGGCAGAGGTCATTTTGAAGGTCGTCTCGTAGCGCTAGATTAGACAGCCTGTCTCATGCTCCCTGCCTGCGGTAATCACACTGATGACTCATCTGCTGTTCCCTACAGTCAGGCTGAATCCCTGTCATATCCCGCTTCGCACTGCAGAGGCGGTTTAACCAGTACGGGTTTAATTATCAGCTTGGATCAGATCCGCAACTTAGACACTGCTCTCAATGGAGCAGCTTCTTTTGCCTTTAGGGAAGCGCTGCAAAATGTCACATGACAGCGCAATCACAGCATATTTGATGTTTAATATACAGTTACGTGAAGAGGGAACCGGTCAGATTTCACTGTGGACAGGATATTTCACTACTCTGTGTCCTGTAGCTTATTGTTTGACATGGCTAATTAAGAGATCATAAATGATCAAGCTACAGATGCAGATTTACAGATCCGGTGACTTCATCTGTCAAGTGATGAGCAGCATTTTGTAATTTGCTTGGTTTCTATTTCTTTGCTGTCTAAAATCCTGCTTTACACAGTGAGTTTAATTTTATTTATTGTTTATATATATATTTGTGTTTAATTTTATGGTTTTGTGTGTTTTTATTTTGGATATTTAATGTAATTTATTTTTTATGTTATTATTATTATTATTATATATATATATATATATATATATATATATATGTATGTATGTACTTTGTTTTGATTTAGTTATTTGCAGGAAACACCAGTCAAACTTTGCTTTCTAGATTATTTTTATAAACTTTTTAAAAGATTTAAATGGCATTTTTAAAATATCTGAAGAATGAAAGAATAATTCAGAATCTAATTGTCAGCAATGATGCAGTTCTTGGCTTGCCTGCTTCAGCTAATAGCCACTTTCTGACATGTCAGCTGGGGCCACTTCTAGCTGTCTCCCATTCCTCTGGCCAGATCATTTTTTTGCACTTGAGCAGTGCTCTTATGCTACCTTATGAGCTCTAGTGAATTCTGAAATCTGCAGCACCCCCTTAAAAATGTATATGATTAGATGTACATTACTACACAATTAGATTAGCATCAGCTCTATGCCATATCCACCTGTCGTACAATCAAAGATCAGCCCTCTCTTTCACACTTCATCAATGAGACGCCCGGTGCCCTCGTTTGAGCTTTTTAAAGAGTCTGGCCTGACGTTGCCTGCCCCTGCTGGATTAATCCCTGTGCCCCTCTACCAGAGATATAGTATTTGTCTGGCCAGTAATTGCCCTCATCAAGGAGGCGGCAGACTGCAAAGTAGGGCGTCAGGCAGCCAGTAGAGGAGACCTGTCCCTGGGCTGCAGTCTCATTATATGTGCTCATGCTGATGGCTGTGATTGGACCTGAATCCAGGGGGCCGGGAAACCGCGGGGGAGGCAGGCCGGTTTGCTCTATCCGTATGAGGTCTCGCTGATGTCTCGGCAGGTTCTGACATTAGCAGGCCGACCAGATCCGGATCTTTCAAATCCCAGATGTCGTGATCTTCAGCAGAGTGACAAAGTTCAGCGTTCGTGCGTCGTTCACCCTTTTGATCTCCCTTTCTCGTCTGGAGTTGAACTTTAGATCCTGAATTAAGATCCTGTTTGCCGAGCACATGGCATTACACATTTCTGTATTTAACTAATGGGCAGGTTTCCTCACTGGATATACATCAATATGACATTCAGAGCGGTGACTTTGCCCTATACGTTCCCTGTTGTATTCTTAGGTGGTAACTTGCGTTTTCTTAGCTAAAGCCTTACCGGCAATATTTATGCAGTGGTGTCAACCTGTTCTTTTACTCTATTTGTCCTGCGCACCAGAACTGATATGTATTTTTCTTTGCCGCTCATTACCGCTTTGAAAAATGTCTTTCTTTTGAGTGGTTGTAGGTTTTATTGCCTCGTGTAAAGTGGCGTCTTCTCTGAACTGCCTCCCCTGGCGCAGCTTCCTCCCCTGAGTACAGTTAAATTTGTCTTCCTCCAACCCCTCCATCCCCCATTTTCCCACTCAGAGCGCTGTGCTTTGTGTAGATTAAGCGTAATATGTAAACCAGGTAAGATGCAAAATTTTCCTAACTAGCCTAGCTTGTGTGGTAGATACGCACTTTGCTTTTGTTATGCATCCTTTGCTGATTTCAAGTGATTTGACATGTTTTGTGATGTATGATACCCAGCCGTACTGCTGTTTTGTGATGCTATTCAGAAAGCCCTCCTGGCCTATTTTATACAGGCCTGAGATGATGGATGTACTAGAGAAATCTGGTCATGCCTTCTGCCTTCAGAAATTGCTCTATAAGATGCACTATTAGTCAGACACAGCTTCACACCTTGTATGTGATGCTCCCTGTGGCCAGTGTTTTTCCTTTTAATGTGCTTCTCAGATCAATGAAAACATTGCTTGTGTATTTAACCTTTGTTCAGGAGTGAACCAGAGCGCAAAGATATATCTACATGTTTTCTTACAAACTTTCCTCTATATAAGATGCCTTTTTAAATTTAATGACATATTATATTATGCTCACATTACAATGTTCTGTATTTTTCAATGTTCAAGTAGTTGCAGGATTGTTCTGCGTGGTTATTTTTATACACCAACCTGTGGGAAAAAGTAATAGTTTTGTAAAAATGTGGGCATGATTTAAGGTATCGTTCATGTCCCTAAACAGTGTTCAAATCAGCGTTTGTTTCAGCGTTCATGCTCCCTGGATGACAGCAGTGTAATTGTTCTGTAGCAGCGCTGAACGTGGTAAACGGTGGCTTCCGCCACGTCGAAATAATCACAGCTAAATTCACACCTCTCCGCCACAAGCGGCCGAACCCCTGCAGCCAGCATTGACCCGCCATTCTCACACCTGTAATTCCCAAAGCCACAGACTCCAGAGCTGCGGCATGTCTCGAGTCTCCTTCACCGTCAGCACCCTCATTAGCCATAGATGTGAGCAGGAGAGCGTAATACGGAGGAGTTTTCTGCTGGCGAATGCCACTCGGGCTTGTGCATTTGGAAGCCTCATTGCCCAAGCTCCCGGCAGTCTTTGATAGCTCTGCAGTAAGGCCCTTTTGAAAGTAATACAAGTCAAGAGCTTCTACTAGAGAAGCATGACTCACCTCTCGTTTGCCGGATGAAAAGATGGTCTGCGAGATTGCTCTTTTCTTTTATCCACCTTTTTTTTTTCCCTAAGATGCTCATTTTAGCACTCGCATTTCTAATTCGTTTCTTTCTTGAATGTCTTTTATAATGGCTATATCAACTAATAGCCCTTTTTGAGTGCAGTTGAAAAGCAAGGGCACGGTTCCTGTTCTTTGATCCATTTTCATCAGGGGTTTAAATGATGTTCTGATACATTCAATATCAAATTCATCAGATGTATTGCCATTTCTGTTTTAATGTTAGCAGCCCCACTAATCTCATTTAATGGCCATTATGACTTAAAAACATGATCGACCGTGTCTAATTATTTAATGTCTATGACTCACAGATTCAGCAAAGAAAACAAATGATGCGCGGTCCAAACTGGAGCGTCTCCAGAAGAACTGCTGGCAAGAACAAACAGGCATTAGCGATCGTAAAATAAAAATTGCGCATTCGTAAAATGTACAGAGAAGATTTCAGGAGGCAGAGAAGTGAGGGGACAGCAGGAGGAAATAGCGTGGGAGAGAGAGAGAGAGAGAGAGAGAGAGAGGGGGTACAAGTGAGGACAGCATCTCCTCCAGGGCTCCGGGGTGGAACAGATGTGTCCTTGTCCCTCCTCCAGGCCAGTCCGGCCCAGCCGAGCACGGCCACTGACAGAGCAAACAGGCTGGAAAAATGGGTAAAAGTGGAAAGCTAAATATTGGCGTTATGTCCTCGGTAATAGAGAGGCCATGAAATTGATTTGATTCTGCCAAGCTGTTCCTGGGGGATAACACTCACCCCTCCACCCCAAGCTCCCCCTCCTTCGCCCCACCGACCCTCTTCAGGAACAAAGCGCCGGAGAGATATGTGAATTAACCTTCTTAATTTGCGCTTTTTGAGTAGGTAATTTGTTGCCAAAACTTTCTAGATCTCCAGCATACAGGCATCCACGTATAATATTGACATCATCCGAATGAACGTGGGGTGGAGCGGTACCCACAAGAAACAGCAGCACCACAGTTAAGCGCAGTATTGACGGGACGCAGGATAGAACATAGAAAGGAACTATTTTTAATGCCAGTTAGGTCCAAACAACTTGAGGATTTTTGGGGTGAACTATTCTTCACGTTTCACTCTATTCATTAATTGCCTGAAAAGCATTTTGATTACAATAATAATACTAATGCGTTAGCTTGGTTTGCTCTGTGATTGTGTGTGCTTATTAGAGGACTGTGTTAGCTTAGCAACATGCTAACATAAGAGTCTCATGCACAGAGCTGCTTTTGTGCTGCATGGAATTATTTGTAGAAATGAAATGTGCCACTTTAATTATTATTTTATTTTTGTTTAATTAGTAACCTTTTTATATAGAGTAAAGGTTTTTGAAGCATTTGTTTGGGCTGTGGATAACAGGTGCTTTATCTGTTTCAAATATATTATAGTGTGATATTTCGTGTGATTTTATTTGTTAATGGTATGTGAAAGGTTTTTACCCCCCCATTCAAAAATGTTGAGCCAGTAATATATAAACACACCCACACCCATGTATACACATAAATTGTTTCTTTTTATTTAGCAAGGATGCATTAACTGATCTTTATAAATCCTATTGTTTTGAACTTTTTTTTATCAACGAATCATAAAGCTGCTAAATTGTAAAAATATTTTAAAATACCTTTTTTTTTCTGGACAACTAGCAGAAAGACACTTTACTTAAAATCCTTCACATTTTAACTGTTTTTCAAAAACTCTCATTACAAGATGTGCATTAATTGTATTATGTTACTCTAACGCTGTTTATGAGTGATGTAAAGCCCCACATATTTTCACACATGGGCATCTGTCCTTGCATCGTGATTGTCAGGTTGTCTCATATATGTGGCATTTCCAGGCTTGCCGCGTGTTCTTTCAGAAATGCTGTGAAAACACATTGTCAAAGCGATGATGCTCTTAACTGGAAGCAACTGTTTCATTTCAAATAAGAATTGTCAATTGACAGGCACTAGAAAATGCATTGTTTGCTGAAATATTTAACACTTGCTGCTATATAGGCTCTTTGATTCATCTGGATGTTAAGCACTCATTCCCATTGTTCAATGCTACAGCTAATCTTGTCCTAAAGACTTCTTTTTGATTAGGCATTAGCAGCACATGAAAGGTTATTAAGGCCACTAATATGAGGGTTTGGAGGGCGTCTGTGCTGAAGAATAGGAGGGAACCCGTAAGAGACAGGGCTAATTACCATCCATCCTTCTATGTGAACCCAACCATCTGCCAGTGTCACCCACTTATTGTCTATTGGCTTTCAATCATGAACGGACCGCTGCAGCCAAAGATGTGTGTTTTAATTAGAGAGCTGCTCTATAATTATATTTATATTATAATAATGACTTTGACGAAGCGTTTGAGTGGATGTCCTTCATTGTTCACTAAAATGATAATATTTAATTATGATGTTTGAACACTGCAGATTTGAGCAAGCTGAGTGGTTCTCGGTCTCTTTGACATGCGCACGTGGGCACGCCACCACACACACACACACACACACACACACACTTGTGTGCTCTGGCGTTCTAGCTCTCTTTTTCAAACACACACAAATACAGAAGACACAAGTTGTTGAATAGTGCCGTAGCACGCGTTTACTTTGTTCTAAAACCTAGTGAGCTGCCTATTTGGGCATCAGAAGCCTTAAAGTAGCTCACTCAAAAAAGAAAATGTCAAGTTTTATATAAAAGAAGAGTCATTTTTTGTTGGTCTGTGTGTTTTAATTGTATGAAATATTCTTCAAAATATCTTGTTTTGCGTTTCACAGAAGAAATACAGCTTTTCACCATAGGATATTAATTTTCTATCTTTAAAAAAGCTGCCTCCTAATTCTATGAATTAGCTTGTTTTAAGCAATATTCTTGCAGTTTGATTATTTGACTCATTATTCCAGTCTATTAGTGGTTTAATATTTGCACCATTAGCTTAGCAACATGCTAACATCCAACTCGATTGGAATGGAGTGCAAAATGCTTTTGGTGTTGCTAGTTGCATTTCTGCCCATGTAGAGCGTCCAAATCAGTCTGTTATGAGTCACCATGATGATTAGAACGCAGCCTCAGAAGGCAGCTCGCTATTTAGGCAGTGAGGCAGCTCACTAGGCTTTGGAACAGCTATTGTTGTTAGTGGAAGGCAGTCATGCATAAAACCATTAAGCCAATATCTTGTAAACATAAATCTGCAGTCTATGTATTCACCTCCAGTTGGTTTACTCTCTTTCGCACTCCTCCGTCACTGCCGTGCCCTACCTGTTCCCTTCCCCTGTGTAAAGTGAATTAAAGGGCACTTGGAAGCGAGCAATTAATCCCTGATGCCTAATCTCGTAATAACACCATAAAGAACCACTAAACCGGGAAGGAGATGAAGACACTTTCATCCAGCCCTGCTCAGAAATCACGGCCTCCGTGCAGCACCCAGAGCCGGTGTGGCTGTAGCATCAGTTCACACTGCCTGGAGACCAAATTATCCTCCTGATTGATTGAGTTTCAAGGCATAAACCGGAGGACGATTCGCCTGCACGGCTTTACGACTCTCCGTCTCTGTCTCGCTCCCTCGTTCTCCCGCCCAAACATGAGCGGCAGCGCAGAGATAAGTGACTTAAGTGGACTACAAAGTGTCGGGAGCGTGGAGCCATTTCCATATCGCCTTTGTGCTGCCGATGCCGGTCATGGTTGGAGTTAACCCTATAGTGTTGCGCTGGATCATCTTTCTGACTCTTGCCGGATTTCTCTCTGCCTTTATGGAATTCGAGCTGCAGTTTCTGACTCGCCCCCTGGTCTCGTGTCTCTTTTCAGCTCTTGTTATACCGTGAATTTGTGATTTGTGAGGTGTTATGAAAGATGGAGCTGCACAAGTAGAAAATTCTCATTTGCTTGATGAATGAATTGTTAGCGAGTTGTAATGCTCAAGACAAAATAAAACTAAAATTGAAAATTTAAGTGAAAATACACAGGCAAATGGACAGCGTAGATTATATGGCATTAAAAACCACATACTTTTTTTTTTGCTTTAAAATACTTTTAATTTCATTGGAATATTGTGGTTTTTAAAAATGTGTATTTTTTTGTATTGTAATTATAGCTGTAGTTAAATTACTGTTCAAACCTTTGGGCTTGGTAAGATTTTTTTATGTTTGGCAAATAATAATTTTATTATTTATTTAGCCTAAATTGTGTAAAATATAATTTTAAAGGGGGAAAAAACTATATATATTATTTCTTTTTATAATTTATTCCACTGCATTTTCAGCAGCTGTTGCTCCAGTTATCAAGGTCAAATGTTCCTTCAGAAATTATTTGAATAATTAATGCAGCTTTGGGTTAAAAAAAAAAAGTCGGTCTTATCTGACCTCAGATTTTTGAACAGTAGTATATAATAAATAATCATGATAATAATTAAACTTTTTTTTCTTTTTTGTACTCTATTATATATTAATGCATTAAAAAAAACTTTTGCATAGACAGCTATCAATGTTTTACTGACTAAACTGACTAATGAAAAAACAAATCAACAGGACATTGATATTATGCGTCATGCTTACAATCCCTATCAAATTCATACCAACAAATAAAGGGATTTATTCTTATTACTGTTTTTAAATCTAAAGGTTTTTTTCTATTTAACAAATGGTAGGCTATTGAAGAACTGTGTGCTGCAGTGTTATATTTCCACCATTAAAGCAATCTAGTCCCTTTACATTCCACATGATAGCCGAAATCTAATTAGTTTGTCACAGTAACTTGACCGCACAGGCTCAGTAGCATATCCCAAAGTCTGATGCTTGGCCGTGGCCCTCCCACTGTGTGCTCCAAACAGATAAGCTAAGGAGTAGTGTGGTCATCCATGCAGAAATACCCAGAGTGCATTAGGGCCACTGCAGTCTCCTCCGCACTCTGAAGACGCCCACAGTACACAGTGCATTACAGCAGCCTGCAGAACCTGCACACGCTGCAGCTACTTAATGAGTCAGTAATGTTGTGAGGTAGCTTGATCCTGCTTTTTTTTCTAATTTATCCTCTCCTCTCATTTTTCCCTCTCCTCTCCTCCCTTCACTACTCCCCATTTCCACCCTGTTCCTTCTCTTTCCTCTTCTTCTGTCCACTTTGTGTCTGTGCCTTCCTTTTTTTTATTTTCTGCTCTATTTCCTTGTTTTTGTTATCATCCCCTATCATACCTTCACACTTCCACATGTTCTCTTCTGTCCTCTCCTTTCATGTTTTACTAATGCCCATTTTCCCCCTTATTCCCTTTTTTATTCTCACATCTGCCCGTTTTCTCTCCTTTCCACCTTTTCTTTCCTCTCTTCTCTTATTACGTCTCTGCTTCCTTTTTCACCTCTCACCTCCAATTCCTGTTCCCTTTTACGCCACTTTCCTATTCCACCCTGTTCCCACACCTGTTCTTCTTTTATTCTCACTATTCCTCCTCATACACTCTTTTCCCTTTATTTTTTACTCTCTTCTCCTCTATTCTTTTACTACTCCCTTTTTGTTCTACCCTGTTCCTCTTCTCCCATTTCCATCCTGTTATCCTCATTCCCTCTCTGCTTGTCTCCTCCTCCACTTTCCTCTACTCTTTCCTCAATCCCATCCCAACCCCGACCCCACCTCCCCCGCACAGGCTTCCCGGCAACAGCGTACGGTCCAGTAGCGGCGGCGGCAGCAGTGGCGGCAGCGCGTGGCTCAGGTAGGGGGGCCCGTGGAAGAGGCGGCTACGCAGCATACCCTCAGAGCACAGCGCCAGGTAAACGCTCTGGCCGTAGATCTGTGTGACTGCTGCTCTCTCAATGCTGCTCTTAACTCTAGCCGCCTCTGTTCTCTCTCACACACTCAAACATACACACAGTCTGTAGTTAGAAGGAAAGGACAGGACTCAAGGCTCCAGCCTGCTTCCCCTCCTTTCCTGTTGTAGATGTGATTTATGGCACTGGCAGAAGTCGTCAGGATTATTGTCGGTGGAACTGGTAACAGTTTCGAGCGCTCGCACAGCCATTTGTACTTTACTGTAGCTGCTGTATTTGTTTCACTAACCACCCCTCCCACACACAAAACACATTACACATGGACTTACACGAATGAGCCTTTTCATTTCTCTTGGTTTGTCAGTTTTCACATTTAATCGTCGGCGCTCTCAGCCTTCCTCTGTCATTCGGACAAACTCTGTTCGCCTTTGACTAGAAAACACAGAGTGTGCACATTAAACAGAGTGTGCACATTAAAAGTTCCCAGTCGCTCCCTCGTTCCGCCGTGGTTATTGATCCGGAGGCTGGATAGCTTAATCTATCAATCTGACTTTGTCTGTAAGACACAAGGATACTTAAATAAATAAACAGCAGGGAGGAACAGCCCTCGGCCTTCTCGTTGACGTCTGGCCTTTAGCACAATGGGAAATGATGGCCTTGGCTAATTGGCCATCAGAAAGCGATGCCGTAGCAAGTGCAGAGTTTATTTACACACATCCACACTGATATGTTGTCCAAGCAAGTAAAAAAAAAATAAAAAAATAAACATACACTTTTTCACTCACGCGCATACTTTTATTGCATATTTTGACTCAAGTTCGCTCCATTGACACTTGCTCTCCGGCAGACAGCTATCCACCCCTGTGTAATTGGCAGACAGGCGTAAAAGTGGCTCGGCGCACGGTTTGAAGGAACGCAGTCGACAGAGCGTGAGCCAATCAGTCATGCCTCTCCACCCAATCAGACGTGTTTGATTCTGATTAGCACTCGGCTAAAGAAACCAACTTAGCCTGAAAAAAAACCAGCTCTCTGCATCTCGTTGCTGTTTAATGTGTGCGAATTACGCCAGGCTTGTTTGGAACAGCCTCTGAGTTTAAAACGAGAGCTACATGAGAAATGACTCTCAGGCGATGACGTCTCCAGACTCTTAAACAGCTCGTGGTCATAGTTGTCAGCTCGAAGAAGTCATACTCAAGGCTGGCATTGTGAAATTCAGATCCAGTGAGCTTGATTTTTCATTTGAACATTGAGAGCTTGGGTTGTACTGTGTGTTTTGGAGAGGAATGTGATTAGGTAAGGTCTTGGCCCACTGGACCAAGTTTATTAGGCCAGCGTAGTTATTTTAGCACCCTCCCACCCCCCATGGCTAGCATCTTAAGCTGATGGCGCAGTTGCACTCTTTTGTGACTGATGGAGTCTCTCCATGGTTGCGTTGTGACAGAAGTAAGAAAGCCATTGAGACAGAGCACTGACATTTAAGGATGACCTTTTCCGAGAACCTTATCATCTATTACCCAACTGATCTCCATTGCGCAGCACAATTTATACACCCCTGCTGTGCATACATTTGCTGCTAGGCGGAGGATGAGATGTGTTTGCGTGCCGACTGTCTGTCAGTTAACTCCTGCGCAAACCTGCCGGCAAGGGTACGGTGAAAGTCATAGGCTCCGCTCTGACAGACAAGCTGTTGCACTACATTCTGCGGGGTACTCTGGTGAAATGGTGACGTCGCTGACGGCTTTTGCAGATTATCTTCATCACTACATAATCTCTGTCAGTCACCCGAGGGCTGTTGCACTTCCTCCACGTTCTTGATGCAATAACAGAGGTTCTTAACCTGTAACAGGGGTCACAATTCTGTAAATATCAGATAATATATCATTTAAAATGTATTTTAGACCTTGAAATGCTGAATTTTTAACAGCGTTATTTTTCCAGTTTTCAGTCTCACATGATCTTGAAGAAATCATTATAATATGCTAATTTGCAGCTCAAGTAACATTTCTTCTTATTATCAATGTTGAAAACAGTTGTGCTACTTAAAATGTTTGTGGGAACAGTAAAATACGATTTCCACAATTTTTAAAAGGTTCAAAAGAGCTAATACAAGACACAGCATGAAAGTATTATTATGACCTGGAAAGAAGCAAGAGTAAAATAGTTATCTTTGAGAACAAAATATGATGCATTTGGAATCCTCAATGTGTAACTTTAAGTCCGTTATGTGGGTGAATTGCGATCTTAAAAATTTTGAAACAATAAAAAAAAAGGTTGTGGCATAAAGAAGATTGAGAACCCCTGATTTAAAGCCTGATACTCCACTAGATCTGAGTCATCCAGTGTAGCTTCTTTTTATAATTATTTATTGGCAGTAAGGTAATAAAATGAATGAGACATACTTTAGCTAGGCTAATGGTGTGTGTAATTTGAATAGTTTTCGTTGGTTACTGAATGGGCCTCTCTGTTTCAGTTTGGCCCATGAAACAGATCATCACTTGGTAGCAATTGTTCATTATGCTTCAGTTAACAAGGACAGATCAGCAGATATTTTTTTTATGGTCTGGAAACATGTTAGTTTATTACGAGCTACTTTTCAGATTGGTTTAGAGTTTTAAACTGATTGCCATTTATTAAATGTACATAAATTCACTTAGTCAAGATACTACAGCATGTTTTATAAAGCCAGAACATTCTGCAGAAGCTCATGAAATGGCATGTATCTGCACACCAGATTTCATCTAGCAAATGAAAACGACATGCTGACTTTTCATTTTTATATCAACGATCATAAAAACACCTACAAACCAACCCTGTTGATGTGTTGGTATACAGTAGGACGCTGGGCCGATGGTCATGTTTCTGTTGTTTCTCTCTTGTTTGGTTTGGTCCTCCTGAAAGCCAGTGTGTGTAAGTCAGAGACAGCACCAGTTGACTTCGTCTCTCCACACTGTCCTCTGGTCACACTCCAGCGGAAGGTTTGTCCCTGCTCCTGTACTTCCCCCTTTTCCCTTCTTCTTTCTTTTTCAGTCTTATTCTTTCCTCTCATTTCTGTATTCTTTACTTTTGGGTTTCAGTATATATATATTATTTTTTTTTTATATATACCATTTTCCTTTTTATGTCTGTTTATCATATAGTGCAACCAACAGTGCTTGAAGGGATAGTTCATGAAAAGATTCTATTATTTTCTCACCCTCATGTTATTTAAAATCTGTATGGCTTTCTTCTTTGCGATTGAAACATAAAGGCGAAATTCACTTTTTGTTTATGCAGTTACAGTGTATGGGAATCCAAAAGCTCCATAAACTTATCGTAAAGGTGATGCATAATTAAAAAACAAAAACAAAAGTATATGTAAAATATTTATAATATATATCAAAATATTTTGAGTTCACGTTTTTTTTTGGTTTTTTTTTTCAGTTTTAGTTTTTATTTCTAAGGTTGAAAGCTTAAATGAAACTTTTTTCACTGATTTCTTTTTATTTTAGCTTTGTTTCAATTAAGAAAAAAGCTTTTTTGTTGTTTTAGTAGTTTTAGTTAACAATAATAACCTTAGTTTTGTGAGCAAATCATGTTTAAATTGAATGTTTCCAATGAATAAGCAGGTCCAGTCGAACCAAATTTGTGATCATTTTATGGTGCTTTTCCATCCTTTAAAGCGTAAACTCTCCAGTCCTTATTCAAAGTCTTGGAACAACACGAGGGTGAGTAAATGATGAAGAAGTGTCGTATTGAATAAACTAATCCTTTAACACTTGTCAATACTTCATTCTTTATTCCACCCACCTTAAGTATATTTTTTGTTCTCGCCTTTTTATTCCAGCCCTTTTCTCATTCTTTGCCTTTTCTCTGTACTTCTTTTTTTTATATGTGTCTGACTGCATGCCTCTCTAGTGGTTCTGGTAGAAACTGTAGATCTAGACTTGAGTAGGTGGTCATGTCTATTAACTTGTATTTGGAAGGAATGCATCATGTCTATTGTCTTCTGATGCCGAATTAAAAAAAAGTGCTTTTTACATGTTTTGGATCGAAAGTACTGTTTCTCATTTATACCCCTTCAGCTTGGAGGAGGTGGAGGAGGAGGTGTGTAAAACAATATCTGACTTATTGAGATCTCCTGCAGCATGTGTCAGAATGAACCGGGTGTTTATAGAATGACATTCTGGCAGTGCCGCCCCACTTCCTCTTAGCTTTTTGGCAAACGGAGAGAGATGACTCACAAGAGATTCAGAAGTTATCTGACACTGCACATCTCGCAAAAGCACATCCTAGCACTGGAGACCTGACAACCTCAGCACCTCGGCTCACCTGGGCCGGGGACAAAGGGCCACCGGTGTCCCTGGGGCGAGACTTGTCCCTCCAACTTCTTTCAGGCTCTGCCATCCCTTTCCCTCCCTCCATCTGTTCTTCTTTCCTTCTACAGAGAGGTGAAAGTATGGCGTGTGTGCGCTTGTGTGTGAGTTAGAGAAGCGGGCGGCACAGAAAACCTGTGTCACTCTCCATTAGCCGCCGTATCCTGACAGACAGGCCCTGGACTGCAGCTGTGTCTGCCTCGTTCGCTGTGGTGTCCGCAGGTGCAATCTAGGCCAGGCCGTCTCTACGGTGCCAGCCGCCCATGCTGCAAATATGAAACGCACTTCATACTTGTCTGTCACGCTCCTGATGAAGATAGATGTATGTTTTCACCATCTTGCGGCTAGCTGTCCGCTTCTCCACTCCACCTATTCGCAATGGTGTGAGCGCTAGTCACAAAATATATATCTCTTTTATCTGTCCTGTGTGTGATTTGTGAGCTTAAATGTTAAAACATTATCTGTAGACAATTTATGCCTTCTTCAGCTACTAGGGACGTGTTGTAATGATAATTACTCAAATATATGACTAGAAAAGACCATCTCTGAATGAAGAGTGATGCTTTGTGGAGGCAGTAAAGAGCGACTGTAATTCTTTAAAGATGACATAGGTGGAAATGAGGTAGCTAATTGTGGACGTTCGGAAGTTTCTAATTCGGAGGCACATTTGACAAGTTTATTGACACCTTGGTAGAGGATGTGTTAGAGAGGAAGAGCGCTACTGGCTTTATTCAAGAGGAGAGAGATTGAGAGACCGAGAGATAAAACATAATGTCTCCGAGTATGGAATTGCAGGGTCAGTGCTTTTTATAGAACGGCAGTCTGTGTTTTTGTTCGAGTGTACGGATTCCCTCTCTGCGACTGACATTTCTGCCTGGAGTAGATGATTGTATGAAATGCTATTTCCAAGGCAGGCCGCAGTCCTTGAGCTTTTTTTTTTTAACAGTGTTTGAAAGTCACATTGCGAAATGTCAGCTTTTCCATCGTCCCCTCATGAAAAGACTCTGTAAATGGCAGTATTTCGCTAACATCAGCAGGCTAATTGTGGTAATAGACTGCTGACAGGTCAGGTGTGAGCCGTTCTGACTGCACTGAGCCTGATCCAAGAGGAGAAAGAGGTTTTTTTTTTTTTTTTTTTTTTTTTTTTGGTTTCTCCCCCCCACCTTCTTCAGTAGCGACAGACAGTGCAAGATTGCAATGCAAACACATTTTAGTTTAACTAAGACTTTTCTGCTTGACGAACAGAATTTTGTGTCAGTGTCTCTGTGGAACACAGAACTCGTCTCAATGTAATTTTTTTTTTTACCAAAAGGCCTCAGTAAAGGTGGTCTAATTGATATGGCTAAGTCAATTGCTCCTAAGATCAAATAAAGCAGAAAACAATGGATCAGAAGACAAAAATAAGTTTTTTGTTTTTACTTTTTTTTTGTTGTTGTCTTAGGCATTTTGTTCTGTGGATTTAATTTAGTTTATTTATTTTAATTTATTTACTCACTCCTATTTTTTGCATATTGTTATTGTGTTGGTGTACTGTACAGTATGATGCTGTCAACATCAGATGTTGACAAATAATATCTGTCACAGTGTGTTTTTCTAAAAAACTGCACTGCAAACATAGATGTATCTTATTCCTATCTAGTGCTTTAGCACTGTATTTTCCCTACAGCCTTACAGATCAATACAAGCAGGCCTGTGGATGATTTGCCCAAAAACATGTTAGCCAAGTAGATGTTCATGCACGAGGAAAGATGACTGCCCGAGGCACTGTAGTACCATCCTGAGGGCTGGCATTCACAGTTACTGTCCATTTTGACAAATAAGGAGTAATTCAGGACACAAAATCTGAGTTTGATGTGAGATATGCTTAACCAGAAATGAGCCACTTTATGTTACTGCTGTCAAGGTCTTACTTGTGACTCCCTGACTGTTAAACCGACTGTATAATTCATTTAAAATAGCTCTTAATTGATTTTAATGAACTTATTATATTGACCACTGTCTTAATATTGTGCTCGCTGTCGACTGATGCAGTCCTGGCTTTAATGCTACAAGAAAAAAGACTGTCTGACACTGTGTTGATGCATGTAGCGGTGACAAATTGCCGCTCTCTGTTCATTAAACAGCTGATAAAAGGGCCTCTTATTTACGTATTCATGTATTTATGTATCTGTTTCTTGATGCTGCTCTGACAGATATTATGTATAATAGCACAAAGCTGCAGCAGTCGGGGGGGGGGGGGGGGGGTAAAAAGCCACCAGTGCTTTCATCTCAGCAACAGCTCTGAAGCACCCAGATGGGCATCGTAATGGTGCGGTTGACAACCTTCCAGAGTGCATCCATTCTGAGCTCGCTCCCACGTCGGCCCCCTGTCCCTCCCCTTGCTGGGGGGTCCGGGCTCAGTGCAGATGTTGCCCAGACAAAGGCACATCTGGATGACCTACTCCCAGCTGTTCAGACACGACCTCGGAGTGTGTTCACGGGCCTCTGTGCGGCTCACAGAGGCGGAGTGATGAATAGACGAGGTGCTGTCGTACGCCCACCACGAACGAAAGCTTCACGTTTCTATACCGCTATTCATCAAGTCGGGGGAAGTGAGTTTACGCATCTATCACCTGTCAACGATGTACGCGCTCCCCCCAAACCTGCCATTATGAAGTAATTAGATTTCTCTCTGAGTGAAGGGGAGAGACCCGTGGTACACAACACAGTTCGGTATTTGTTTTTGTGGAAGGAGAAGAGAAGATATTAAGCTTTTTGTGTAGTTTGACTGTGGGGTTGCAGTTAAAGAAAGTATTCGCAGTGCCTATTAATGGAAGGACACACATAAACGCACACAAAACTCACACCCTGCGTCCTCGCTTCATCCCAGAGTTATTCACAGAGGCATAAAGCATTCCGAGTGCTATTCTCTGTCTGATTGGCAGCGTACAATACCGTGGAACATCACGGAGGAGCCATTATTGTGGCAACTTTTGATGTTCAAAAACGGCAGTGTTTAATTTAGCTCCACTTTTTTTTTTTTCCCTCACTTCCACTTGGTCAAAGTGAATCATTTGCATGCGCTCAGAGAGAATTAGCCGACGAAGGTAATCAAGCAGCCCTATTCCGCCAGATGGCTTTCTCTATAGACAGTAAATGGGCACTTTTTAACTGCGTTTTATTTCGTGTTTCTGCTTCAGATAGCACTGTCATTGGCCGTGATCTACCTGGATAATAAACGTAATTTCTGCAGGCCGTTATTAGATAAGACCTTTCCTGCCACCGCATTAAAATGAACAGCTTTTCGGGTCTAATTTTCGATGTCAATGCAAACAAAGAAACCAGGTGTGTTTGTTGTACGTGTGGTAATGTCGTATTTTGCGTCCCGCCGTTCCCGCTCCACGGAAATTAGGTGGAATATTTATGCAGATTGCAGCAGGACCCAGCCATTGTCGTGCGCGGCGGGGCCAGGGAGCGCTAGACAAAAAGGATGCCATACCCCCCCCCCTTTCTTGGCGGGAAAGAGGCAGGACGTGCCGCACGCGCCTGTAAAAGGTCTTCATTTGTTTGTTGTTAAAGATCTAATTAGGAGGATGAGGGGAAACAGGACGGGATGGCAGCTTGTCTAATTAAGAGGCGCGTCCAGAGTTCCCTTTGAACCTCAAGGACGCCCATCTATTAGAGAGGCCCATCAAAAATGGATTCAGCCTAAGTGCATTTTTGGTTGCTTTCCTTAAATGATTAAAGATGTGCGCGCTGGAGTGGGCTTTCCCCTCCTCTCCGGGAAGCCGAAACACTTGAAGATTCTGAGCATACCTCAGGCATTTCCTTCATTTTTGCGCAGTTAGCGGGAGAGAGCTTGAACGTCGGGATGCATCTGTGATTTATTTGCGTTTGGGAGTGTAGGTAGTGGCAGGACGGGGATTTTCATGCTCGTTTCTGTTTACTGTTCGTAAGCATCTTTCCAGTGCTTGTGCCTATGATTTTTTCTTCAGTCTGTTTTGGCAGTCTCTGAAACCGAATGCAAAAGCAGGAATTTGCAACGTGCATTTTATTATATTCTTTTTCTTAGAAAGCCCCTGAGAAACATACAATAATACGCGGACCGTAAACACCTCAGCTGTATGTGCTTGAGTGTTTAATTACAAAATGATTGGGAAGACAGTCTTTTCTGACAGCTTCTCCTCCTATGATCGTAGGGATTTGACTTTTCTCAAAGTTCGTCAATAGGAGTTCAGGAATGAGATTAAATTTACAGTAGTTAAATGTAATTTTACAGTAATTAAATTTACAGACAGTAAATTTACTCCACACCATTCTTGTGTGTAGTTGCTTTGGTTCACCTCACCTCATACTTTGTATGTTTGTGTAAGGAGATTTCAGTTTGTAATTTTTGTCATATTCAACAGTTTATGCAGTGAAAACATTTTATTTGACCACTGCCTAATTAAACAAAATACTCACACGTTTTATGTATTGGTTTACATGACATTTAGTTATTTAGCAGACACTTTTATCCAAAGCGACTAACAAATAAAGATAATGGAAGCTATCAAAATCAGCAAAAGAGCAGCTAAAATCTTAGCTTAACATGGCAATAATGTAGCAATAATTCTAATAAAAAGAACACAGACAGAAAAGATGAAGATCAAGAAAATGAAGAGAACAAACTAGAGTTAGAGGCCTTTTTTGTTGTTTTTTTAATTGTATACTAAATAAAAACAAAATGAATAAAGTAAAAAAGTATATTTCCAGTGTGACTTAAACTCTTTTGTTTACAAATATTTTTGTTCGCACTGGTGTACATATACAGGCTGGGCCATTTATACGAATACACCTTAATAAATAAATAATAAAATGGCCACCCATCTTGAAAAGTGTCCCCCCTCACATATACTAATGTGCCACAAACAGGAAGTTAATATCACCAACCATTCCCGTTTTATTAAGGTGTATCCATATCCAATGGCCCACCCTGTACATTAGGTCATGCAGTGCATAAGCAACATCAACACATCTCTGGGTCTTTAATAGATGTGTTTGGTGACCAAAACTGCAGCTTTTGTTGTTTTTCTATTAGATCAGACTCAAGGTTTGGGCTGAGGTGAGCAGTCAGCAGACTAGCAGTGGATAATTAATGAGTGATTGGAGAAGGTCAGAGAAGCACAGATACAGCCTGTGAGAGAATCAACTTTACTTCCTCTCTTCTTTTATTTATATTTCTTTATCACTCCCTCAACCCTTCTTAAATGTAGGCTGGCAGAGACCTCATTTGTTCTGCTGTGTATATTTGAGATCCTCTCTGAAACTAATTAAAGCTGAGGAAAAGGAAGAAGAATCGAAAGTAGTACCTCACCAAGGCTGCTCTAATGAGACGCTCTCTGGGCTGATATAAAACTCTAGCAGAGGGACTATATTGACTATTTATAAACAGTTAGCGCAGGTACACTGGAGTTCTGTGAGTTCTTTCCATCCCTCTCTTTAACACCCTCACTCAAGTTCACAGTTCCACGTCTGTAACAACAGCAGGCAGTGCAGGATGGGGTCAGCTTAATTACACCCCACAAGCTATGGATCATTTTCAGGTCTTCTCAGCTACAAGGTTACATCTTCTCATATTTGTCTGCTTTTCACACAGTGAGACTACTTGAGTTTGGTTATATAATAGCTGTTTTTCATCAAATTATGTTTGCAAGCAACATTTTGAGCATTAGCATATCATTTTATTTATACATTAATTTGTGTACAGTGGCCCCAAAATATTTAGATCACACTTTTAAATATCTGAATTGCTTTAGATATGAAATATCAAAGAAAGTAGTGTCAAATGATGATTTGATATTGTTAAGGTTATTGTTGTTGTTGTTTTTTTCATATTACTTTACCAGAAAATATCCCAAAAGTCTTGATGTTCCTTCTTGATGTTTTGATGTTCATGAATATTTTCCTTTTATTTTGAAATTAATATATATTGTTATGTCTAATGCAATGACCTTCATACATTTCTTTAATGTGAACGTATTATTCAAAAGGCCACTGTATGTAATATTTTTTCATAATAATTTGTTCAACAAACTGGGAGGCAAACACAGTATTTATAGTATTCTAGTGTAAAGCGGTGATCTCCATACATTGTAACACACACAGAGTCACACTGAGGGGAAACAGCAAGATGTGCCTTAACAAATATTGACTTTACAAACACGCTGCATTGTACAACCATGTAAAGTCAGATATTAAACATTGCCTCATAACATTACTATGCAAAGTCCTATTTCCCCCAATGATGGAGTCCCACCCCTCCTCCTCCTCCTCCCTTCCTCCTCCTCCCCTGTACTGTATCTCCCAGGCTTCCCCGATTACGGTTTCTATTCCTCGCCAAGCGACCAACGGGGGCCCCCCTTCTCCTTTGCGGACTATGGCTCCCTGGGCCCCCAGGCGGCTCAGCTGCTGCAAAGCGAGCATGCCACATCAGCCTGCAACTCCCCTCTCCAGCACCTGGCCAGCCCGGATCAGTATAAGAGCCCAGGTGTGTACCCGCCTCTCCTTCATTCAATGATTGATTTGATTCATGCGGTTTATTCATCACCCTGCCATTCATTAAAACAAGGGAGAAAGAGAGAGGGGGAACAGATGAGAAGGGAAAAGCGAGGGATTTGTGCATCCTTGCAGTTTGCTGCATGTTGAATTGTGGTAGAATTGTCATTTTCGCCTGTGGATTTGAGGGAGTTTACTATATATATGTGGCCGCTAATGCGTATGTACTGTCGAGATGTATGTGATTTGGCTGCGGTCACAATCCCTGTGCAATTAACCGGGAGACACGACATATGCGTTCATGCTTGCCAGTTCATATCTCCTGCAGTACATACTCAGACACGTATATATTTATTGCACACCCATCGGCTCCATAACACTCAACTGTCAGCCTGCTGGCATGTGGTAAATGATATCCAAACATCCAACGTCATGTACATGAGTATAAAATGACAAGCCAATTGTTGGAAGTTGATTGTATCGCTTAGTTGCCACGTTTGGACAAAGTATTGCATATTGAGACGTATTGTTAATGCATCCCTTTGCTTTTGGTTCTGTATGCATTTTGTTTCTTCACACATACAGTGGCTCCAAAATGTATTTAGACACTTAGACGGATAGATCACCGGAAATTGAAATTCTGTCATCATTTAATCACCCTCGTGTCGTTCCAAACCCGTGGAATGCAAAAGAAGATATCGAGAAATGTTTTCTTGTTTTGATGGGGAAAAAATGTCATACAGGTTTGGAACAACATGAGCCGTGAGTCAATATGACTCACTATTCTTTTAAAATTAATGAATATCATTGCAGTACATACAAAATGATAAACCAAGTGGCATTTATTCTAAAGACGAATACAAGCACTCTTTTCAAGCATAATATTTCATTAAAAAAGTTTTAAATGATGAAAACACCAGATTAAAGTTGAATAGAAGGAGTGTTTGGGTACTTTCTGGTTGTCAAATGTTAGTGGAAACAGTTCCACAGAAATCCCAAGAAAAAATCCCCTTGGTTTGCTGTTTTGCTATCTTATGCAAATAAGTTCAGGCATTTTAAATGGGTCTTAAGCGTTCAAATACTTTTTTGTGGCCACTGGATATAGAATTATATAACTAATGAGTGAAAATGGGAAGAGTGTGTAGCATGGATGAAAAAAACGTCTTGTTTTGACAGCACATTTAAAGGGAAGAATTTTGCTATTCCCAAACTGTTGGCATATATATATTTTTTTAATGCTTCATGGTACTGCACCAGTGAACTGACGTTCGGCCTTTTTAAAACAGTAGTGCTCCACTTTATATTCAGTAGCCTGTAGTTCAAAGGAAGGAAGTATTGAGATCTTGGCAATAAACAACACACATCTTAGCGGAAAAAAAGAAAATAGCGCCGTCAAGAGCCATGATAATGACTAATAAACTGTCTTGCAGACATTGAGGCATGTGTGGATTAGGCATCCATGCCAGCAACCAGACTGTTTCTGGTTAGAGAATGCCAAGGAATGTTGACGGTATTGGTGGTTGCCGATTATAACATTCTCTACATTTCCTATCAACCATGTGAGCAATATACTGTACTTAACCTTCAAGATTGTATTGAGCTACAAAAACAATTTCCTGATCTGTTAATGAGCACATCCCCATTGATGGCTTCTGGAGATATAAAAGACAGCGAATCAACATGTCTTATTAGCGCTGGTCCATTGGGGATACCGAAGCCAGTCATATCTCAGGACGTGATGCTAACCAGGGCTGTCACTTACAGTGTGCTGGTTTCCCCCTCTTATTTTAGAAGTCTTTGTTCGTAACAAGGGAAAGGCTGAATTGAGTGTGTAAGCTTTGATCCAGATCAGTCCAAGAATTATTTTAACATGGAAGATAACACTTAGGAGAACTTATGAAGTATCAAGTGTCATTGTTTGTCTGACACCAAGCTGATGCCCTGAGGCTTTAATACTGTTCTTGCTCAATTCCTGAATAGTTGACCACCAAATCATTTTAATTAGTGATTTTATTGATTTATTTAATCTTGAGATTAATTTACCTGAAAATTGTAACGCTAAAATAAAATCTCATACAATTGGTTCCTGTTTTTCAAAAATATATCTTGAATTAAAACAATAGTAATAGCAGTGTAATTTAGGATACATTATTATATTACAAAATAATCTTATTTTAATATTATTTATTATTTTTTGAATTATTATTTATTATCTATTTGACTTGAAAGCAAAACAGAAATACTTACTACTAAATGATTTATCCACACATTACCCATTATTATGTAGTTATTTGAACAATTTGTTGTCCCTTGCTAATTACGCCTCATTTTTTGTGTCGTAGTGGACTAGCTGCAAACAAGTGGTACACTAGCGACCAGCCATTTTCCCTTCCACTCGGATCTAGCAGTGGATATACATGCTTTCCCGTCATCCCTCGAAGTAGCTGGCGCTATTTTGATACGCTGACATTTAGAAGTGAGAGCTCTGACTGTAGAGCCGCTCACCTCTCCTGTTGTCTGTGTTCTCATTTGTGTGAAAAGCAGACGGATTGTGTGAGTCTGCCTCATTCTGTTTACCCACGGCAGCATATTGCCCCCTATCTAACGTATTTGCTCTCTTACATGAGCCCTCCAGGCTAATATTCCATTCACACAGATATCTTTTACCCTCCTGAGTTTTTTGGTGGCGGCTGCAGTAATAGACACCCCCTTCAATGGGCGCTGATCTAAAGGGCTCCGCCTGTGGAGGAACTTGATTTAATATTCGCTTATTAATGAAAGTGTCATAGAGGGCAGCGCGTAGGAGAAAAATTGAGCGTGGCACAGCAAGGGGCCTCAAAGTTTCTGAGAGCATTCATTTAATTTAATTCATGCATTTGTTTTTATTTTCCTTAATTTGTCTCTCAACAGCAATGAAATGGAGGGGTCATCTGCAAATGACAGCAGCCATGGCTCAAGAGCTCTGATATAATTAGTCTAATTGTAATTTTCCCCACAAATCCCCCCCGGCCCCTCCTTGCTCCTTTTGCACATTTGTCAGTATTTCTGCTTTGTGGATGTGTGTTTAAGTTCAAAGGTTCTGACTTCAGCAAACAAACACATCTGACAATCATTGTTATGTTAGTATTATTAATGTGATATAATATGAATGCTCTTCTTTAATATTACTATTTATCTTTACTTCAGGTTTAGTTTTTATTTATTTTTAGTTAGTAATCTTAGTGATTAAACTTTTTTCAGTCAGTTACAAAATGCCTTTTTTTGTTTAGACTTTTTTTTAAGGAACTGGAAAATCTTATCCAACTTAAATATTTATTTATAAATTTTGCAAATGTATTATTATTATTATTAATAAAAAGTTTTTTGACAGTATAAACAGCTAATTTTTGTCCAGTTTGTCCTTTGAAATGTGTTTGATTGTGTTTCAAACACACAAAAAAAAACATGGCAACACGTAATTTCTCATATTTTTGTTTTGTGTTTTTGAATGTTAGTTTTGGAGACTTTATCAAACCTTTGACAAACTTCACATGCAAAGTTATTGGAATAAAACATGTGCAGCACAACATCTTTGATTAAAATTGCTTACACCGGTGAGGGTTAAGCTATCATTTTTCCAATTTGACTTAAATTATATTTTATGTTGAATTTCTTAGCAAAATAACCCAGCAACATTTTATTTATTCACCATCACCAAAGTCAAGTTTTACTTGCAATTTGTGCTTGGCAAGTATTCAATTCCATCTCCTGGGCTTCATCTTCAACAGTTTCTGCTTTCAGACTCAAATGTAGCTTCAGCAAATGTAGAGTCACGCTCGCAGTGGAGAGGAAACTCCATGATTCAGTCTTCAACGCGTTTTACCCAAGACACCCTCAGCAATTTACTGGTTTCCAGGCGGCTGCTAGGCCTGATACCCCCTGACGCTAACTGCCAGATAATCACCACCGTATATATTTAAAAAAAAAAAAAAAAGAGGAGGAGAGAGACCACTTTCTCAATGACAGGTGTTGATTAGATAGGGGGTGTTGTGGCAAAATCCCCCGTGCAATTTTCAGAGAGGGACTGGAGAACCGGCAGTCAAATTTGAAGGAGGATGGGTGTAGAGTACTTGATATGAGATTGGGGAAAGGGAGTGTATGAGAGTGGAGAGAAGGTGAGGTTATCATAATGAAAGGAACCTGCAAGGAAGCGATTCATTCTCGCTCACACTTTTAAACATTATAAACGCCCTCAGAGGTGTAAAAAAAAATAAAAATAAATCATAGATCTCCATCACACAGCAGTCCAGCTCACCTAAAACCTACCTGAGTAGCATGCATGTCATTTGAATGTTGGCAAAATGCGTTCGACACACACAAGTGTACTTTCATCTGCATGAATGATGAGATGTATTTCTGCAGTAGCTTGAAGCACAGCTGACTAGTTTGTGTATGCAATGTGCGTGTGTGTATGTTTATGTGCAAGAATTGATGACCAGCTTCTTTATTTTTCAGTTCATTCCTTTTGGATGAACTATAAAGAAGACATTAGGCCTCTGTAACTGAAATACCTCAGGCAGTATAGACATACACACACAACTTGTGAAAAATATGACGCTTTGTGCTTATAGTGCATGCTTGTGCTAAGCTTGTTAGTCGTACTACACACCAGCAGTCCTGACTAGCAGCCCTGTTCACATCACTGTTGGCACGGCCGCTTCTCCGGCAGGCACCAACCCGCCCCGGCCTGGAGCCTTTCCTGGAGCCAACAGTCCCGGGCCAGTGGCTGACCTGTACGGCCCCACCAGCCAGGACTCCGGAGTGGGCAACTACATTAGCGCTGCTAGTCCCCAGCCCGGCTCCGGCTTTGGACACAGCATTGCTGTAAGTACCCTGTTCACCTCCATCACCGTTTCTCTGTTCTGTGCCACCTGATTAATTTACCACCCTGCCTGAGTTAGTGCTTTTAGACTGGTGTAGCTGCTATTGTAGTTTTCAGAGAGTGAATATTCTTTGCCATAATTTGTGAGATTAAAAGCGAGCAATTGGTTCAGAACATTGATAAAATTCCTAATCGACTGAATTGTTGACGTTTAAATTAGTTGAATATGTTTAAACATCAAGAGGGAATTCACTAAAAATAACTTTTTAGCATTTTTATATTGTATCATATTTATATCAGTATTATAACGTATGAATGTCAGATTTGTTTTAGCTCTCGGCTCACATAATTGTGTAATAGTGCAAATTTGCCCACAAAATGTGCAGAATACAATTTGCATGGCACAGTTCACCACTTTGCAGTTCCAGAAAATGGAAAAAGCATTTTTCTCCCAGAAATGATTTTTTTTTTATATTTTCTTGTAAAACAAACTAACTTTTTTACTGTGTACCTAACTTGATCCATGCACCATACAAAATAAAATTCCTTTTAAATAGAATCCATTGTAATTTGCATAGAAATGAGGCATGCTTGTACAAAAAGAGTAACAATGATTTAAAAAACCTTTGTTTTGCACTGAAATAATTTACACAAAAATGTTGCATCTTTTTAATGAATTCCCTCCACGCTGATATCTATTTAAATTAATAAGCGGATACTTTTTAAAAAAGAATTTGTATTGAAGGAATAAATAATTCTAACACAACTAATAGGACCATGATAATGTGTGATATGCAGGTATGTGAAATCAAAAGAAGCAAATACATGTGGAAAAAAGTACTAAATAAATCATCTCGGATGTATTAGGTTGCAATGGGTCCAAAGGTGTGATAGATGTTCATGTTTTACCCATACTAATTATCAGGAATAAAGCTATAAAAACGTCTCTCTTGAAGGCTGAAAAATGTGAAATCACGGTCTCATTAGTGCAAAGCAGGTGCCCTGGCAAATAGCTCAAGTAAGATAGCGTTGGTTTTAGCATTGCTAACATTTCTGCATTCCCACCAGCATTCCTCTCTCTCTGTCAACTTCAGGATAACAAACTGTGAACTTGTACCGGCTGTCAGCAGCAGTGTGATGTGTCAGTGTGCTTTTGTTCATGTGCCAGCCCGCAGGACAGAAATCTCACAATTAGTTCTTCTCTCATTTTCAACCCGGTATTTTGTTTCCCCGCACACAATGGCTTTTTTATTTTTCGAAGCAGATGATGGGCATACCAGAGGCAGCCTTTGAAAGGTCCCCCACACAAAGTGCATATGTAAATCAATAAGGCGATAATCAACTCATGAGAAACCCTGTCATAAGAATATGTTGTCTTGCCCTTTGAAGCCATAGGCATTCATTATTCCCTCCGTGCATTAGTTTTTAACCTTTAACGGAGAGAAGAGATTGAGCAGGAGTTGGGCGGAAGAGAAAAGGAGCAGGGCCGACTCGCAGGGGGGTTGATGAGGGAGGCCGCACTAAATCACAAGCTGCCGAGGGAATTACCGTCTCCGGACGTTTTTTGAACCGCCGTCCAGACCTGCTGGAAAAATGAATAAGAGCCTTTGTATGTGAGGACACTGTTTATTGCCTATCTGAGTACACCTCTGATTCATTCTGCTTTCAATCTTTTGTTTGTGAGGAAAAGCAAATTACTTTTTTTTTCCCTCTCTCTCTCTTTTTCTCTCTTCTGCCCTTAAGTACAGTTTGCAAAACAGACCAGGCGCTCATTAAATCTAAACGGGATTTTCAGAATAACAATGTCACCTTGTGCTTGACTTTCAGATGGAGTTTTTCTAACCTAAATAGAGTCAAATTTAGGTTGGCCTCAAACCTTCAGAACATCTCACTAGTGATTGACAGTGGAAGAAAGACTTTTTTTTCTTCAGCTGTCTGACATGAACTGCTGTTTCTGTTAGCCTCTGTAGCATCCTCACACACTGAAAAGCCTTTTTCACAAAAGATTCCTTTCTATAAATGTATCCACCGATTTCTTATGCCCCTTGTAACTCATGCTAAACAATCAGCCTGTGAACAAAATAAGGAGCTTTTTTTAACTGGGTGCATTAAACTGACACTACTCTGCCACATTTCAAACATTAAAAGGGGATTTAAAATTGTTAAAGCATTAACAAACCAAGTATAAATCCCCAAATCTCGATTCCTTCTGAAGATATATTACAGACAAGTTAAATATCACTGTGGTAATGTCTATATGTTGGCTTAATAAAAAATGTCCCACTGAGTGATAATATTTCAAACGTTCCAGTAAACACTGCTAATAGGGATTAGAAGCAGAAAGGGGAGACAATTACATTTGAAAGCATCCGTGTGAAAACAAACCTGGAAAGAGACGTGAGGATTTTTGGGCAGAAAAATGAGAGATTCTTAGTGCATTCCAGTGAATTATTCATGGGATGTATCGTAAATTAAATCGAGAGAGCAGACCACAAATGTGCAGTGTATGTTGTCTTCTTTCATATTGTTACAGCAGAATACAAGGTAAGAAAGAAAATAACCTGGAGGAAAAGAATGCAGTGGATTGAAAAGAGCTCTTGCCGTAGATATTCTTCTTATATCAGGTCACATTAAAATACCAGGCATTTGTTATTCTTCTAAAAATAGAACATGAAGGAAAATGTACAGGTCTTTCAGCCAAATTGTCAGATAAAGATTAATTGTAGAGCAACTTTAGGATTTCAAATGATAGTAGGGCCTCTCATAATTTAAAAGACATTAGGCCCTTTAGGAAACGGGTGGATACATCTTGGCTAATGTTCACACTGCCCAGTGTTCGGACAGAAACCTGACACAGGTGAAGTTCACAGTTCTCCTGCTCAGATTGAGGCTTCTATGTGATTTCTGACAGCATTTGTCTCTTGCTTATGTTTGCTGCATGAATTGTGATTTTAAATGAATTCATTAATGTTGTTATTGTTGGCATGAATGTAGATGATTACAATATATGCAATTAGTTGATCTTTGTTGAAAAGCATACTTTCCATTCTCTCTTGTTCTTTGAAATGTACATATTCTGTACATTTTACAAAAGATTTAAATGGGGAGAGCAGGAATAAATGTAACACTTTTTTTTTTCAGATGTTTAGCCTAAAGTAACCTCAAATATCTGATTACCAGCCTCTGTTAAATGTACCTAATTACAGTAAGATGGATAACATTAAACAAGTGCACATTTTCATGGTCAAGGTCATAGTGTGTGATGTAACAGAAACTGTAATTGTGCATTATCCTAATTGTTAGTCTAATGTTAGTCTGTTTGGGTTTTTTTTGTATGTTATGTTTTATAAAGTTTTTATAAATGTTTTAGAAGTAGTAGTAGTAGTCAAAAAATTATTACAATTTATTATAATTCTTTTTGCATAATTTTCTGTACTTTGTAAAATACAGTATGTATATATATATATATATATATATATATATATATTGGAATGTTTCGGTCAGTCTTTTCATCCTTAAAAGTGGCACAAAATCTTTTTAGTACGGTTTGATATTTAATACACTTCTTTCAGGTGTTAAAATATAGGCACAATAAGTGTATTGTCCATAACTATTACATTTACTACGTGTTACAGTTGTCGCTCTCCCCTGCTGTTCACCTAGATCAGACCGAGGGAATGATCTTTACAGTTAATATAACATCCATTCATGCTAGCAACACATGCGATGATTGAAATGACTTGCGAGTGATAGACATATTAGCCTTTTCACTCAGAATGCATACTGACACCACTACTAACTGTACACTTTTAGGGTCCTTTGATTGCGACAGCTTTTACAAATGGATACCATTGAAACCTAACAGGTGGTTGGTTGCCATCTCATTTGAGGTAGATATCCTGTACCATTTATGAAATATATATATATTTTTTGATTTGTGCCTTCATATTACCTTCATCTATTCACTACTATCTTCCTGTTCCATCTGCCTATTCATTTTAATTCCTTCTCATTTTGATCTCAGTCGAGTTTAAGTTGAATCAGTGTACTGCTTTTATTTTTCCTCAACACCTTAGGCTTTTACAGGGCTTTTACATCTCAGACAAGGAAATTTAAACTTCATATGCAACAACCTGGTTTTCAGAAGTCTTATCTCTCATTGACAATCTATTTTATTATTGATTCCACATTTTAAAGCCCTTTGAAAGCCTTCCAAAGTGTTTCCCGCTTCGCAAACACTGCGAGTGTGGCGGCTACACATTTCCCCCTTTACTTTTTATCACTAGTTCCTCCTTGATCCTCCGCCTGCCTGTCTGTCATTCGACTGTTCCTTTCATGCATGATGTCTGCGAGCGGGTCTACTCAAAACTGCGCAGTTGCTTTCTTTCACTGCCAGAGTTGTATTTCGACAGCCACGGCACAGCGACACACATCGACTCATATTCTCTATGAAGTGCTGTATTTGGATATTATGCACAGGTGTTGCGGCTTTGATTAGTGCGCACCTGGAAGCGAGCCCTCTTTGCTGAGAATCTGTTGACTTTGGTGCCATCTGATGTAATTCATCAGGTTTTTCAGATAAGGTGCTGTTTCTGTAATCACTGCGCTTGTATAGCTAGGTCTTAAGGACTTAAAGGTGATTTCGAGTATATGCTGAGATGCCAGATACGGCTAAATCGGAGACGACTTGCTTATTCAAATGCGGTTTGTGCGGATAAGTGGATGCGCATTTATTCGGTCAAAATCCCTCCCCTATACTTAGTTAATATTTGCACCGAGACTGTTTTTTTCTCTCTCCTACGGTGAAGCATCAAGTGCGATTACGGCTGTGTCTGTGGCTCCGTGGCATTTACCTGTGACCTGTCGTCTGGATAAGAGGCCTGTGGACTGCGGTTTGTTGCCCATAATCTTCCTAAAGAGCTTCTCATTTTGTCCTTGAGGCAAAACGGATGATTGATTTAATGAGCGGGTAGAATCGCTCCATCTGTATGGATTCTCCAAACGTTTGATTGAAGTACACGTCAGCAGTCAGAGAAAGCAACAGCAGCGGAGAGATATTGCAGAACAGGTTCTTAACTTGTCATTTCCTGGTTGGTTGGACATCCCAAGAGTTTCTGCATGCTCGATACACTAACATATGTGTCGTGTCGATGTCTGAACACCATGTGGATAAGATCCGGTCACTTTAAAGTGCCAGTGTGTTCTGTATCTGAGCCCCAACGAATGAAGCTTATAATGAAAGGATGCTGACGGTGGAGTGATTCTGACGATAGAACATCTCTACATCAATTTAAAGCTGTCGACAGCAAACTTTCAGCCGGACCGAATCAATACATGGTTTGTGTTTAAACTAGATTTACTGTGAAGGATTGGAAGCTTCAGTTTGTCAAACACAATGTACTTCCAAAGCCAATTTATGCTTTTAAATACCTTGCTTTTATTAGAAAAACAAACTGACTAAAGCAAATTGCATTTGATTGTAACTTATTGTACAAAATCAAGTCAGAATTTTTAAACTCGAAGCTGAAAGTTTGTAGTTCACCCATTAAAAAAAAATACAGCTTAAAAATTAAAATATTAGTTTTGAAACTAAAAATGTACACTACTGTTCAAACAAAAAGGTACTTTTTTAATACTGTTAAAACTATAATATTATGAATTATCATTACGACAACGATTTAGTTGATTGATTTTTTTTTATTTTTTTTTTATGTAAATTATTTCTGCAATGCCAAATCTGGATTTACATTACTCCAGTCTTCAGTGTGACATGATGCTTCAGAAATCATTCTAATGAAACGCTGGTTTGCTTATCATTTTTATTAATATCAATGGAAACAGTATTTTGTTTAATATTGAAACTGATGCAGTTTTTCATTATTATTAAAAAAATAAGCATTTATTTGAAAAAGATTATTTTCCGATATTTACTGTTACTTTTAATAAATGACTGCATAAAATCTTATTTGAACAGTAGTGTAGTTGTATACGAATCTATCATTTTAGGAAGTTAAAATGATGCATTAGAAGATCATGAAAGACATTTCAAATGTGTTTAAACCAGCAAGGCTCAGATGCAGCACACCTACACACACACACACCATTTTACTGAAAGTATGTGTGAATTTTGAGCAACTTCTCTGTTTGTTTCAGCAGAGTTTATCAGGAGGCCCGGGGAAGACTGGCCGGAGTTTCTAATTGGTTCTGTGTACAGGTAAAGGCCATTAAACTTCAAGCACTACAGCGCTGAACGGGAATCTAAAGCTGAGATGGCGCCACACGAAGAACAACCCGAAACGTCAGAATCATCTCAGAAAGAAAAAAACAAAAACAACTAAACAATCTGCTGTACTATACTGAAAACCTGGCTTTTGAATATTTTATCCTAGTGTAGCCCTGACCTTGAATTAGGATTTTATTTGATTCTTTTTTCCTTTACTGTTTTTCCTTTTTAGAAGCATTTTAGTCACCTTTTATTGTGTACACGTTGAATCAACCAACGTTGTTTGAGTTTCTAGATGTTCTTCATTGTTCTTGAATGTTCTCTGATGAGAGCGATTATGTAAACATGAAATGTCTTTTTTTTTCGTTTTTTGAGGTAGTGATATTCCAATAGCAGTTTTGTTTCACAGCCCTCGTTCTATCACGTTTAATACAAGCAAGAAAACGGATTGAAATGACTCCACTTGAAAAGGTGACATTTTTAATTCAAGCCTAAACCGCAATGAGTGGGTAACTCAAAAAAATCTTAGTAGCTCTGTTCTATGTTTATTGTGATGTCTTGTTAACCATGATTACCTATTTTGGGCAATAAGAGGACTACAATATTTTCACAGTCCTTTTTTATAAATGTCATTTTTGTTGTCGATGAAACAAAACAAAAAAAAAAAAAACGAAAAGAAAAAGCTTTCCTTTTAATACTTTGTGAAATAAGATTTAAAAAGAAAAGAATTCTGAAACTGTATATATTATTCTGTTCACTGCATCAAACTGTTTCTGAGAGAGAACCATATTTTTGTGATGGTGTCATAGAGGTTGTATCGTGCGCAAGCCGAAATATGTCAATATCTTCAAGGCTCAATGCAGTAACCGAGGTCCATCTGTAGCACAAAGGCCGTGATTTACCCCAGTACGGACGAAACTCAATCGAACACTGTTAGCTCGCTTTGTAAATACCGTCGGCTTTACAACTGTGCAGGTGTCATACCAGCATATGGATTAGACAGTAACGTTAAGATGTGCACAGCTTACAAAGACAAGGTATATGGAAATCAGCATTGTAACAAAAGGAAGAAAAAAATCATGACAAAATCCAAAGCACCCATTTCAAACCATCGAGACATTTCATGTTAGCCTTTCATTTGGCGTTCAGGTGTGAGCTTCTTTTCCCCATCCAGTGTCGAGATTTTTACGCCGAACGATTCGAATTACAAAGGCAATATTTCATTTGCTCTACGATTAGGAAAAACCAATCTTTTGTACCATTACCTCAGTCCTGTGAGAATTACTTTAAAGGAGATTACAAATTAATTTATTTTAGCCTGAGACAGATATTGAAAAAGATATTGAAGTGTTGTTTTGAAATTAAGTAAATCATTGCACTGTGAGAGAGAATTTATCATTTTCTATTTGCACATGTGAACTGACAGTCTCTAAACGTGGATCATGTGAAGGACCGCTGTGGAAGTCATTCGTTTTGGGTTTTTTTTCCACACGGGATAACACTTACGAATCTCGAGTCTTGCATCGATTCGAAGACTGTACTTTTAAATAATCTCTTTCCAGGGATTTTATTCTAGAATATCAGAGATGACAGATGAGTTTATTGGTAGCAATAGTTCATTTCCTCAGAAACACTGAAACTGATTGAAACCAGTAGCTGCTACACACATTTGTTGTATATGTGGGGACTGGATTTGATGAGACACAAATGGCATTTAGAAATATGAATGATATTTACAATATGAATTGACTGATGTATGCTGTTATTCGATCTTGTTGAAAATGTTTTCGTATTTAATTTTTGGTTGTTATTTTTTTTTTTTTGTTCATTTCACTAAACTAACAGATGAGGCAGAATGCTGGATTCTTTCTCAAGAAGGAGACGTGATAAAAGTAATATGATTAAAAAAAAAAAAAAAAAAAGATGAGACGAGAAGAACTTTGTGCTAACTGTTTGAGCTGTTTTAAAAAAGACAAACGTACAAAAAAAAAAAAAGTACGAAAATTATCCCGAACATGTTTTGAATTTAAATAGGGATGGATTTTTATCAATATTTTTGTGGATGTTAATGATTATACTAAATATAACTGACAATAATACAGATATTATGTACTGTATTTATCAATTGTTTCTCTTCATTCCCTGTCACCTCATTCAGTAATCTTCTGTTGATCATTGTATTTTAGTAATGTGTGTAAAACAAAAAAAAAAGCAAAAAAAAGAAAACCCAAAAAGAAAAAAAAACAGGAATATGACTTTACCTTGTAAAAGAGTGCTGTCTTGATGCCAGTGTAGTGGTCTATACACTTCTTGGTTGGTATTTTTCACATTTCCCCCTCTCATTCTCCTTTTGTCGTTTTTGCCCTTTCTCTATATCTCACTCTCTCTTTAGTGAGTAGTTGTAGGTGTTATGTACTTAATGTTAAGATGTAGAGGTATTCATTAGCAATCGTAGGACCAGTAAGGATAGAACTTTCTCTTTATAATCATTTAAAGACAAAAAGACAAAAAATGCTGAGCGTTATTTTCATAGTAATTTTTCTTTCTTCTTCTTCTTCTTTTTTCTCCTTTTTGTTCCACTGTTTTGCTGGTCTCACATGGTTTCAACTAACCAAAGCTCTCACTGACTAAAATCTAGGAGAAAGAAATTGCTGTACGACAGAATTGTAATCAAGGCATTAATTGGATCCCCACCCTTGAATGTTTTAAAAGGGGTGTGCCATACTACCTTAAATGCTAACGCTAGATATGCAAAACCCATTTTACTTTTATTCTATTTTTAAGAGGGACACAAGCTATAATTACGAAGAGGGTGATTTTATTACACGGATGAAAAATTCATAAATATTTTTTTAGTAAGTTCTAATAAAGTAACTATGATGATATAGCATAATCATTATAGATATGGATAAAACTGTCATAAGTTTTTGATATTTATACTCTTCAAAAATATCCCAGTGGCCAACCGCGCTACTTTTTTAAATTAATTTTCTCTTTTATGCCTAGATTAATACATACTTTGGTTCGGAGTCACCTGGGACATAGAATATGATTGTTTTTGTACTTTTTAATTGCATTGCCAGCTTTCCATTTTAATTCAGCATCTACGTTTGATACCAGACAGCATGTCACTAATTAGCTTGACTTTAGTGTAAATCCAGTGTCACTCTGAATCTGTATTCCTGAATCACATCTGTTCTCAGGGATATCAAACATGAGCCACCTTCGCAAGGGAGAGTTTTATGCTACTAGTGAGTTACGATCAGCACAACTTTTAACGAAAGGTGTCTAACTAACTTTATTCAGTACATTTGAGCTAAATTTAAAGGTGCTGTCAGGATGAACCGTGCACAGCGTTTTCATCTTTTTAAACTGCAACACTGTGCAGTTTGTTGCTCTTAGTTGGATGTCTCTTCCTCAACAAGTTGAGTATCCGGCATCCATTTAGGTCTTTAGATTACAGCAGATGAAGCACATTTCCCTTCAGCTGTGACTCTTGATTAAAATGAAGGCTGGCAACCCTTTTAAACAGTCTTTTTCATTCGTATCCGTTAGCTTACCCCATTTTTTTCCCCGTAATTTGATCTTGTAGCTTGGACTTTAAGGTAGCATGGCTCTGTTGCTATCATTTTGTTTTCCATGGACAGCAGTTTACAGCGGATGAATGTTACACATCTTGCTAGACTAGTTAAATCATTGGGAAATTGTTGATTTAAAAAAAGAAAATGACAAAAAGAAAATGACCTGGAAGGTGTTGAGTGATTTTGGGAGTGAACTACCGTATCCATTTAAACTTGAATTTTGCGGCAAGTGCTAGGTAATGGCCAAAACGATCATCCCACTAATAAAAACATTCTACACTGTAATGTCCAATGTACATATACAAGATATATATGTATAGTGTATATATCTCTCTTTGTTAAATTGTTGAAACTGCCTCATGACTCATCATCGTAGGTGAACTGATGCTAGTCCACACTGTTCGTTTCATTGGTTGTTGAATCATGTGTCGTGTAGGAGCTGCAGCAGATGTACCTGGAGGCCCAGTAGTAGTTTAGCTGCAGAATGTGTCGTGTAAACCTGACGACGATGTGTAGCTCAATGGGGATGGTACGGTCAATTAGGTGGAGGGTCTTATATTTGACACTCAAGTCTCCCATTTTCTCCTATGGCCTCGCTGATTGCCTTGCCCATTCCTAACACTTGCCCATTTTTTAACGTTAACGGACTTTTTACCGCGAGAACTGACTGAACGGACTGACGTCTGAAAGCATCTTTCAGGTCTTCTTGTATGGCTTGCTCAAGCCCTGTTGTAAAATAAACTAAAGTGGATGGGGGTCTCTCACATCTCAGATGTGGAAAGTATAATTTTATATTTGTATTTTCAAATAATAATGATAATAATAATAAAAAATGTTTGTGAAAGGTTTCCATCCTGTACTGTGGTCCAGAAATCAATGTGTTTGTCTGGAAAAGATTAAAAAAAAAACAATAAAAATATAAAAAACAAAAAAACAAAAAAAAAAACAATAAAAAATATAAATAAAATAAAAGAGTTTTGAACCATTTCACTCATGGTTTTTATTTTCAACTTTTTTCAAGCAATTGATTTGTGATTTAAAAGAAATGAATATACCTGCAAAAGATTGTATGCCAGAACATGCACAACGATTAAAATGCACAAAGTTGAATACAGAGCCCAACAGCTCTTGTGTAAGTTTGTTTTCATTCTCTCATTTGTTTACATCCTTAAATTTGATTCTGATTTAAAGGCTACATTTCTTAAGAGTAATGCTTTTTCACTGGTGGTTCATATATCTGTTCTGAAAGGGTCACAGGCATAAAATACATCAAATTCAACTAAAAAAGATGCATAGATTGAATAACAACATAAATAGGCTTAAGAGAAACAAGACTTTAATTGTTGATAGTCTGTGCCTGTTATTGTTTTTCTGGCACCAGTTTAACTTTTCCTTGGTAGAAGCAGCTAGATTAGACAGATGCCAATACAGACAGGGTTCTTGACATGCCCTCATCCTTGATAACCATGAACCAAACTATGCAAGGTAATACAAATATTAAACACAAGTTCAGTTGCCAAGAGGATAAACATGGTTTCTGAACACATTGTTTGGTGCGGTGAATTACTGGCTGGCATGTGCACAAAACCAAATTAATTGAACATTTAGAAAATCAACGATCCAACTATAATGACTGTAAAACACACTTCTCTGTTGTTTATGCGTTTATAAATATGCCAGTTTTGAAATTCTGCCAATATTTTGTTAGTAATCTTGCGTATTGTTGGGCATGTGCAATTCATGGTAATTTAAATGGTTTGGTTTTATCAGAATGTTACTATTTAAATAATGTTGTACTGTATTGACTCTCCATTTGATGTGCCTAAAATATGAGGATAGTTTTAATTAAGTGAAATAACCGTCTTAGAGATATTTTTGTAAACGAGTAGCAAGACATTAAAATTGAATCAACAAAATTAAATTTTAAAACATTAAAATGCTTGTGCAACACCATAGACAAAACGATTTCCAAGTACAATTGGTCAGAATTTAAGTCGAAAGCGCCGGGACTATGTTAGAAAATAAAGTCTTTGGCTTGGAAATCTCTGCCACTGAAATAACACCGCTGAATGTTTTGGTTGTCGAGCTGGTTTCAACTATAACAATAGCTACATCTCGATTTGGACTGTTTTTGTCCTACATTCCTAATTAGAAATGTTTTTAGCATGCAGGATTTAAAAAAAAGAAAGGAAAAAAAAAGATGAGGAATGTTCAGGGTGAAAACATGATTTCAGAAACAACACCCTTTCATACATTTTCCCCAAGACGTACTGTACACAGAATCCAATCAGACAGTCCTATTGTTGTGCGGTACGTTTGTGTCTTCCCAGAGCCTAATCAAGAGGTGTTTCAAGCAGGATGAAAAATGCAATGTGTGCAGGCTGGCAGAAATTAATGTCATTTTTAATTTGAGTCGCTGTCCCATTCTCAAATGTGAAATTGCCTTGCTGAATGTAAGGTGTGACAGCTATTATAAATGTGTGGAAATCCATCTTCCACCCTGCCTCCTCTCCCTCTCTCTCTCTCTTTCCCTCTCTCTCTCTCTCTCTCTCCCTCTTTCTTTCTCTCTCTCTCTCTCTCTCTCTCTCCTGGATGAGCAAGCTCTCTTCATACAGTCACTATCACTGTAGCTGTCCACCCACACACTTCACCGGAGCCCTTGGATAGTGTCATGACTCATTGTGTTCACTGTTTGCCAGGAGAGAAATACTGAGAGAAATCTCAGCTTCCCTCTTATCAGGAGACCACTTAGACAGGAGAGCTGCAGCACTGCATCCTAACCTGTTCAATCGCAGAAAAAAAATGTGATTCTGTCAAACAGGTCCTCTGAAAGCGCGTGCATCTCATAGTAAGGAAGGGGGAGTCTCGTATATGTACTTGCAAGCAGGTGTTTGCCACTTGTAGTAGCAGTATGGGAAAAGATGGTCATTACCTTGGTATAAAGCACAAGTCCCTGTGATGGCAGTCGTGAATTCATGTTAAACCCCACCCGATATATACGTATGCCCAAGTCGGTCCCTTCCAAAAACACTCCATGTACATCACGGTGTCACAATGGGGTTAATTGTACCTGGAGACCTTTGTGTCATGATGCCTAGCAACAAAGCACTGGCATAGGTATCAGCTGACTTAAGTACACCAATTAAATCGTTTGAAAAATGACTGCAGGTGTCCGGAACGATCTCCAGAGAACTCATTTGGAGAGTTCTTGGTTCTCTGGTGTATATTTAAGACAGAGCTGCCCTACCTTTAAGGTCTGCCAGTGTGTTTGTACGGGCTGAAAAATATCACCAGCTCCCCTCTGCTCGCTCCCAAAGCCTCCTGGAGAAGTGTTTTAGTAACTCGCTTTGCTTTCATATACACAAGAAAGAACTCTTCTATATTGTTGTTGGTGTTTGTTTAACCAGGGACTTTATTACGCAGTGCTTTGATTCTGATTGGTCTATTGCAGCATTCCAAAGGTGAATGTTATTTTAAATAGTTGACTGGCATGAAGTTCACTGTAAAACTCGAAACACTGCACGATTTTCTGCCGTTTTAGAGCATTTCCGTTCCCAAAAAAGTGGGAGCCAATGAAAAATGAGCTCCCCCACCCCCGGTACGACTGAGGCGGGTAACGCGATGATGCAGCATTTCTGCGATACACAATTGCTTGCTAAACTCTTCGAAAATAATCACTGAATGACTAAATACCAGCTACTCTCATATTAATCTGTCAAAACCGGCAGAAATCGTTTGATGACATTTTTCCTACTGCTTTAATGAAGCTAGCTACAATTGGTTTACGGAGGCTTCATGTTCCACCGCTACACCTACATCATCGTAATGAGTGGTCTGACTTGTAGATTCGTCCGGTAGTATACAGAGGCATCTGATGGACGCAGGTTAAGCCCGCCTCCCAGAAAGCGGGTAGTAAGGTAGCTTGGCCAGACTAAACTCTTATGAGCTTTATAGTCGCGGAAGCCAGACTAGTGAAAAATATGCACAGTGAAACAATTGTGGTCAGAAATCAGTCTGGGGCAGCCAAAAATCATGGAATGTGTTCAAGAGAGTAGCCCAACATCAATGAGACTTTATAAAGGTCCATTCATAACAAAGGTGGCAGAAATTAGGAAATCACAACTAATACAGAGAAAATATATTGTTGAAATATCTTTCTGAATGATAAATGAAAAAATGCCCATTCACATCCGATCAGAAAAAAGCAGCAGACCGCACTGTGCTTAAAATATTCTGTAGACTCTTGATAGTTATTGCTCTTGGTGTGACGGGCCTTAAAAGGGTCATCGGATGCTAAATTTACTTTACAAGTTGTTTGAAAATAAATGTGTTTTGGAACACACATCCATTATATAATGACACAAATCCACCTAGTGGTTATTTTTAAAGGTCCCATATTGTCAGATCTGAATTTCAGTCGGTCTTTGTTCATTATAAGTGGCGTCTATGGGCTGTGTAACTACCATACAATTTTCGAAACGGTCTAATCCACAGTAAACCGCACACAGCCTGCATAAAGTCCGGTATACTAAGTCATCGCCTTCAGTCATCCCCAAGCTGACATGCAGAAAAGGCTAAGTTTGACAGACGAAAGCAGATCGGTGGACCTGTAGCTCACTCCAAGGAGGAATCTCACAGGATTGTTACTTTGAGGTGAATCACATCTAACGTGTATAGTAAAGACAAACTCAGTCTAGTCATGATCAAGATGTATACATTTCAGCTATTTTTACAGCTATGTTATTATCCCAGCTACAACTAGTCACTAGTCCAGCTAATCACAACAATTTATACAATTCCACATTATAATATATAAATCGTCAATTTGTTTTACACACATGTACACAGACATAATTTCATAAACGATATAGTTGAGAGATGCAATAAAACTTTGTTCTTTAGATAAAAAACAATATTTTATTGAACCTTTTCTGATAAGTGTGAATTTTTTTTTTTTTTTTTGATGATCATTTCTGTCCAGTCGGCCAGGTCAAAATTGGACTGTTGTTGACAGAGCTCCTGAGAAAGGAGCTGAAAAAATATTGTTTTTTGTTATTTATACTGCAAAAATATATTCTTCAGGACATCAACAACTGAAATATGTTGTTGTATGTATAATAAGGGGCCTTTTTCAAAGTCGCCTTTCTCAAATTGGGCTGTTCTCATATTCCTGGGATAAACCGATAGGTAGCACAAATAGCAGTCTTTGAGTGTGTATCATTCATTCAAAAACTGATTCATTTGAGAATTAAGTGAATAAGAATCAATAATTGAATCATTCATTTCAAAAATTGGTTTGAGGAATTCATTCAGGAATGGGACACGTGACTTCTCTTTACGCGTAAATAATTGAATCATTCACTTAATCGATGCTGTGGCTCCTGGTGTTTGAAAAATAACTAGTCCTACATAGACCCAATATTGTCTTTAAAATGAAGCAAGTTACTCACTCTCAAATTCCTGTTTACTGAGCCGTTCTATAAAAGCAATATAACAATCGTTTGACAGCCCTTTAGCTAGTGTTACTTAAATATAATGAAATATCATTTCTTACTTAGCTCTTTATTCTCATATAAAGTAATTTCAACTCACTCAATCATGCTTGCATGTCCATATGTAATTGGTATCTGTCTTCTAAGCAGAATACACATTAATGTAAGCTTTACTGTATTAATCAGCCAATCATTTTCAGGAAATAGACCCCTTCAGGCAGACAAAAGACCCGTTCACACTGTCAGGGTTTATTTTGTGATAATGACCAGCATTATATACCAGTTGTGGTCTATTATTTAGAGCTCTCCTGATTGAATTTCAATGCATGATCAAACTGTAATTAACAGCAGGGCCTCTAATTACTCGGCAGGTGTACGGTGCTTGATAAATGATCTTATTGCAGTGTCACTGGAAATGTGCAGGCCAAAGTTATAAAATCAGATCGTTTCCACTAGAGTTTGTCCGCCCACTATGCCTCTTCATATTCACAATCGAAACTGAATTTTTAGCAGATGACACTTTATAAGTGGGTTGTTGATGAAAAACATAATGGCGTCCTCATCACTCGCTCCTCTCGGCTGAGCGATCGATGACCGAAAGAGTTCTGCGACTTCCACAAAATGGATATCCGCAAGCGTTTAAGGTGTTAGTAACAGCGCGAGGGTTCGGATGTGATCACACATTAACATCAAGTGCGATCAAGGGAGATGGAGACTGTCCCGTTCTGAATGAACCCAGACAGTTTTTTGGGATTAGAAACCTGTTCAGCCCCTTGGCTTTGCTGATGAGTATTTGACTTCTAACTGCGAGACATCCCAATCATCTCCACTCCCCCAATACTCCAATCAGAGCCTCATTAGCATCTGACACTACCTGTCATTAACAAAGCTCTCTAATTAGGAGCCAATCAGCCCTCTCAGGAGCCCTCTTCTGAATGATGTGTGTTTAAAGCAGGAGCACGCGATGAGCTCCGATTGCAGGAGAGGTGTGATGTTAGAGGGGAGAACAGCGTGCTTACCCACCTAGTGTACTAGCACTCAGACAGATGGAGGGAAATTAAATCGTTCCTGACACTTTTTATAGTCGCACAGTCATCTGCCTCTTAACGTCAAAGAGAGAGGACGGCTTTTTCAGAGGCATTATGTATGTCACTGAATCAGCTGCGAGAGCCATATGTCAGCAAAAAAACATCCAACATGTTGAGTGAGTGGGACATATGGACCGAAATGATTCGATTTGTTCAAAGACAAAACACAACTTGTTAGTGCGCTTTTGTTTTGCATACAAATCAACTTTCATCCCAGCAAGGGGGTGTTTCATGTATTCTTGTGGTTCTGTATACTTAAACATTTATGATTCTCACAAGTTTCATTTCATTTCCAACAGTGTATGTATGCAAAATGTAAGCCTAATTAGAAATGACAATTCTTGGATTGCTTAGAACTCTTTTTCACTCATTGTATAATGTTTATTCATAGCTTTAAATATAATAATTAATATATTTATGATTGATTATCACAGTTTTAGAATATAGGCAAACAGAACAATCAAATAAGGCTTCGGAAAATGAAGTCAAAATCCACCTCTGGCACATTTAAACTATCCAAAAACCACCCAATTCTGAAAAAGAAAACCATAATAACTAAGCTTGTGGCAGTCAAATCCAAATATGATGGTAGGAAAGGCTCTCCTAACCTCTAATAAATCCTCTCAGCTGGCCATATTCAAATCATTCGGTTATGGTTAAATGAGAAATGAATGAACATGAACGTCAAATAATTCTTAGTCGGACTAATTCTGAAGCTATTCTGACTCTACGGAAATTGTAGGGTTTCTGTTGAGCTGGAGAGGAGGGCTGGGTTTGCTCAAAGGTAATTTCTTAATTTGTGTGGTTTCATTATGCTTAAAAAAAGCAATCTCTCTCCTGTGACTGTGTCAAATTGACTCTGTACGGCAAAATGCACTCATCTGCATAGCTGTCACAACGGCTCATAAGATCTGGCACCCAATAACTTCACAATGTGCAGAATTACCGGTGTCACTTTTAATGTGACATAGCAATTTACATCACACACCGTAGGGACACGTGCACATTTCAAGCGGTTTGCATGGTTAATGGCTGGAACGTTATTTGCATTATAATTTGGTGAGTGTGAAGTGTAATCAAGCTACATTGACTCTTGGGGACTGCGGTGGCACGGCGGGCGACGTCGCAGCAACCCGAGAGCAGCGCTGCTTGGGCTCGCATGCAAATTTGCTGTGCGTGGCCAATCTGACTCGGGCTTAGTTTGCATATTCCACAGTTGGCATGTTAGACCCCACAAAGCCCCTCTAGCCTCTCTTCAGCTCTCATTAGCGCCAGTGAAATAGTATGCTGATGCGCTGGCAAACTTCATTTGGAAGTTAAACGCATTTAGATCTGCTCGATGCAGAAGAGAGTTATTTTCGGACTTTCCTAGACCGCTTACGTGAAAGCCGTGTGATGCTGAGAAAAATCACTGACTGAAGAGTTGTTCATTTACATATGCATTTAGTTCTCATGTCAGTCAACGGCGCGTTCGTGACGCTTCGTATTAACTCAGCATATTTCTAAAGAAAGTTGGGAGTCACGGAGGCTCTATTGAATAAAATAACTGTATTTTTTCTTGCAGATGAGTATCTTTGCCAATTATAAGCACAATCTGTTAGCATTCTCGTTCATTTCAATAGCAGCCACTCGAACTGCTAGAAGTGTGTGATTTGTAATCTAAAGTATTCGCACTGTTGTAGGTAAAACTAAATGCTGCTTTAAATTTGAAGTACAAAGCTACTTCTGAATGTTTGAATGATGAAGGTGCAGCCAGATGGTACAGCATCGACCAGCAGTGGAGAAATAACCAAACCTCGACTCTTTGGGAAAGTCAAGTAGGCTATGCTATCATCTGAATGTAATTACCTGTCAAGAGAGAAATAAATCCTTCCCCTTATGAGGTTTCATACACAATTACACATCCTCATAGATAATCACATCACTAAACAGCAACCAATGACCATACGCACATTGAAACAATTTTATAATCAAGATGATTTCCAATTAATTGGCAGGTTAGGTTAGTATGCCAGGAGTCGACATACCACCCTATTACTTCCTGTCACATTTCCTGTACTGCATAAGTCATAATGTCATTACTTTGCTCTTGGCTCTCGCTAACGCTATCAAACCGCAAGTCATAATGAAGAATGAAACAGCCAATCAATGTTTGTGTTATTGTGCATCGCATTGCATTAGAGAGCACCCATCAAGATTTTCACTATGAATGATAGCATGGTTTATTTGCATTATTTGTTTCAGCGCCCGATTCACTAAAGGAATTATGCAAAGCAAGTAACAGCACAAACATGCCCACAAATTCAGTGCTGACTGCAATTTGGGAAGCACAACACAACACTTGCTAAGATGATATGCCATACTTTATTGGAACTGGATATACTTGGAAAGTGTGCTCTTGTACACCATGTGGTGATGTATGTCTGATTTACTCCATTTGTTCAATTACTGCAGACATGATTGCTAGAAAATGCACATAAATGACTATTTTAAACCGAATTTAGTTTACTACCTGCTTTGCACTGGCAGTGAAGTGCTAATTTTATGTTTCGCAAATAAAGTGCAATCTATTATAAGCGCAATTTAAACTCGAAGCTTGAAGTTTGTGCTGAAATGAATGAGAATGACTTTAAATTTGAATGTACCACAGCGGTATTTAGTGTCTGATTAAACTCTTTTGCAGATGATTAGTGCACAAGATGCAGGTTTTTGCACTAAAATGACGTACTGTAACCATTTGGTGAATTTATTTTCATTCTACATTATGATTCACCGACAAAATCAAATATTCAACTGGTGATGAAACAAAGCAAAAAAGACTGAAGAAAGAAGTGGGTGTAAGTTAACGCTCGGGAATCAAAACAATCCAAAAAAATAAGTAAAAGAAAATCAATTTACACAATCTGCAAAGACAGAACAAGCCATTGCCTAGGCTTTATGGAGAGCTAAAAATGTATCCGGAGTAAATAATTCAGAAGCCATTAGTGATGCTTTGTAGTTGCATTTATAATAGGAAAGCGAATGCTTGCATGAGTAAGACTCTGTGGAGGATAAGATCCATGATTGGACACGTTTTTGGCACAGTCAACAGCCGTTGTCAATGTGCACACCATGTGTTTATTTCTATAATGAGATCAGAGAGTTAAATATTTGGTATTCCGCTCGTATGGAACAGGTTGCACAGTGTCACTGTTAATTAAAGGCAGTTTCTACTAATCCAGCAACGCTTCCTGAATAGATTTCGGTTGTCCCTCAAGTAAATTATCTTGAGCACTGATAGTCCCTCTCCCCTCTCGCTCTCGTTCTGTTTCTCGTCTCTGTCTACCCACTTTTCCTTTTACCACTCAGGGTATTAATCATGTTTGGCATTTGATTGCAAGACTTCAGGAATTGCTGACACAAACCCAGATCCTTTGTCATGACGCTGTTTCTGTGTAGAGATTTGCCACATAATAAACTGGTCTCAAAGGAATACATAAGAGCTAATCATATGACGCGCTGTGTATCTATCTAGCCGTCTTTCATCTATCAAAGTCTGTGTAAGAGTATCCAACATTGTCATTAGGATAAAAAACAGAGGAATCAATCTTTCACAATGAAAGGGTTAGGGGAATGCTATGCATTTTGTAGCTTTGTAAAATAACTCTGGAAAGACTCAAAATATAGTTGATCGATATTCCACAAGAAATAGACGCGCTAAAGTGAAGTTGCCAATTATAGAATGAGTGTTTGGGTGTGTGTGTGTTACATGGTTGGGTCTAAACAAGGTGGCGCGTTATGGGCTTGACTCGGACAAGTTAATTGAGTTTGGAGAAGAGACCATAGGCCGCGTGTTTACAATAGCACTCTTAAGATGAACTGTTATAGGAAAGAAAACATGCCTGCCAGGGAACAGACATTTGGATGGACATAAACAGTTTATTTGGAAAGCCTCTGCTCGGGCCAAAGTGCATTATATTGACAGCTGTTATAGTCTGAAATTGAATGCAATCTGGTGCAATCTCTGGAGCAGTAGATGCATAATGTGTCCATGGAGTTTTTTAAAATGAACAGCGAGATTTATTTATTTTTTTTGTTAACATTCATATGAATGTATAAAATAAAGTGTGTTATTACCTCCTGACAGTTTGGCTTTCACCATGAATTGCAAATTTAGTCGTTTTTTCATATATGCTATATATATATATAATACATATCAACAACGTTGTTTTCTGTCAAAATATTAAAAACAAAAAAAAACAGTTAAAAGAAAAAGGCCAAAATTAAGTTTTTGCTTGAAAACAAGACAATCATTTTCATTTGTCTACTTGTCTTTACTTAAGAATTTCTAGATATTTAAACTGGAAACAAGACAAAATAAAATCATTTCTTGCAGTGCACATACATCTGTTATATACACATTCTTCTAAACATGTATAACTGTTGAAATATTAAATATTTAATAGTAATAAATCAAAAAAAACAACAGATCAATATATCAGCGTGAAATTAATGGGGACTGAAAATTCTAATTTGACACCAAGAAAGAGTTTTTATATATATATATATATATATATATATATTAAAATATGAACAAAATGAAAGTCATTTGAAAATTAAAAAAATATAAAAAATCACATACATATGTACAAGCGCAAATATTTACAAAAAGTAGGTATTTTGTATGGCACAAAAGTACTAAAAATTACAAGATTATTTAAGAATAAGCATTCTATTGAAAAATCAATACCAATGTTTCTTTACATTTTCTTGTCTGATCTAGTCCCACGTGTTTCTCCTGTGTGTAGCCACCAGCACACACCATTGCCATTAACCTCAACCGCTAGTCCCCCGTCCCTTTAACCGCGACACAGATGTCACTCCGCGATGAGATGGGCCCCAAAGATTTTGCTGGCGGCATCAAAACAAATTAACCTTCAGATATTTCTTCGATCCAGGATACACCACCGAGCCTTCACCCCTTAAGGTCTTCCACCCTCCTTCATGTGACCAAATGTAATCTTTCGCATTTCATTTGCACGCACATTATTATTTATATCGGGTAGATTTACTGTGGGCGATGGCACAGATTGGATTCTGGTCAAGGGCTCGGGCAGGTTGTGGCGGGGGGGTTGGGGAGAGGCTCAGGTAATTATAATGGAAATGAATGTGGGTCTGGGATGAGGCAGAAGCCCGGCTGCTGGGAGGGCTTTATTAAATATGGAACCGCTGTGATCTGATCAGGGCCCTGAGGATATTGACCGCCTCGGGAGGAGATAACGGTAAAGAGGGCAGGGGAAACGACAAGCTGATGGATGTATTATTTGTGTAAAGGTCTGATCGACGAGGCGGGTGATTCATTTACGGAGGAGGCATCAGCACGTTCAAATTTGATAAACCCCCCCCTCGTCCCGTGCTAACCCCCTCAGTACCCCCACCTCCGAAGAGGAGGCCACAGGTGATCATCAAGAGCCAGACGGCCTGCATTACCTTTATGAATAGAATATGAATATGAAGGTCTGGCTTTACGAAACAGACATCTCTACGTTTCTTCCAGGGGTGATGCTGTGAGACGAGGGTCAGGGGAGTTATCCTAACAGATCCTACTCTGATCTGATTCCCTTTTTTTATGGATTTGGCAGAGGATGCCTGTCTTTATCCACATTTTTCTTAAAAAAAATATATGGTCACCGCCATTTGTAAATTCTATGGGTATAGCTTCCGGTCCAGCTATTTTGCTTTTGCTGCTTGATACTGAAAAATGTCATAGAATGTTATTTTAATGTATTATCTTAATTATGAACACACTGGTTTGTAGTGCAAACAGTTTTACTGTTTATATTATTCTCCTTATAATTTACTTATAGCATCTAATGAAATGGAATGGAAGCCTAGACTTACTTACAACCAGAATACTGCACTTAAGTTTGTTATTTTTATTATAGGTGCTTGTATCTAGAGAATGGGTTCTTATCATAAAGCCCTACACAATAATTGTTTTTTTAAATCTTATATCAAAATATACTAGTCAAAAGTTTGGGATTTGAAAGTTCAAATTTACCTTTTTTTGTTGTTTTTTTAAAGTCCCTTATGCTCACAAAGGATGCATTTTTTTCGTTACTAATACTGTGAGATATTATTATAATTTAAAATAACTGTTTTATTATTATTATTATTATTATTATTTTAAAGGCGACATATAATGCAATTTCTATTTTCTTTAGTATGGGATGTAGCTGAATGTGCATGTAAGATCTGCAAAGTAACAAAGCTCAAAGTCTCCCAAAAAAAGGACTTATTCTATCTAAAAGAGAAGGCTGATCCAGACCGGGTCATCAAAACATGTCTTTGTCACAATGTGGTAATATTTGTATAATGCAGAACCAAATGGTCACGCAGAAAAAGGTGGCACGGTTTCAGTAACGCAGTAGTGTTGATGCAGTCATGTCAGGAGACGCTGTGTATTTCTGTGTGAATGCAAAACTACTTTATTTGCAAACCTAGGAGTGATGAACCTAGGATTCATTACACAAAACTGAAGTAGTTCAAGCCTTTTATTGTTTTAATATTGATGATTTTGGCATACAGCTCATAAAAACCC
>JAUMHI010000057.1:11882996-11893462 GCA_032359435.1 Enteromius unitaeniatus | reverse complement strand
TTTATTGGTCGGATAAAATATGCTAATTTTAGGAATTTTGGGTTTTCATGAGCAGTATGCCAAAATCATCAATATTAAAACAATAAAAGGCTTGAAACGACTTCAGTTGTGTGTAATGAATTTAAAATATATGAAAACTAATGTTTATTACAGAACAGATTACATTACAGAAAATAATGAACTTTATCACAATATGCACATTTTTTGAGAAGAACCTGTATGTTGCTATTAGTTTAAGTATTTGCTTTTGACTGTATAAATGTTTTTATACAGTTTTTTATAAATGAGTTTTGCACTCATACGGTGCAAGTGTTCCTGTGTTGAAAGGGCCTTGTGAGTGTTTGTGTTACACAAAATAATGGTCTTTAGTATAGCACCATATGACCTCTTTATTATATTAAAAAAACTATTTATTCCTCTGACGGAAAAGGTGGCTCACATGATCCTTCAGAAATCATTCTAATATGATGAAGGATAATGTGACATTGAAGACTGGAGTAATAGCTGCTGAAAATTCATCACAGCACTGGTGACCATAAGATACTTTTTTTTTTTTTAAATCTTAATTATTTCCATCTTTTGTCTTCTAAAAATTCAGATATTTTAGGTATCTCTCAGCTTGCAAAAAAAGAGCGCTGCGGGACACAAAGTGATTAAGGTTCGAGCTGCAGATGAATTGATGACTCCATTATGGTCAGGCTCATTACGGTTAAGAAAATGTCACAGGTGCAGAAATTACCATTAAGATTCAGTGAAGTCAAACATGTTCTTCTTTTTAAACAAATACTCCGGCTGTTGCTCCCTGGAATTCAAGTGAGAGCTGGACTTAAAAAGGAAAAATGTATTCCCAGCTCAGTGTAGTGTGTCGGGCAGACACAGGTCAAGCACTCATATTAATAAAACCCAAAGGGCTCTTGGCACCTCTCCTCCTCTACTCCACCCCAAGGCCAGCGCAGCCATGTTCGTGCAAGAGGGAGAGCAGAATATCTTTGCTAAATCTGATCTTGTTAAAGGCCACATTAAATATTGATCAACCCTGAAGATACTCAATGAGTCTAGTTCTGCAGTCTGCCAGTGTGCTGGTGCCAGAGCCGGCCTGAGTTATGATCGGATGTGATGGGCCAGTTTTGGATACAACCTGGAAGTACGGAGAGAGGGATCGCAATGAAGATAAACGTCAAACCACAACAATGCATGTTGAAAAGTGGATACCAACCTTCTCTGGAGCGTACAAGTCTTTTTTTCTTTTGATTTAAATGGTTTTGCATAGATTTTAAATTCATTTGTTTATCAAGGATACAGTGCCCTTCACCAATATTAGCACCGTTGGTGGTTGTGAAAATAAATCTGCATTGTTTATATTTTTGATCTTTCAAAAAAGATCTTTCTGTGTTACAAAATGTACAAAATTCTAACCTATTATTGAAATAAAACTTTAGAATTTTGGGAGAAAATCACATGATAAAATTTTTCATTTTTCTATAAATAAATGCATGTTATGTAACTACAATTATTGGCACCCCTGGAAATTCTTATCAGTAAAATATCTCGTGTCCATGATTTCCTGTTCCAGAGGATTATAAATATAAAGAAAACAGAGGCTGGGAAATTTCCTTAATCATCCATCACAAGGAGTAAAACCAAACAATAAAGTTCTGATGTGAGAACAAGATCGTTGAGCTTCAAAAAATTGAACACTGCTGTAAGACAAAAGCTAAAGCACTGAAAATCCACAGTTACACCATCAGGACAATAATTAAGAGGTTCCAATCAACTAAATCTGCCTGGAAGAAGATGTGTGCCTATACTGTCTATACAGTGGAGGAGAGTTTAAGTGGCCAAAGACTCCAAGGATCACAGCTGGAGAATTGCAGAGATTAGTTTTGTGGTAAGAAAACCTACAAAAATCAAACAGCCACTACATCATTGCATATTGTTCAGGGTTTCAAGAAAAATGTTCCTTGCTCATTCAAAAACAAGGTCCAGCGTGTTCAGTTATCAGACACAACTGGAACTTCAAATGACACTGGCTTCTATAGTCAGATGAAACTAAAAATACCAACAGATCTTAAGCTGACTGCGTCTGTTAGAAATTGTATAATGGGTCATGGCTGGATCTTCCATTGGGACCGTTGTCCAAAGCAAACATTAAAATCAACCCAAAAATGGGTCACTGAGCACAAAATAATGCTTTTACCATGGCTGCCCTTTGACCTGAACCCTGTAAATGAGGTGAACTTAAGAGGAGAAGCACCTTTGTGGAGCTGGTATTTGAATTTTAATCTCTTATCAGGTGTCCCCTTACCTTATCAGGCATTACAGGAGAAATCTCAGGGCTGCTATCTTGGGTGAACAGGATGTTGTAATAATTGGGTGCCAATAATTGTGCCAAGTATGAACTTTCAATTGTTTTACTTGTTTCACTTAATAAACAATGCATATTTATTTTCACCTTTGCTCCAAATTAACCAAGGGTGCTAATATTAGTAGAGGGCGCTGTACACACCACCTACATCTGCAGTTTCTAATTCTAGAATAACAAAAAAATATTTTTGGCTTCTCTTTCATCCCTAAAAAAGAAATTAATTAAACATTTATAAATGTAAAAAGTACATGGGGTACATTTTTGCAGAATATATACGTTGTTCTTTATTAAAATGTTATGTTGTCACTGCAACAAAGTTATAAAATTGGATATAACTTTGCATATACTGTACATTGAAAGGTTAATATCTAAATGTTATCAGACATACTGTTTACCTCTTGTGGCTACACTATTGGCATTTACATATTGGCCCCACTAAAAAATGCCTTACAGTAATCCTGATTTTTGTTTTTTTAAAGAAAGGGTGATATGTTTTTTTGTGGAAATCAGCATTTTGCCACAAGCACTGTCAGTTGAGACTTTAACATATACTATTCCTTTAAGCATTGGTGGTTTCATAAGGTTGAAGGGAAAAGTCTGAGCTCTAAATCAATCCTCCCACTCATAAAAACTTCTTAAAACATCTATTGCTCAAAGATAAGAAAGAACAAGTGAACTCAGAACTCATTTCCTCTTATAACAATACCGTACACTGATTTCCTTGCCTGTAATACACCACTGAAGTCCAATATATGAATCCAGCCACCCACATATGTATGTAATTTGTCCTATATACAGTAGCTGGGTTAGCAGAGTAAGCTCCTCATCAGGCTAATGGGAGTCTGGGCCCCTCAAGCACCTCCAAAGAGCAATCAGAGGGAGATGAACACCACACTTTAGCTTCCCTAATGAAGGAAACAATTCTCTCAAGTGAGCCCAAAATTAGTTTATGTTCAGTGTGCGAAAGAGAGTGCTTTTTTCCTGGGTTGGCTGAGCGGCTGTCTGCGACCGAACCTGCTTCCCCACCTGGTGATAAACACTCCAGACACCGAGAGAAGTGTGAGGAGAGTAAGAGAAAGAGCGGAGAAAAGCTCTCTAAAAATACCTGAAAAGTCCTCCTCAAGTTGCAGCTGTGAGTGAGTTTGCTGTGAAGCTGCACATTTCTCCAGACCCATTTATCACAGTCAGCTCTGAGGAGGCGACCGGAGGCCATGTTGTGTCTGTTGTATTAGCAAACACAACCTCCCCCAATCGCTTTGTCCTTGTACTTGCTAAACGAGGGAAATATGGTAAAAAACAGAGATCTGGCACTCTGTTCTCTGGTAATACATTGCAACAAGATCTTTTCGTGCCAGTCAGTGATGATAAGTCTTATGTAATGATTAATTAGCATTAAAATAACCTCATACCATTATTTAGGCACATTACATTTCTAAAATGTACTTTGTATCCGAAGTATACATTTTTCTTAATTTGTTAATCAAACCTATGACCTTGGCTTGGCTTGCAACACGAGCGTAAAACTGCCTTTTTTTAATTATAAGCAGCATTTTTACTCATTTCTATTATTTCTAATGGTAAAATTATATAATATACATAAAAAAATATAATGAAAATAACCTATCCAATATGCATTTTTTTTATTTGTAGTATTAGTATTATTATATAATTACATTATGCGCACATATTTTATTACTTGTATTATTATCATCACTTTACTATAAACAAATGAAAGCAAAAAGTAAATGTATAATAATATTAATAATTACAAAAAGCTTAAACTATAAATAAACTGTAGCTATTTATATTAATTTAAACCAAAATGGACATGAATTTGACCAAATAATCACTTTAGAACCATATTACAATCATGTACGACAACTTCTGAACTGGCCACACTAAAACCGAGATTCCTTGATTTTAAAGTACTTTGCGTGTGTGTGTGGTATGAAAACTGCTACCAAAAAGCCCTAAAGCTGTTCATCTTCTCTCACACACAAATGTTCCTATTCATCACTCCACTGCTGTGCCCGTCCTATCAGGTGGGACACATGTCATTCATCATTTCCATGGCAACTGTCTCTTCGCTGGACAGCTTTGCAATCAGCAACCCATCAGACCTTCAACGTGCCTCGGCCTCTTTTGTCCCTGTCCGCTCGCCATCATAGCGCGATAAGATTATCACAGACAACCTCAACTCTGCACCAGTGCTGAGAAGAGAAAGGAGGAGGCGGCCACTCTTTTATTCATTTCTCTTTCATACTTTATCCGTTCAGCCCACGACAAGCCTTTTCCTGTCTTCCTTTGCCCTCCCTACACTGAAGGCAAAGCGGCTGAACGTGTGATATGTCAAGACAGGGCCGGCTACAATACAAAGGCCATCCTGAATTATCTGACAATAAATCTGGGAGATTTAAGGCTTGACATCAACAGCACTTAAAGGAGAATTATAACAAAGCGAGGACACAGATGTGAAAAATGGAAAAACACGCCAAAATGACCTGTACAAAGAGCTTGGAATCAAAAAAAGTGTTTAAAGGGAAATCTTGTAGATCTGGTGTAACAATGCCCACATCGATTTAAGCCTTTCCAATACTTGCTGGAAAATGAATATGGATTATTATCAACATAATTCCTAATGTTCACCTTTTTTCATCTTAGTTTTCTTTGTTGGATATGGACATATTTCTATTAAATATTATAAGTATGTATATATTCAGGCATACGGACAGAATTTTATTGTCTGAAGATTTGCATACGCCCATTAAAGTAAAATGATTGACCTATATTTGTATGTGTTTTGCTGTGATAGGAATTTGCTGGGATAAATATGTGCTAAATGTCAACTTTTAGTATGCAGATGACCTCAAAACCTATTAAAAAGTACTTCACTGAAGATACATGGACTGAAGTCATCAAGTAAACTGGACAAAAACTCCAATAAATGCAAAAACTGCTCTGATTTTATGTGTTGCATACAAGTTCATTTTGTTTAATAATGTTATGTTGAACAGACAAATGTTCAGTATGACTCCACAGCTTTAACAGCTCAACAGTGCTTTTTCATGGCTATACAGGGGCATTAAGACTCACCCAGTCCCAGGATGAGCGCCTCCTGCTGGCCTCACTAACTGAACACCATTAACCTTGCTCAGCTCCAGAGTGTGAGCAGATAAATACTGCAGGTTGGTAGATGAAGTACCCAATACACTAATTCTATAGTTCTCTAGTCTTAACACAGAAATGTAAATAAGAAATTAAGTCAGTATAAATTTTGACAAATACCACATTCCATACAGCAGTACTGTTTTTCTCATGTGTTGTTCAGCTTAAGGGAAATAAGTCAATTAAACTCAAACATAGTTTGATTACAATATGTTTTTCTAACTTTCACAGATATTCATAGTGAAAATTCAAGTATTGTTTTCAAAGTAGAAATCTTGTATAGTGACTTCACAAATCTGAGTACTTTATAAGAATTAAGTAAACTCTGTTTAACTTCACAAAGCAGGTGTTCCCAGCATGAACCGGGCCATGGATAATTATTTTGGTTGCAAATCAGTGTTTTTGTTGATGTTGTAGTTTGGTGTTTGTTTTTCAGTGCCTGGAGTTCATTTTCTACTCAGAATAGTAACTGATTGTTAAAGACAACATATTTTCATTTCAAATAATTAATGTTCTTATTTATCAAAGAATCCTGAAAAACAATGCATCACAGTTTCCACAAAGCTATTAAGTTACAAAGCTGTTTTTAATATTGACAATAACAAATGTTACATCAAAACTGCATATTTTTTATATTTCTATGATTTATGAAGGAATATTTATATATTTATTTGCAACAACAGGAATATATTACATTTATATATATATATATATATATATTTACACTACCATTCAAACATTTGGGGTCAGTAAGATATTTAATGGTTTTTAAAGATGTTTCTTATTTATTAAATGAATAAAAAAGTCACAGCATAGATAATGTTAAACATTTTAGAAATGTTTTATATTTGGTAAAAAAAATTGTGATGTTTTTTTACTTGCTATTCATCAAAGAATCCTGAGGAGAAAAAAAGACAAAAAAAAAAAAATATATATATATATAGTTGGCTGCTCAACTGTTTCCAACATTAATAATTCTAGTAATAAATCAGCAGATTAGAATGATTTCTGAAAGGATCATGTGACATTGAAGACTGGAGTAATGATGCTTGTATCACAGGAATAAATTACATTTTAAAATATATCCACAAATGAAACAGTTATTTTAAATGTAAAAAATATTTCACAATATTACATTTTTTTCTGGATTTTTAATCTAATGAAGCCTTGATGAGCAGAAGAAAAATCTTTAAAAACAATAAAATATCTTACTTAGCCCAAAATTTGTAATAATTATTAACGGATAATTATTATATATATATATATATATATATATATATATAATAATTATCCGTTGAAAGGAAGTTTAATTTAAATTCAATAAGGCCCTGTTGTTTCAGAAATTAGATGTATTATGCATATCACTGGGCTGAACAAGTCAAAGCTAATTTCAACTAGTATGATAAATTGACAGCATATATTGTGTTTTTTTCCCTGCTGAAAAAAAAAATCATCATGCAGTACAGAGAATTTTCAGTCAGTCCAGCACTGAGGTTTTGTGCTATTTTCATTTTCTGATGCCGAGCGAAAAACTGAGATCATCTCCCTGCCAATACTTTTTTTCTTTTAGAAATTGGTGCATTTTTCAGATCAATTCTGTGGTAATGCCAGGAACAAAAGAAGAAAAAGCACTTCCACTGAAATTCTCAAGCCTCCGGAAGAAAGTGTGTCTCGGCCATCATCCAATTCTCCCACCGCCCTTGAAGGATTGATCAGAAGTGCTGAACTGTGGATGAGAACGAGATGAAGAGGGCGGATGAACGAGCGGAAGAGAATAGATCCAGACGAGGATGCATTATTTATTTAAAGCCATAATTAATACGAGGGGCTTCATCACCATCCTCCGCTTCGGACGGTTTCCATTTTTAATGTTATTCATGGGGGGATGAGAGAGAAAATTTCAAATCTCCTTCCCTTATTACTGCAGCAAGAAAGTGTCACATTACTTAGGGGGGTGATTACACAGCTGCCCGAGCCCAACTGTATGTGAATACTGTATTTGCAAACACTCGAGTTCTGAGAGCTGAGGCCGTAATCGCCTCTTCTGTCAGACGGAGACAAGTGACGGAGTCAAATTACTCCCTCAAGGTTATTTCCCTCTTCCTCTTTAGCGATGCAAACTTTTCACATGAGCACTCAGGTCTCACGGACGGAGGAAATGGAGAAGAGAGAGAAAGAGAGAGAGAGAGAAACCAAGAGATGCCACAGGCCCATCAGAAAATAAATAGTATTTTAGCGCATTCGCTAGTTTAGCCCCAAACAATCTCATCTGCAGTGGAGGGAGACAGGGAGACGATATTAAAGATTCTCATTATGCAGCTCTCCGAGTGTCTTCAGTCAATCCTCCATCTCAGACAGCACGAGAATCACTCCTGACAAACATTAATATAGAATGAACATTGAAGGATGCATTCCCGGAAAAAGCCTGCGGAGTCAGGCGGGCCTGAAGATTGGGCGACTGGAGCCTGTTATTGACACCTCCTTACGGGGGCAAAATGTTGCTGAGATTCCAGGGTGGGGGTTGTCATATCGGTGGGGCCGTCAGATGAAACAATGGCCAAAAAAAATAGCCTTCGCTGCATATGATGGGATTTTTTAACCGTCCCCCTGGGCAAAGATGGTGCTAAGGAAAGATGTCCTCTACATTTATACTTGAGTAGGCTAATAGTCAAGGCACTGAATACAAATCAGTGTTAAGGATGGGTAGAACTTTTCAGGGACGATCAGTGTCGTTCTCCTTGGTAGGTGTAGTAATTGGTGGCGCTCTGAATGGACTGCCCCCAGGTGTTTGTCTATTTTTACTGTACGTTTCTCATGGAAAAGTAGGTTTCATTGATATGCAATAAGTCATGGGAAAAATACGCGGGAAAACCTGGCTCTTTCTCCTCTGCCACGGTCAAAATACAACAGGTGAGATACAAGTCAACAGGGAGAAGTTTATGTAGAAAATAAGAATATATTATCCATCGCAACTACACTTTTTTTAATACCTATAACTGAACTGAAGTAACTAAACGTAGCAGAAAAGAACTTTGTTCAAGCAACTCAATTCATGCATGTAGAACTGAAAACTTTAAGGATTTGTGTATGTGATGACTTAAGATTCTATAGAATCAAGCATAGAATCAATAGATTGTTAAGTGGAAAACCAGAAAACCAAATTTATCCAGAAATTAGCATTTTTAAAAACAAATTTACAGTGCCGTTGGTATGCACCAGAAGATTTATAATGAATTATGTTGCATTTTCCTGTCTGGCTTTTTGTTGCTTTTGTTGATGCTCTTGACAATTTTAGTAACTTGTTTTTCAATGTCTACTCAGAATGTTTCATTTGTCTGATGGGTTGCCACTGACTACTGTTACAGGGCTTGGTGCATCAAATTTTGGAGTCAGCAGAAAGCTATCTTGTTTTCCTTACAATTTTAGTGAGCATGCATTTAGTTCTTGGGTGGTTTGATATCTAAATGTTGTATTTTGGGAAATATTTCAACACATTGAAAAATTCTTACATTGACTGCTATTAGATTATTTTAAGCACTAGTGCATTAGATTTGCGAAGTAATTCTAATTTGGATTTAAGTTAAGTGATTTTAATTTATTTTCTATTACTGATGCATTTTAAGAAATTTTGTTAACTTTGTGTTTTATACAGCTCATCCAAAAACACAATGCATTGTTAGCATATCTCTCCTTCAGCAAATATACAGCGGGAGAGGACCCTCTTGATATATGGTAAGTTGGAGAACACAAGGCTAGATTTCACCTGGTTTATTTTTAGTAAACAACAGGCTTATGGCAGCAGGTGCTCTCTTACTTCTGCTTATGGCATCAATATAAATGAGGGATAATTACTTTTGTTACAATTAAATTAGACTCAGCAAAACAACATAATGGCGATTTGTTATGCTCTGGTGAGCAATAACAAACCAATCATAATTAACAGCTCCGGTTGTGCGAGCGACTCTCTTTGTGTAACAAATACGATCAGATTCCCTAAACCAAATGTACCAGTCAAAAACTTGATGAAAGTCCAGAAATTATATAAAAGGATTCAGGCAGCTAGTGATTGGTCTCGCACATCCAAATGAGTGTGTTGAAGGGTTAGAAAGGTGCTTGTGGTGTCAATAACACAAGTTGAGAGAGAGAGTGATGAGCCAAATCCTACAAAAGCAGGGTTCTTTCAAAAGTCTCCAGCAGTTATGCTCATTTTTTGCATAAAAATGTGTAGATGTCACATGCTTTAGTCTCCCATTAGAGCTCTTCCTGTCCTTGAAGGATTAAAAAAGAAGATAAGAAAGGGAAAAAATGCCTTGAACAGCTTCTGTCAGGGAGAAAAAAGTGCCTGTGTGGCATCGGCAGATGACACCATGCTTGGCGGCAGCCTGTTGAATTCGGTTTCCATTTATCCCTTTACACCTCTTGCCCCTCCAAAGCTTGGCTCAGACTTCATAGCCTGAGGACATGGAATCATGTAAGAGGGCTCGCCCGTGGCTTCGTCTCTAATCTTAGATCAGTCTGGGCTCACCTGCACCTTTGGGGTAGGGCATAGCAGAACTCACAGACCCTGTAGTGGGCTCAAAAAACAAGCACATCCACAGAAGACCCACCAACCGCTGATTCCTGTGTGGTCGGTTTGTGTTAAACAAGTACACTGAAAAAAAAAGGTTTCACTCAGGAATTGCCAGTAAATTTACCAAATAATTACAAAGCAACTAAAACCCTGCATTTATGGAGTAATTCACCCAATAACGAAAATTCTAAAAATGCACACAGCCTCAGGTCATCCTCCATTAGTTTGTTTTCTCATAGAAACAGATTTGGAGAAATGTAGCAATTTATCATTCACTCTGCAGTGAATGTGTCACGAGGGAGGAGGCGAGGAAGCAGTCGGATTTAAGTGCAAGCTGTTTATTTACACACAGAGCGTAGACAATGG
>JAUMHI010000057.1:11856852-11882683 GCA_032359435.1 Enteromius unitaeniatus | reverse complement strand
GCACATGTTGCATGAAGATCGCTGAAGTTACATGTTTCTGTTTATCTATTTTAATAAACCCACTTACTAAACGTTCTCCTTGTCTGAGCGTGACAAGTACTTACATAACCTGTGGATTATTGTGATGTTTTTATCACATTCTTCTGATGGCACCCATCCACTGCAGAGGATCCATTGGTGAGCGAGTGATGAAATGCTGAATAGCTCTACATTTTTGTGAGCAAATTTTCATTTTAAGGTGAACTGTTACACAGTAAACATGACATTTTGAATTAGAAAGGCTAAAATGGTATAATCTCGGTTTGATTTACAGCTTTATAGTTTTTAACCCTTTGCCTAATCGGTACTGAACAACATAAGGGTCTAAATGGCAAGGATGGAGCGAGTTATGACATGAACACAACACGTGGGTGCAGTTGCTCTCTAGGCTCCGTTTTATCCCCTGAGGCTTTTAATTGTGAGCTTTCGGCTCTGATTTTAAAAAGCACAGCTTAAGTGAAAGACTGTTATATGCAATTTAGGCTTGTTAGAAAACCATTTCACAAGGATTAATTATCAAGGCCAATTATTTAGAATTGTATCATGTGAAAGGTTAGCTCTAGGTGACAGAAGAGAGGAAACAGACCTGAGGCAATGCAGGCAGTGCGTGTGGCCGTGCATTTCAATGCCATGTGAAAATGAACTCGCCCGCAGAGCAAATTGCATTGACCTGGATCGCACGTGTTGACGGTGAAGAGGCAGAACTCCACGGGAGAGCCTTTAACCCTTTGCCTGGTCAACTGAGATGCCTGACAGTTTAAACTGAGGCTTTTAGAAGAACTAAACTGGCCTAAATACTGTATTTTTCATGTCTTTCTTATGACTTTAGACAGGCTATTGTATATCCAGACAGCGCAATAGTGATCTAAACAGCAACGTGTACATGGCAGCATTGGAGTTCTTTTTGTGTTTCACTTAGTTAAAGGTTCATTCTTTCCTTTCTAGTGACATTAAGCTTAAAATGTTGAGTTTTCTCTCTATTATAACAAGCAGTTAAAGACTAAATAAATCAGTCTTTAATGGTGCATGTACAATGTATAGTGCTGGCTATATAAAACATATTATAGGTTCTGTATTAACTAAGCAGTAACACCTTGAAGAGTTTAAGAGTATAATGCAGTAAGGAATGAGAGTTTTAGGAGCATTTTACTGGAAGTTTAGAAAATGCAAAGTTAATGTTTCATAAAACCATTCCTCTTTAAAACTGATCATCAAAAACATATAATGCACTGTTATCTATGCAAATAGTTTTAATTAATGCATTAAACCATGCAAGCAGAACATAATTTATTACAATGTACTTACATAATTTAGTACAAAGATGCACTTTAGTGTGCATTATAAATATAATTATTGTTATAATGCATTATAGGTCCACTGTTAAAAGTATTAGTAAGAACCAAATATAATTTTATTCAATTCAAACATGAAATATGATTATTTAGCATTTTAGTTGAGTTTAATCAATGCACTGTGTTTCATAATGTTACAGAGTTTTATGTTCTCAGATATACTTCTATTATATTATATCTATTGAACTTCTATTATAATACATTATATAATGTATGCATTATTGCTACTCTAAATGCATTAGAACATGTAAGCAGCATAATTTGTTGAAAAACATTAAAGATCTAATATATAAAGATGTAAACATTACAATGGATTAAAACTATAACTTTTATTTTTGCATATAAATATTCCCATATGTCCAGATTTTTGCGAATGTTTACCTTTTGACATCAAGCTGTAAAACCCTTTTCAGTTGATTCCTTTTTAAAGTGTCAATTTTTAACAAATTTCAGATTCCCATAAACCATCTCTTTGATTGTAGGAAACAGAATAGTTGAATACATGCTCTGTCTTGGCCCAGTTAGGAAGAGCATCATATTTTAGGTTAAGGACTGTGAGCTGCCTGTATTTGTGCAGACCTCAGCAGAGACAGGAATACCAAGTACAGTAATTCAGGTCTCTCAAGTAATATACCAGGCTAATTTAAACCATCAGGCGTCTTTATGTAATTAATCAGTACAGCAGGCCTGCACTGCACAGCAGATTGAAGTTTTGCAGGCCAGGGACAAGAAAAATCAAGCTCTGCTGGGAAAAAAATGCCCTTGACATATGCAGAAGAGAAGATCCCAGAGTTCCAGTGCTGAATAAACAAATAAATAAATAAAACAACAAGCGGGTTTCAATCGATACCTTGACCAGGGCAACTGGATGGCAGCCTTTCTTCTGAGCTCCATGGCCATGGAGAAGTAAAACAAACAGTGTTTGTGTAAAGGTCTTCAAACCCCAGCCGGCTCAACCTGCCATTGATTATGGTGATGGAGCACTCAAAGGGATGTTTGGCCACCAGACAGAAGCAGTAGTGCACATCTAGTGTGTACAGATCATGTCTCATTATCAGCGCATCACAAAGGAGAAGACATAGCCAGGGACACTGAGCTTCAAATAAGCCGGTTGCATTCTCAGGACATTCAAATATATATATATTTTTTAAATGCAAATGAACCAGACCTTTTATGAAGTTAGGAACTTAAAATCTGCTTTGAATTCCTTATTCTATAATAGTTCCTGGTGTGTAGGCCTGTTTGCAGGTTTAAAGTCATTTTTTATATGGAAAACAAAAAGCAACAATTAAACACCCTCTCTCTCTCTTAAGAATTCAGTTATTTGAATTGGTCCAAACACAGCAATTTATTAATTTTGTGAATCTCCTTGTGCAACATTTTACATCAGTCTATTTGTATCAAAATATTTAGCAATATACTGATGTTTATCACTGTTTTTTAGTTGAATCAATTATTGGTTTGTGCATTATAAAAAATCAGTTTTCTAATAATATCAGATAAGAGTCAATCGGGTTTGAGTAGCTTACAGCTAGCAACATTGAATTGTAATGAATAAACTATAAAAACTACAAACACAAAAAAAATATTATAGTTGACTCTCTCGTCAGTTTCAATTTCATTTCTCAATTATATTTATGTTTGTTTCAAAACAAACTTATAGGACCACTACTAAAACTATAAAAACCTTACTTGCCCATTCCTCTCTAAAATGGCTAGTGCAGCCATACTAATTAGCCAATATTAGACTACTATTCTAATTAGTTTAAGGTCTTGTAATCATTTGTGTTTTTGTGGCAGTAACATTAGGAAGGTGTTTAGGGAGGAACTGTGGTTACCATGGTAATTGTTGAAGGGTTGTTGTTGTGCTCAGGACCAGGAAGGCGTTCATACAATCGTCACGCGCCTCTGCCTTCACTACTTACTCGCTTCTCCTTCACTAATTTCAGCTGCATCTGGGTCCTTCATGACACACACTGCACACACACACACACACACACACACACGAAAAAAAACACATATAAAAGCCATTAAGGCTGACAAAATGACACGAACTGAAATGCAACATCGAACAAAAATAAATTACTTGTGGGTAAAATGTTATCCAAGATGTGTTTTGCGTTATGCATGTTTTGACAGCCCTATGTTCTCTCAGCATGTCAGGCCCTATAAATGCATGACGGAAAGCATGTGCTCAGAACAGTCACTTAAATCATTAGTTAGCGCATTACTGCCATCTAGCGGGCAACAGTAAAGAGCTGTTTAACTCCGTGCAGCTAGCCAGCCACAAAATAATACCCACAAATTATTGCTGCCGTAAATATTAACGTTATGCCTCTTAGACAGCGTTGAGTGACCCCAACCAGAACCTGGAGATATTATTAAACTGTTACAAAACGTCCTCATCATGTATATATCTCACATTTACAAACGGGACTCTGTTTAAATTTGTGACAAATTAATAATATTCAGTATAAAGACAGAAGAGTTTTGTTTATTCATCGTGCACACAAAATGTTTGCAGACGAATGGGATTTTTGTCCTTAAGTGGTTCTTTTATATACTCTGCACTTTGAAAAGCATCTTTAGAGACCAAAACAAACACTGACAATCAACCCAGTGCGTGTTGATTTGATGCGTCATGTCTGCAGAAATGATTCACATCCTGAACTCGCATTGTTCCTGGTAAGCTTACACATTTAAACATCCACACTAAAATGGTTGTTAACAAATTCACCAGTGCCTTGCATTTGCCATTTACAAAAAGTATGCTCTTCAGCAAAAAATAATGCTGTCAATCTTCTTGGATATGATGTCTGCCTGAGACATTTAGATACTGACAGATTAGATGGTAGATATATTCAGCTCTTTAAAAATACAAATAAATCATGTCTAAGCAGCTATAGAAGGGTCAATAATTTCTGGGTCATTTTTTCTATGTTCCAGTTTTGGTCATCATGACAGCAGAACAGATTTGATCTTTTTAAAACCTCACAAAGTCATACTTGTTGTGATATATATTATCTATGTTTAATTAATATTAAATCACAAGAAACAATGAAAGCTGGTAGGGTATTTTAATTTAGCAGGGTTAATTTAGTGAAGAGGGTGAACAATTGTAAATAATGCAGATGATATCAGAATATCTTATTCTAATATTACCTCTGCAGGAGTAGGGAGAAAGTTAAGGTCGATGGTTATTCTGAATAAAATTCATTGCTTTCTTTCAGCTATCCATACATTTGATAATAAATAGCTAAAACATCACAAAAACAATGAAAACACGTAAAACCTTCCCCAAATAAGTTTCTTTAAGACCCTGTAATTTAAATGCAAGACTGCACAAGCAATAAGGACGCAGTGTAAAAAACACACCGTTTAATATCAATATGAACCAGACGTTTATGGTGTGAATTGGAAATATAACACTTTATTGAGTATTTACATCACCGATGCTTTTCCACTCCTGACGTTAATGGACTTGAAAGCACTTTCATTAAACACTCCACATATTTTATTACATAAGACATTACACTTTTCACAGAAATGAAACACTTGCTAGATCTGTATTATAAAACCGTTCACTAAACCCCAGCTGCTTCGCTATAAAGACCTCAAGTCCAAGCCATTTTGACTATGCAGACATGCCTTTAATATCCTTCATTTGACACCAGGATGGGTAAAGACACGTGGACACTATTCTTTATAACTGCACAAGCTGTCCCAAGTGTGCCCCAATGTGTCGAAATGCATGACTGACCAGCACATTGATGTGCTAGAGGCAGGTGCAGTTTATGTGGTCCTAACAGAGGAGAAGTGGACATTTATGACGATGTCTGTCTGTCAGGGTTCACCGTCTCTGCCTCTGGCTGTTTCTCTGAAATATTTGTCTCCGTGTCTGTGTCTCTTTGCTGCTCTGCCAACATGTCAGTCAACTTCATGTTCAGCAAAGGGTCCTGAAGCTGTGGTGCCACCTGCTGGTTATAAAAAAAAACATGATGGACAAATGCAAAATGAAACCATGTAGACTAAACTAAAGAATAATGTAGCTCTCCCGTCTTACCACAGGTCCTCCTTTCTTTCTTAAATGAATGCCCTCTGCGAGCAGAGCTTTTGCAGTCTCTTTAAACAGCAGCTCAGGTTTGACTTCCCCTCTGCTTTCTAATTCACCATACTTTATAACAAACCTGCAGAGTTACAGTAATAAAACAACTACATCAAAAGGCACATAGAAAATTCAATTAAAGAAGAAAAAAAAGGCAAAGCTCCCATCACGACTTACCTCTGACAGGGTGATACAAAGTTGGGCTTAAGGAGCTCAAAAGGTCTTGGTCCATTACCATACATCTCAAAGAACTTCCTACAATTGCAGGAAAAAACGTCATGTGGATTTACTGCAAAGGTACACTGCTCATGCAATATTAATCGGAGGGTCAATGACCCGAAAAATGGGTTAGCGGTTTTACAGCACTAAATTTTTTCATATTTTAATGCAGTCTTTTATGCTAATCAAGGCTGCCTTTATTTGATCAAAATGCATTTATTAATCACAGTAATACTGTGATTCTTGTGTGATACAGTGATGCGTCTCATTTCTTTTGGGTGAAAACCATAAAAAATATATTTTTTGCAATATTACAGGTCTGTATGAGCACTTTTGATGCATATTCTTCCCGAATAAAAGTTAATGAAGTACAAATGAAGGGCACAGAGTGACTAAGACCAACAGTCATGGGTAAAGCAATAAACGCTGAAACCAAAACAAGTTAGTATCGATTAGAGTTCTGTTTAGGCTTACGCTCGTATTTCGTCCTCTTTGTATAAGATTTCAGGTACAGCATCCGTTGCTGCTGGTTTCTTCTGTGGTTTCACAAAGACGGGCTCTCTCTTAGGAGGAAAAGCAGCATACACATCATACCAGAGGGGCCTTTCCTCGTGCTTGATGATTCCACCTCGCATTAAATCACGAACCCTTCATAAACAACAAACAGTAACAGTAATATACCTCAACTGTACACTATACAAAAGATCATAACAAACCGACGTCTTCTTCTTAGGCACGATTTAGACTTAACGTTAATATTTTTGGCATTAACCTTGAAATGAACTCGAGAAGCATATGCTATCACTAATGCTTACCGCGTAAATACAGTCCCGAATTTCTCAAGTCGACTTCCAGCCATAACGTGTCTATACGATAATACAATTTAAACTAGATATAAATAAATATCACAGAAAAGTCAGGGGAAAGTGACAGACGCTCTCTGCAGAAGCATGGAGACACGACTTCCGGTGTTACTACGGATACCCATTAAAGACAAACTACATGAATGCGAAGGGGGGAAAAAAGATGCAATTGTTTTGATAGTATAAAGTCTGTTTATTACAAAACCCAATATTTGACATGAACATCAAGTTACAGATTTATGGAACACATATGTAACGCGTATAAAAGACAGTATTAACGATAAACTCACTCAATTAAAAAGCATGGCATGACGAACATGTCTGAAACTGCACTGAAAATGTGGGACTGAATCTTAGTTGAGCATAAAAAATAAACAATAAAGTAAGAGACAAGAAAAACGCATTATGTTACAGTTTATAAGTCACAAGTTAAATAAGCATATCAGTGGCACGTACAAGTAAGACTTTTGAGGCCCATAGAGGTGATCCTAGTTTAACTGAGCATGCTTGATCCAAAAGAATTGCTAACTGCACTTAGTTAGACTGGAAAGCACTACTCTAAAGAAGTGTAGGTCAGTTTTCCTAAAAACAAACAAAAAGGCATTCATCTTAAACAGAGGAATAATATAATACTGTACATTTACAAGCAAGAACCAATTCTCCATAATCTGAGCAGTGTCGTGTTATTTTACTTTATATTATGCTATTTATTCAGTATGGTATTATCTCATTTAAAATATGATGTATGGCAATCAATATACTAATTAATATGTTGAGTTATTCCAATACTGGATGTCCTAATGAACATTGCCCAGCTATTGGGCAGTACTGGTGGTTTCTAGAGAACTTAGATGACCCTATGAATTTTGGGTGACTTCCAGAATATGAAAATATAAACAAGTTTGGTGTCTGTCCCATGTGACCACCTTACTGGCAGTAGAACAGATGTCCAAATTCCATCACCAAAATGGCCAGGGAAGTGAAAGTTGGCAAACAATTAAAATTGGTCAAGTGGGCTGATAAGAAAGTGAGGTAAACCCAAAAAAGTGTTTGGATATTGAACAGCTTGAGGTGGTCCAGGTGATCTCAAGCACTAGGATCCAAAGATGTCTTCATGGTACCGCTTTTCATTCTGTGAATAAAAAACCATAGTCATGTAAAATGATTGAACATATATTATTACAGATTGTAAACAATTCAGGACAACTTAGCTCTCGCAGGAACATAATTGCTATAAGAGATTGTTACCTGAAGTAGCTATAAAATGTGTCAACAATTTGATGGTTCACCTTGAGCCTTGACAGATATTCCTCAGCCTGAGTAAGAGTGATGCCCAGCCGACTGACTAAGATTTCCTTGATAGTGGCAGCCACATCTTGGGCCATGTTCATACCTCCACAGATATACAGATGTCCTGGATTATGGTGCAGAATCTCAAAAACCTTATCATTCAGTTGTTCTCGCAATATATCTTGGACATAAACCTGGAGTGGATAAAAAAAGAGTATTAACTGCCTTTTTTTTAGTTCTAAATATAATTATCTTTTTTATTATTATTATAAACATCTGCAAAAAGATTTAACAAAGCACATATTTCAGAAAAAAATTAAATAAATAATGAGATATTGTTAAATAATAAATACATATTAAATATAAACAATTTATAATTGATCATTTTAAATAATACTAAATAAATATATAGAATAAAATATAACTGCAGGAATAATTATTATTATAAATCTTACACTATCAATATTACTAGAAATTTTGAGATATTTCTAGATATTAATACAGTTAGAGTGTCAAGTGTGTCTACCTTGGGTTGTCCAGTTTTCCTAGAATAAGCTGTTATTATACTGCTTAGGGTGCCATTATCTCTCATGTCCAGAGTCTCCTCTTTGTAAAGATGATCAGTATCTGATTCTCGACACCCGAACACAAGCGTTATTGGATTCTTTTTCAGACCTTGAAGAAATAACACAACATGAGGTTCAGAAACTTGAGGCGAAATAATTCAATGGACTGTTGAAACCACTTTGTATGAGATAAAATTCAATACCAGTTTTCTTCAAGTCATGAAATTGCTGTTGCCAAAAGCTACGGAAGGGTGCAATACCGCTCCCAACTCCCACAAGAATACAGGGAGCACTAGGGTCGGATGGAAGATGGAATCCATCAGAGCTGGAATTGTTGCATAAATGGAACAAGTTGAAATGGTGCAAGAAAAAAATATCTTTTACATCTTAGAAATGTAATATGAAGGGTACCTATGAACGAAACATGGCACCATGTCTCCTTCTTTGATGGTATTGAGCCAGGTACTACATAGACCGAAACGCAGTGGACCTTTTCCTTCTAAAGAAAGCAGAACATATGTTAACAACAGATTGATTTCTTCAGTGATTCAAGAAGTTTTACGTCTAGTAAAGAGTTCAACTGTATCAACTAATACTGGTTTAAGCACAGGTTTCCTGTACCCTGTGTGTAATAGCTGACCACGGCCACAGTGAGGTGGAGCTCTTGAGGGTGGAGGTCTGGGGATGAGCTGATGGAGTAGAGACGTGGCTTCAGCAGAGGTAGCTGGCTGAGAAGAAAGGCAGCAGAAAGTTCCAGAGAGGAAAACTCCTCTAGAACCTCAAGGAAAGTAGGTTTGTGGAACTCCTTCCATGTTGTGTAGACTTGGAAATCCTGTGGTGGAGGGATGAAGTATTAACCAATACACAGAGTGAAAACAACTCAATTCCACACAATGGACCTTTTTGATGAAAAATAAGCAGAATGAATTTCTTCATAAGCATTCATAAACTATTATGTAAATTGTCACTTTCAATATAATGGGACTTTTTATGAAAGAATGGACTTTTAGCCCGCTCATTGCTTTGGATTTTTCAATGAATTACTAATTCAAACAAATACTTTATATAGACTTGCCTTACAAAACTGCCAAATCAAATTGGTTCCATTTAAAAAAATAAAATTACCCTTATGAGCTGAGTCTTTAATGAGTCAGCAGTGTAGTCTGATTTCCGGCTGATTGAATGTAATAAAGCAGTTCTTTTTTATAAGGAGCTCACGACAGAAAACAGATTCGACTGAGTTGGTTCTTTTTAGTAAATCAAACACACAGCGACCAAAGTACTTTAGATTCTTGAACAAATTACCGTAATAGTAGGTTCTGTGCAAAGTTATTAAAAATCTGTGTAAATACACCTTTTACAAGATTTAAAAAAATATATATAAAAATTATTCTTTGCTAGAATTCAAGTCTCATCAATAGTTTTGGAACATTTGTGTTCCAATAAAAACATTTTGGAACAAGATGACTTACTGTTGCTAATGCGAGCAGGCGCTGTCTGTGCTCTTCCTGCTTTGCCATCTTTGAGAGTTTGCGGAGGAGACTTTGTGAGGGCGGGGTGGTGACATCCAGATAGTAGGTAAGAGCTTGGGCAAGAGGACATGGTGGTATGCGTTCATTTCTCTGCCATCTTTCACCATCTGCAGGACAATCTTATTAGGTATCATTATGTTATTATGTGTAAGACTTCCATTATGTAATTAGTTAAGATGGTTCAGTACCAGGGTAGGCACTGAGGAATTCCAAGCGTAGGCTCTGATTGATGGGAGGGGCATTGGGCAGATGCTTCAAGATGCCAGCTACTAATTCAGATGAGTTCCCTGGGAAAATCCCTACGTGATCTCCAGGGACAAGGTTTAAGGTCTCTGTGTTCCCATCCATCTCTAACTCCACCAATATTGTAGCACGACTGAAAACACATAAAGAAAATTTAATAAATGCTGTGTTCTTAAAAAATAAGATAAAACAGACAACATAACAAGGTACCTGTTTGTGAAAAATTTCAAGACATTATTATTATTATTACTATATTTATTAATAAAAAATTTGAGAGTAAACCTTGACTTTGGGCTCTGTAGATTCTGCCTTCTCTTTATTTTCATGGGAACCACAGCTTTAGAATGGAGAGCTGACAGAGCTGTAAAACCAAACCAGATAATAATGATCACTGCAGAAATCTTGCAAAGAAATCTGCCAATGGCATGGTTTTTGAATTCTCAATTCTGATTGTGAAATACTTATTATAATGATTAATTGCTAAACTACATATATCGATGTCAAATTTCAAAGTCATTTAAGCAGTTCCATATTTCTATGTAATTAATATTTTGTTGCGTAAAATGTTTTAAAAAAGGAAAAGAAGAATAAAAATAATTAATATAGCATTTTTTAAAGTTTTGACCATCATTAATCATTTTATAAGGACATGAGTACCTGTGATTCGGTCAAGTGTACAGCTGTCATTCTGAACTCTGTGCCTCTGTGGATCCCAGGAATCTGCCAGACCTTCTTTTCCTGGAAGCTGACTTTGAATATTAAACTCCTTGCAAGCATCCTATACATAAAGAAAGGAATGTTATTATTTTATTGTTCACCAATATAAAGTACTGAAAACAATGGATGCTCAATTTTTATTTTATAACTGAGACCTTAAAGGCAGTGCAAGCCCAAGCTAAGAAAGCTTCCTCCTGTCCATTCAGCTCATCTCCTTCTCCTGTGGCGGACACACGGATCGCTCCCAGCGCTGCAAACCTAGCATCCACTGCATGGGCGAACGAACAGAAGTGTGGGTACATTCGAGAGCCCAGACCAAACACACAGTACCTGAATGGAGGAAGAAACATTTTAAACAATATGCTCTATCCAGGAGTAGAAGTAAAATAAATGTAAGGGATTTAAAACACTGACCTGACTTTGTTTCTGAGGTTTTTCAGGCTGAGAAGCTGCTTCTTGAAACTCTGAGAAAAGAATAATCACATTCTAGTTATTGTGGTTGCTGCACAAATAATGACTGCAAAGGATTTTTTCTTTCTAAAGACATTTTCATTTTGACACATTGTAATTAAGTATGTTTAATGATTATAGGCCTTCATTACTAGCATTACTATAAGGTCACACCTCTCCATTTCCTGGACAGTCTCCATTGCCAAAGGTGCTGGTGACAACAATTAGGAGGCTTTCCTTCTCAAGCTCACTGAAGTTGTAGTCCTCCATGCACACGACCTGTATAAATTATAATGTACCACAAATGTATGTTTGCTGAAAAGACATCTATATATCTATCTATCTATCTATATAAAATGGCCTTTAAAGTTCCAAATTACGTCCTTAGCAACATATGTTTACTCATCTAAAATTAAGTTTTAATATATATGGTAGTAACTTTACAAAATCTTAAGGGAACATGATCTATGTAATATCCTAATAATTCATTTAGTCATAAAAGAAAAATCAATAATTTTGACAAAATTGTGCAAAATTAAGACACACAAATGTAAACTTGGGTAAAAAGAAACAAAGGAAAATCTAGCCTTTAAGTACTGCAGTTACTCTGTAACGGTATATTAGGCCTACTGCACAATAAACAGAACACTATCATGCTCTTAAATATTGAAAATAAATCATGTTAACACTTTGCATTTATGTGCAAAACTAGGACACACGAGTGTTAACTTGGGTAATAAGAAACAAAAGAAAATATGGCTTTTAATTAGTGCAATTATCTGTATCTGTATAATATTGCACAAGAAACAAAACTAAATCGAGCGGTGCTTGTTTAAACGGAGTGTCTCCGTCTCCTTCGCTGGAGCTCACGCAGGCTTCATTTGGGCTTGGGTTAGCAGAGGTGTAACAAGTTTCGTGTTAACGTGTAGATGTAAGGTGTTTCATATTAGAGTTTCTTGAGGTAGACGTGGATAATATCTTCTTTTCTCGGCTATAGAGTGCATGATACATATACATTATTGCCTTTAATTTTGACGAGGGAGAAGATACTTCCAGTTTGAGAACGCTACCTTTGATTATCCCTGGCTGGTCGCCATTGTGGCTGTCCAGCGTGATCAGAGGTAGTAGAAGTAGTGTTAGTTAGCGTGCAGTGAGACACCATGGGCATTGCCTCAGCTCCCCCAGCCAATCATCATCGCATTTGCAACGGTGTCTTCATTATCTCTCTTCAGGCAGCTGATAAAGCCAAAGCTTGACATCTCACGCGTCATTTAACCAAATTTCAGGAACGATAACGGCGTTGCAAGTATGGGGAAAATAATTAATTACATTACCCCGTTACTGAAAAAATAACGCCGGTAGTAACTCCGTTATACTTAAACGCCATTACTCCCAACACTGTATATATTATACTATACTATATTATACAGATCATACATTGAATCAATTTATCTAGAATTTACCCTTATCAAACCAACACATAATTTTACCCTACTAAACTTCACATGTAAAGGGTAGGGTTCAGATCAGGTCGACTTTCCAAGCTTTACTTTTAATAGTGGGTGATATTATTATGAATGTGTCACATACACCCACTTCCTGCCAAGCGTTCATAATAATGCTCAAATTGAGTCTTAGGAGAACAATACATTACATTTGAATCAGGGGTGATGGTCCTCTTACCCGGGAGCTGAAGGCACAATTAATCATGCTGTTTAGTTTCTTAGCAAAAGTCTGTGATTTTCCCGTTTCTGTGGCGTAGAGAACAGTGCAACGCACCCTCTTGGCCAGAGCTGATTTAAAGAGTGTCTGAGAGAAGATCACTACTCTAGAAGAGAGAAAAGAAAACAAGGATTTTAGCCATACTGGCTACTCACCAAATGTTCATAGCTAACCTTTCAGGTATTCATTACATTGTTGCAGACAGATCTCTTCTGAAAGAACAACACTTCATTGTTCTGGAAGTGTAAACATGATATTACAGTACCTGATCAATCCTCTGAAGCTGATTGTTTGCCTCCTCTCTTTTCTCTTCTTGTCCTTCCACTTGTGTGTCAGCCATGGATCAGGCTTTAAATAGCAACAGACGAGACATGTTTAGGCAAGAATATCTCAAAATATTTGTTGGACATCATCATATTTAACACAGCTACATACCACTAGTCTGGTAAAAATACAGCAGATTTTCTGATAAATGTGTAATAGATAGTACCTGATAGTAGAAAAAGGGTGACAGGATGTAGTTCAGCATTTCCTGGTGAAACACAGGGGTTAGAGATCCAGACATTGGCGGCACCAGCCAGACCCAATCGGCTGGACAGCCTCCGCGCAGATGCACCTCCATCTCCATGTGCTGCATGAAGGACTCTGATGCAGAATGGTGGTCGGTAATGGTGACCTTGTTTTTCTGTATGCCATTAAGACAAAATAGTCATAAAAACAAAAAATAATTACCCGAAAGATCAATTTTAATAATTTTCCACATATGTCTTTTCAGTACAGAATACCGTTTTATATTATTATTATTTGTTTTTTACATTTTTTGAATATTTTTTTCTCTAAAATGTTTTTAGATTATACAAAAATATTAATTGGATTAGTTCAGTTTTGTTACTTAAAACAAACAAATAAACAAACAAACAAAAAACTTTATGATGACTTATTCAATTCATATGAATTTGTATGATCTCATTTGTATGTTATTTCGTAAGATCTGCTTACGCCCTGCTTATTAGTTTTCAGAGCATTCATGTTTAAGATTTCTCTATTTCATACACCTGGTTTTACTGAATATACCAATACAAAATCCTTGCTTCGTAAATCCACTTTACCTGAAAACTGTGCATCACTGCAACATTGATGGCAACCAGAGCCTGATCCTTCCATAGTGACGACAATTTTTGTGTCTCCAAACCCATTTGACGACCAATCCGCTGTAAGACAACAACAAAAAAACAGTACCAAAAACCTTGTCTTCTCTGCTATAAAATGAAAAATTTTAAAAGTGAAAAATTTTATAGCACCTCAAGAACATTGTAGCGTTGGTCATCACAGAAGTCCCTTACTCCAATCTCAGTGCCCATGTACCAACCGTTAAAAGGACATGCTGGGAATTCAAGACCTCCAATCTCCAGCAACATGTTGGACACCGCAGGCAATGCGTACCATTGAAGATTCAAATCTTTAAACCACTTGTACCTGAGGGGGTGCAAGAAATAATCCAACTTTACTTGTGTGCAAAGGCATTGGCATATATTTTGCAACGGACCCTTGATGATGTAACTGAATACAGTACTTCAGATTAAATAATCTATTTTGCTGATACAAAACATTTCAAGGTCTGCATGGTTGCACCAATAAGGCTCCATCAAGCACTTTAGTCACATTCGCATAGTACTTAACTAAACTAATTAGGTAGCTTTCTAATGTGAAGTGTTACAATGAGAACATAGCTTTGGGCCTCATGTCTGAATCAAAGAATGGGGCATGAAGACAGGCTGTCTTAGGTTTGAATGGTTTTGCCACTCTAGCCTGATCTTTAAGTGCCTAGGAGCGTTTGATTTTAAAGGTCCTTTTAATGCAAGCTCTTAAAGGGAAAAGCCTTGAGTAATTTTCTCTTCAAGAAGCAAACAGATTTACTGCAGAATCAAGTGGAATTCAAGTCATTTCAGAAATCTGAGCACCTCAGTGAAGAGCTCTGGTGGTCTTTGTAAACAACATCGCTCTCGAAACACGTTACAAGACTGAATGTCTGACTCTGTATTAAATCCATTGATGCATTGTGATGTAATGCAATAGTTTAGAGACTTATCAATCAACTAGCTATTTTAATCTACTACAAGCATGTTTTTCTGTTGCTACTTACTGTGGGTGCTCCATGGGAACTTCCAAAACTAAATGTTGGGGAATTTCAAAGAACCGAGGGTCCTCTCCGTTAGTTTGTAACACGAGTGGAAGCACATCAAACTGACCGTACTTGGGTGTCCATCCAAGTTGGATGCAAATCTGTGTGAAAATAAAAAGTCATGGTATAGGAGTGATGTAAAATGGAGAAAGGCATTTATGAATGAAAAGTTAATATGCAAAAACAGATAACTCAAAAATCATGTTTTTATTAATATTTTGTCATTGTGTTAGTTTGCTGTATTATTTTAACCTAATCAAAATAAACCAACCACAGTTTGACTGAGATTAACTGGAATGCACGATGAAAAAATGTTTCTTCTGTTTTTGCTAATTTGTTATGCAAATTATATATATATGAACTACAAAAAACTGTCCAAATATTAAAACATTTACCTTTGCTTAACAATAATTCCATAAATAATATATCTAATTAACAATTCACAAGTTGTACTAGTTGTACAAGTTGCGTGTTTGGCATGCTGTCCGGGGAGAGGGCTCAGAGCTCGGTGGATCTACCTCTGTAAAGTCGACACTGGCAGGATCTCCTATAATTGTACCATCTGTCATCTTATAGCCAGCATATCGTATGAGTTGACTATTCCATACACGGAAATCATGTTGGCCATCAGTTCTTTGAGGAAACACAGTAATGGCAGACCTGTCAAAATAAAGAAACATTACTGTGACATCTTCTTTTGCTTGCAAAGACAAATAAGATGAAGTATAAAACACATGTTTCGCTTTACCTCAAGTTGCCTCCATTAGTAGCAAATTGAATATGCTCACACAACCTCTGAAACATATCCTCAGTAGTTCTGCATTTACGTGCATCAAACAGCTGCACAGAAAAACAAGACTTTAATAGAACTATATAAATGCACACTTTATATACGTTTTACTCCAAACTAGGGAAACTACCTGCAAATTAGCCCACTGAATTCTTCCAATGCATCTGGGTGCATTTCTCCATGCTTGCTTAGCCCCAAATTCCAGTTCTTTTGTGGTGAGTTGATATGAGCCAGTGTCTTCTATTTCCTTTGCAACTTCCTCCAAACGAGACAGGTGCTCCTCGACTTTTGAGCTGCATAACAGACATAATTCAGTCAAATAGCCAACATTTTACATCCTTCAGAATTAAGCAAATTCATGGTCTGCTTTATTATGCTGTCAAAACTGTATGACCCTAGTTAGTGCTTCCTACTTTTTAATTGACTTGTAGTACTGATTGATGAAGTCAATAGCTTGCATGAGGATGTCATCGGAGCTTGGCAGGGTGGAGGAAGGACTGCGCGTCATCACCTTTGGAGTCATTATAGAGCCTTCACAGACTTTAGATGTGCAAATCTGGCTCTGGAATAAAAGGGAAAAGTTCAGTATTGCTCATTACTTTATTACTCATCACTCTGATCAACGTCCAAAATAACCAGCTCTATAAAAATGTGACTAATTCTAAACCGTTACACATATACATAACATTGAAGTTCTTAATTTAAACCCCATGTGGTTAACTAAATCTGTTCATTTACATTTGTTCATTTAAAAAAATAGATGATTATTTAATGTAGAAATAACTCACCTTAATTGCTCTGTGATGTAATGTGTCCTGATGGCATGAGCCATCCTGGAAGTTCCTCACTTGCTTGGAAAATGGGCATTGATTCACCATTTTTCCCTAGGCACACCATCAAAATGTTGAGATACTGCATTTAATTTATGGCATTGCATTTTATGTTAACGTTTTGCTCACCGTATTTGGCGTAATCAGCTTTGGTACTACATTCTTGTCCTAGAGATAAACCAAGAAATCATAAGGTTATAGTATTTATTTTATAGCATTACATTTAATGTATATTTAAGTTTTGCTTACCGTATGTGGCTTAATCTGCTGCAGTTTTACATTATTGTTCTCCCATTGCTAGATACATACCAAAAGAACATAAGGATATTGCATTTCATTTATGGCATTACATTTTATGTATATTATAGTTTTGCTTACCGTATTCAGCTCAATCTGCTGCAGTTTTACATTATTGTTCTCCCATTGCTAGACATAAACCAACAAATCATAAGGTTATAGTATTTATTTTATAGCTTTACATTTAATGTATATTAAAGTTTTGCTTACCGTATGTGGCTTAATCTGCTGCAGTTTTACATTATTGTTCTCCCACTGCTAGGCACATACCAACAGGGATATAGCCATAATGTAGTAGACATAAGGATATAGCATTTCATTTATGGCATTGCATTTCATTTTAATTAAAACTTTGCTCACCGTATTCGGTTTAGTCTGGTGCAGTATTACATTCTTGCTGGCTTTTGTAGCCTGGTTCCCCATTTTTACCTGAAATTACTTGAATTTAAAATCATTTTAGTTAAATTGCAGTATTTAAGTAATAAAATATATGTACATATATATAATATATATAAAAAATTCAGAATTTCATGAGCAATATCAGTTTCTTACCTTCGTTCCAGGTTCTTTTCTCAGTTTGCAACTTTGTGTGCAGCTTTTCGTTTTTAACATGCTTATATACTCGACCCAGAGAGCCTGCTGATGAGGGCAGGTCAATAGTTGTGCTCGTCGTGGTATTTTGCTTCAAGAAGGGTGGGACAGCAGTCCAATTACAGTCTGACCATGGTTCCTATCAAATGTCACAATCTTACACCCACAATGGAATCTTCATAATCCACCGTCTGTGAAACTAAATTTAATGAATTGAAAGAGAAACCATACACACATCTCAAAAGGTATCTGGACATGTCTGATACAACCAAATCTGTGATTTTTATTAGTGTTTGAAAAATCTGTCAGTGAATGAATAGATGAATGAATGAAAAAAAAAAACATTTTTACATTTTTATTCCACCCAGTCATGTATTTCCTGTACATTACATCACACATTTACCATGTATGAACTTTGTTCTCTTAATCTGTATGTAATATCAATGAATTATATTTATAGGGTTACAGCAACAGGCAATAACATTCAATAATAAAACAAGCTTGAATCTGGTTAAAAATAGATTAGGGTTCTGCCTAATGTGGTATAATGTTTATTTTTGCAGATATGTATTATCGTTTCTAGGAAATGGGTTAGCAATTGGGAAAAACTGTAAGTTATTTTATTACCACACACTGCTCTTTTGTCTTCTGACTGACGTTTATGATTTTCCCAAATCCACGTGAGAAATATGAAGTCTTACTTCTGCTTTTATAATGAAAGCTCTTCAAAATGAGACATTAAACTTTCTCACAGAAATTGCAGGTAGAGTAGTTGAGAGCTTTGAGTTCTCTTTTCAGTCTGATGAAGAATGATGGAGATCTAGGGATTGGTATCATTAAGGTTTTAATGGTATTACTACTTTTATCGATACCACTTATCGATCCGGTACTTTAACGGTACTCTTATCTGTACTTTTTGTTGTGTTTTTAATATATAAAAAAATTAATAATACAAAACTAATTGAGAACAGAATTAACAAGACTTTATTTACAATTCACTTTATTATTATTTCAATGTAAAATATTAATCTGTAGCAGCTGGGTTACAGCTGGGGCATGCAGGCAGGCTGCAGGAGGACTAACAGTAATTAACTGCAGATTTAAAAAAAACGTTGCAAAATGCAGCTAAACAATCAGCTTTGGCTAACGTTTGTTTTATTAGAACACATTCACATAAATGAGTAAACTGTGTCTGGGATTAAAAGTAATAAACGTTTTGAGCCTCTTTCAATGTACACTAAATGAATTGATTTTTAAGGTAAGCTCTGTGTTATATCTTAATTTCCTCTATTTTCAGTTATCTCTGCTTTATTCCTTATTATTACACGGCTCTCTGGAATGCTTGATTCTGATTGGTCAGTTCAGACATTTGCAGGTTCATTCTTTTCAAATAATAACCTTTCCAAAGTAATAACACATAGCCGGTACTACTTGTTTGTTTCAAATCCCTCCGCGCCAACAAAGATTACCGTTTGGCTCTATCTTGTGACAAACACTGGACAACATAAAGTGCTTGTAAATAACTAAAATACATCCGTTATTATATATTCATATGTAGATGTTATAAATTGTCTTACTAAGTTCGAATGTTAGTCACGTGGTACTATATCGTTTCGCGGAAGGATGAAAATGTTAATTTAAAACAAATATGCCAATAAAATGTTTCAAATTCATATTCATGTCCAGTTATTTTCCTTATGTGGCAAGTAGCCGTATAATAAGCGGGATAATGTAGAGGCAGCCGGTAGTTATCGCAGAAATAAGCCCGGACAGTGTGATCAGGACCCAACGCGAAGATGTTTATAATAATAAACATAGTTACATATTTACTATCCATCTATTTGCAAATGCAGTACTGCAAAGTACGACAGAGTTTTAGTGCCACCAAAAAATCTAAAACTACGAGAATAACGTCGTAATATTACGAGATTAAAGTCGAAACTACGAGAATAACGTTGTGATATTACGAGAATAAAAATCGAAATTCTACGGGATTAAAGTCGAAATGTAATATTTAGTATTGTAACGAACTGAACGAGTCGTTTGGATCCATTTGCAGCTCTTTATTGAGGGGTGGTCAGACAGGCGAGGTTCGGTACACAGTAATCAGAATCAGACAAGGGCAAGATGAAATCGTAGTCGGAGGTACAGGCAATAGTGTCAGGACAGGCGGCGAACAATCGAAAACCAAAGACAAAGCAGGAAATCAAACACGATCAGACAAAACACTGGGAAAAACGCTTAGTAGTGATAGCCGGAGCAAATCAAGACTTCGCGTCTGAATGTGGCTAGAGTCAGTCCTTTTATAGTCCGTGGAAGGGGGTGGAAAGGCGCGAAAACGCCGAGGTACGTGGATAAAAAGGGTCCGGGTGGAAACTAATACTCTGGTGAAGGTTCCCACTGCTGTCCATTGGAGAGGGCCACAGAGGAGCGATCGGTGACAGAACCCCCCCCCCCCTGCGAGCGGCTCCTGAAGCGACCAGAAGTTTGGCGTCGAGGTCTCCCACGTCGTCTGGGGGCTGGCTTCTCGGGGTGAGCTTGGTGGAATTCTTCCGTGAGTGAGGGGTCCAGAATGTCCTGTGCGTTGACCCACAATCTTTCCTCCGAGCCAAAGCCCTCCCAGTCCACTAGGCACTGCAGGAGACGGCCCCGACGCCTGGAATTTAAGATCTCTCGGACCTGATAGATGTCCTCATTCTCTTGTAGAAGGGGAGGGGCCTCTGGCACCGGGTCCTCGTCCTGGTTCCCCTCTCCGTCGGGACCAGCAGCGGCCTTAAGCAGGGAGGAATGAAAAGTGGGTGAGATTTTGTAACTGGGTGGTAATTCTAAACGGTATGAGATGGGAGAAATTTGACGTAAAATTTTGAATGGACCCACGTACCTCGGGCTTAATTTCCGGCAGGGCAGATGGAGACAGAGGTCTCGTGTAGAGAGCCAAACCCACTGGCCGGGTTCATAGGCTGGATGGGGTCTCCTACGACAATCCGCTTGTGCAGTTACCCTTCGAATGGCTTGTTGGAGTTGAGTGTGTGCCGAGTCCCATGTCTGTTCACTGCGTCTTAGCCAATGATCTACTGAGGGAAGGTCTGTGGGTTCTCCTGACCAGGGAAACAAAGGAGGTTGAAAGCCTAAGACACATTGAAAGGGTGTGAGTTTCGTGGACTGTTTCCTTAGAGAGTTCTGTGCGTATTCTGCCCATATCAAAAACTTGCTCCAATCCTCCTGGTGATTATGACAATATGTACGCAGAAACTTGATTAATTCCTGATTTTGACGTTCCGCTTGACCGTTGGACTCGGGATGATATCCTGACGTGAGACTGACATTGATATTTAATTCCTGGCAGAAGGCTTTCCACACTCTGGAGGTAAATTGTGGACCCCGGTCCGAGACGATATCCTCTGGGAGGCCGTAATAGCGGAAGGCGTGTTCCAAGATTGCCTGAGCAGTTTCCCATGCCGATGGTATTTTGGGGAGTGGGATCAAGCGACAAGCCTTGGAGAAACGGTTGATTACGGTGAGGATGGTCGTGAAATTATTAGAAGATGGCAGGTCAGTGACAAAATCGACCGCTATATGGGACCAGGGTCTTTGGGGAATGGGTAGTGGTTGTAAGAGGCCGGCCGGACGTTGCCGAGATGATTTGGACATCTGACAGGTATTGCATCGAGAGAGGAACTCACGTATATCTTGGGACAGTGAGGACCACCAGAACTTATTTTGAACCAGATCCGTGGTGGCTAATATCCCTGGGTGTCCAGCGCTGGGGCTATCATGAACCAAGTGGAGTACTCTGTCACGTAGGGCTTCAGGAACATAGGTCTTGTCTGGCGGGCATTCAGGCGGAGAAGGTTCGAGGGCTTGAGCTTCCTGGATCTCCCGCATGATATCCAGGGATAATGTGTTCTGGTTCCATGTTTTGAGTGGGGTGCTTTGCCATTCTTAGAGCCAGGACGGTAGGTAATGTGGAAGTTAAACCGGGTAAAGAACAATGCCCAACGTGCCTGTCGAGCGTTCAGCCTTCTGGCGGAGCGGAGATATTCAAGGTTCCGATGGTCTGTGTACACTATGAAGGGCTCCCCAGCTCCCTCTAACTAGTGCCGCCATTCTTCCAATGCCGTTTTCATGGCTAACAACTCTCTGTCTCCGACATCATAATTTCGTTCGGCTGGTGTCAACTTGCAGGAATAGTATGCACAGGGGAATAGTTTCTTGGGGGTTGCCCTGACGTTGGGACAAGATGGCGCCCACGCCAGTGTTTGAAGCGTCTACTTCCACTACAAACTGTCTTGAAGGATCTGGGTGATGAAGTATGGGAGCTGTGGTGAAACGGCTCTTTAGATCCTTGAAGGCGGCTTCGCTTTCGGTCGTCCAGGGTAATTTTTTGATACTTCTCTTTGTCATGGCTGTGAGGGGTGCGGCTACCAGACTGAAGCCCCGAATGAACCGCCTGTAGAAGTTGGCAAACCCCAGAAAGCGTTGTAGCTCCTTCAAGTTTTGGGGTTGCGGCCAGTTTACCACTGCTGAGACCTTGGATTCGTCCATGGCCACTCCATCGGCGCTGATAACGTATCCCAGGAACGTGACCTTGGTTCGATGGAACTCACACTTGCTGAGTTTAGCAAACAGTTGATTATCAATAAGGCGTTGGAGTACTGCCCGGTCGTGACTGATGTGAGAGGGAAGTGTTTCTGAATAGATTAAAATGTCATCTATATAAATGATTACAAACTTGTGGAGCATGTCGCGGAACAATTCATTGACTAGAGCTTGAAAGACCGAAGGGCTGTTTGAGAGTCCAAAGGGCATCACTAGATATTCGTAGTGACCTGTGGTGGTAGAAAAGGCTGTTTTCCATTCGTCTCCCTCCTTAATGCGAACCAGATTGTAGGCACTTCGGAGGTCCAATTTGGTGAAATATCTAGCCTTTCTCAGTTGTTCCAGGGCGGCTGGTACTAATGGCAGGGGGTACCGGTACTTTACGGTGATGTCATTGAGGGCTCGGTAGTCAATACAGGGTCTCAGTCCGCCATCCTTCTTCTTCACAAAGAAGAATCCGGCCGAAGCCGGTGATGTCGATGACCGTATAAAGCCCTTAGCCAACTCCTCCTTGATGTAGTTATTCATACATTCTGTCTCGGGTTGAGACAGTGGAAAGATGCGGCCGTGTCTGCGACTGCGCCTGGGAGGAGGTCGATAGCACAGTCCGTAGAACGGTGCGGAGGGAGTTGGGTGGCCCTTTCCTTACTGAAGGCGACGTGTAGGTGCCGGTATTCCACCGGAAGTGCGTGGACGTCTGTGGTTTCCTCAGGTGTGAGGCTTAAGTGATTAATCTGGCGTGGAGGATTGTTCAAACAGTGTTCGTGGCAGTGCATGGACCAACGAAGAACTTGGTGTTCCCTCCAAGAGATGACAGGGTCGTGGATTTTTAGCCAGGGTAGTCCCAAGATGACAGGGTGATCAGGGGAGTGTATCACATAAAGTTGGATCTCCTCATAGTGCAGTGAACTAGTGCGCAGTTTCAGGGGGGTTGTTTGTTTGGTGATCTTGCCAGAGCCTATGGGTCGGCCGTCGAGGGCTGCAATGGCGACATTGGGTGTACATGAAACGACAGGAAGAGCAGTGTTAATGACAAAGTCCACGTCAATAAAATTCCCTGCTGCTCCTGAGTCAATGAAAGCCTGTGTGACAACCGTTCTTCCCTCTACTATCAATTCTAATTACAATTTCATAGCCGAATCAATAGAGATGGAACTCACCCGGTAGGTTTTAGGTCTCATAGGTCTGGCAGGGCAGGCAGCGTGGAAGTGACCAGGTTTACCACAGTATAAGCATAATCCCCTATCCACGCGGCATTCTCTTTCCTCCACGGATAGGTGGGTGGCTCCAATTTGCATGGGCTCTGCAGGGGCTGGAGTGAAATAGCTGCTGGTGCTGGGCAAAGCGCGGCGGCTCCGACGTGAGTGTGTGAGTTGGTCCGTGCGTATAACGAGTTCCATGTATTGATGGAGCGGCAGGTCCTCTCCACAACCGGCCAACTCCGCTTGTAGGTCCTCGCGAAGCCCACGGCGGTATACAGACATTAGCGGGTCGGAGTCCCACCCGGTTCGAGCAGCGAGAGTGCGGAACCTCATGGTGTACTCTGTGGCTGTTGAAAGGCCCTGTTGAAGCGCCAGCAACTCATCCTTAGCACTTTTACCGTCCACAGTGTGATCAAACACTTCCTTGAAATGCCGTATGAAGCTTTGGTATGTGGGGAAAGCCATATGACGCCCCTCCCAGAGCGCCGTAACCCACTCCAATGCCTCTCCCGTCAAAAGAGAACAGATCAGTGACACTTTAGCGTCGGCCTGGGACTTCATGTAAATGTCACATTGAATAAGGAAACCCTTGCATTTGCCGGCGGCACCACCGTATTTCTCAGGAAGCGCTAGCCGCGCGGAGCCGGGGGCTGTTGGGTCCTGTTCAGGCGAAGTCTTCTGTAACGTAATGAGAGAGTCGTTTGGATCCATTTGCAGCTTATTTATTGAGGGATGGTCAGACAGGCGAAGTTCGGTACACAGCAATCAGAATCAGACAAGGGCAAGTAGTCGGAGGTACAGGCAATAGAGTCAGGACAGGCGGTGAACAATCGGAAAACAAAGGCAAAGCAGAAAATCAAACACGGAGATACAAAACACTGGGATAAACGCTTGGTAGTGATAGCCGGAGCAAATCAAGACTTCGCGTCTGAATGGGGCTAAAGTCAGTCTTTTTATAGTCCGTGGAAGGGGGCGTAAAGGCGCGAAAACGCCGAGATACATGGATAAAAAGGGTCTGGGTGGAAACTAATACTCTGGTGAAGGTTCCCGCTGCTGTCCATTGGAGAGGGCCACAGAGGAGCGATCCGTGACAGAACCCCCCCCCCCCCCCGCGAGCGGCTCCTGAAGCGACCAGAAGTTTGGCGTCGGGGTCTCCCACATGGTCTGGGGGCTGGCTTCTCGGGGTGAGCTTGGTGGAATTCTTCCGTAAGTGAGGGGTCCAGAATGTCCTGTGCGTTGACCCACGATCTCTCCTCCGGGCCAAAGCCTTCCCAGTCCACTAGATACTGCAGGAGACGGCCCCGACGCCTGGAATTTAAGATCTCTCGGACCTGGTAGATGTCCTCATTCTCCTGTAGAAGGGAGGAGCCTCTGGCACCGCGTCCTCATCCTGGTTCCCCTCTCCATCGGGAGCAGCAGTGGCCTTGAGCAGGGAGGAATGAAAAGTGGGTGAGATTTTGTAACTGGGTGGTAATTCTAGACGGTATGAAACGGGAGAAATCTGACGTAATATTTTGAATGGACCCACGTACCTCGAGCTAATTTCCGGCAGGGCAGATGGAGACGGAGGTCTCGTGTTGAGAGCCAGACACACTGGCCGGGTTTATAGGCTCCGATGTCCGATGGGGTCTCCGATGACGATCCGCTTGTGCAGTTACCCTTCGTATGGCTTGTTGGAGTTGAGTGTGTGCCGTGTCCCATGTCTGTTCACTGCGTCTTAGCCAATGATCCACGGAGGGAAGGTCTGTGGGTTCTCCTGACCAGGGAAACAAAGAAGGTTGATAGCCTAGGATGCATTGAAAGGGTGTGAGTTTCGTGGACTGTTTCCGTAGAGAGTTTTGTGCGTATCCTGCCCATATCAAAAACTTGCTCCAATCCTCCTGGTGATTATGGCAGTATGTGTGAAGAAACTTGATTAATTCTTGATTTTGACGTTCCGCCTGACCGTTGGATTCGGGGTGATATCCTGACGTGAGACTGACTTTGATGTTCAGTTCCTGGCAGAAAGCTTTCCACACTCGGGAGGTAAATTGTGGACCCCGGTCAGAAACGATATCCTCTGGGAGGCCGTAATAGCGGAAGACGTGCTCTAAGATTGCCTGAGCAGTTTCCCATGCCGATGGTATCTTGGGGAGAGGGATCAAGCGACAAGCCTTGGAGAAACGGTCGATTACGGTGAGGATGGTCGTGAAGTTGTTAGAAGGTGGCAGATCAGTGACAAAATCGACCGCAATGTGGGACC
>JAUMHI010000057.1:11839991-11856752 GCA_032359435.1 Enteromius unitaeniatus | reverse complement strand
TAAACTTTTAATCGTGGATATAAGTGGATATAATTCCTTTATATTTCAGTTATTAAGATCTATAAAAATCTTCTTCAGACACCATTTGGATTTCACAATAAAACTGAAGCAGAGACTTTGTTATAAAATTACTAAAGGGACTAATCTTATTGCTACAAATAACGAATCCAATGGAAGACATTAAATATTCTTTCCAAGCATATTGTCCCGCGAATATTACACATGATATCATCTCTGCTAATAATCACACATAAATGTCTTTGTAGTGTATTAAAAAGGGTTAAATAAGAGAGCTACTGCGCCCCTCGAAGGAATGTGTGAGTGTGTGAGCTGATGTTAAGATCAAAAGTATTTAATAAATATCATATTCTTGATATTAAGCGGTTTCCGCGAGTTCTTAGATCTCATCCCAGTAGCATGAAGCAGCCGCTCGGATGCAACAATATTCAAATATCTGGTGGCCTTCTCTCAATCCGGGTCATTTACAAGTGCACTATACTAAATATTACATTTCGACTCGTAGTATCTCGTAGTATTTCGACTTTTAATCTCGTAATATTACGACTTTATTCTCGTGGTTTTAGATTTTTTTTTTGGTGGCACTAAAACTCGGTCGTAGTGCACCATGATGGGACACTGTGGGTCCTAAGGCCAAACCAGTTGAGAACCACTGCTTTAGATCGTTTGGTTCTCTCCGCCTTCGTCACTCTATTAAGCTTGAGCTCTGTGTTCTGCGGAACAGACGGGCATTTCACGCGTGAGATTGCCAATAATAAGTGCAGGCAAATATCTTTAATATTATCTCAGATTAGAAATAGTTAAAATGTGCTAGGCAACGATTATTAAGCAATAAATAGATTTTTTTTCTGCAGTGCCTATAGCTAAACCTTTAACGTCAGAGCTTATCAATACTTCAGTGTTTTAGAATTTAGCTACCCATCCCTATCTGTATCTTATTTTTAAGGAACAATGGGTAATGTTGTGCATGAGACAATCATATGATAATTTGACTGTCTCTAAAAAATAAAAGTTACAATATCTGTCAATATACAGGTTATCTGCAGAAATATAATAATCATAAAGCAATTATCGTGGATTCCTATTGTTAGTGCTCATCCTATTTTCACTTTCATTATATGCACACTTCTGCACAACTATATTTATTAGCAACAACAGGTCAATATTGCAAAAAATGGAGTGTCCAAGGGCTTGATTCACCCATACTGACATCATTGCTATTTAAACAATCAAGTTTCCATCTGTTTGTTTAGCAACATACTCAGAGTCACACATTACAAGCTTTCACATCTAACAGTGTGATGCTTCTGTTTCACAACCAACTCCTTCAAGGTATTAAACACTATAATATATTGATGAATTATTTTGGTTTTAAATGCATTCCACTCCCTTAAGATTTTTCAGCACAACATAAGATTGCTTTTTCTCTTGCATTTACTACTTTGCTATGTTTTTATCAGCCAAGCAATGTTGCTGATTGCTGACAGAACGTCTTTCAAATACAGTAACATAAAATTGATATCAGTAAGAGCGTGACACATCTTAACGCCATAAACCTTATTTTTTACAGGAAAGCTTCCATTAGTTATCTATAAAATCAAAGACATTTTCGGGAATTGCTGCAGTGATTAAGGAAATGTCTCACGATCAAACACATTCCTGGACAGTGACTTATATAAACTTTTATTATTATATAATATATGAAACGGACAATCATGTTCATAAACCCCATACCTGCTTTGCCACAAGAACAAAACTCCAAAGTACACAAATTAAATACTGAATTGATTTATTAACATTTCATTCAAATGTACAAAATAAACATTAAATGCAATGTGCAAATGTAGGTCTATGACTTCAGAACATAATGGCAATGAAGGAAACATCAGTTAATCGTTAAACTTAATAATCTTGTTAATCAGTCACCTGTGGTGGGTATGATTTTAGTTTCATTATGAGGTGTTTAACAGTCCGTGCATGACCTTTGCAGTTCTGGGTCAGCTTGATGAACATTTCCCCTCAGTGGTCACTTCCTTTTAGAATACTAGGAAGAAAAAAATCATTATTTAATAATAAAAAACAATGACTACTAGTATTTTCGTAGGTGCCAAAGAAAGTTACTTTATTTAAAATCCAGTCAGCATCAAATATGGCTCTCTGAATGATCATCTGAATCCTTTCAGGATCATCCTCATCCGCATGACTGCTATAACTCTGAGAGAGAAAAACACACTCACACCTGACAGCAGGACAGGTGATTTCACACAGTTATACTCTTCAGAAGGATGCCAGTACTGGACGTGTACCTGTCTGATAGCGTGTTGGTAGTGTTTCTGCATGGCTGCTGTTGGCAGGAGTTTGCAGCAGCGCAGCAGATAGCGGTAGAGCTGCAGCGGCGTGCGGACCAGCTCAGCTCCTGCCAAAGGAGGCGGCATGGGACTCGCTTTCTCTGACACTCTGACCTTTTTAACTTTGTTTGCAGAATCTAAACGCTACAGTAATATTGGGTACGTTATATCTGGGAAAGTTCGACCTGTATCACTCGGTGACATGAGCACAGTTTGAGGTGAGGAATAACAGTGGGACTTACTTCCTGATTTGAGCACTAGCCTAAATTTGTTATTTCAGAATAAAAGTCCTCGCTCTGCTGGGTAACTGTGTATCAGTTTGGTCTGTTTAAAAAATGATGCTGTAATTATTCACAAATACTACAAGAGTATAAAGATAGTTATCCACAAACGTACAGATAACAACGCAAAAATTTTGTATTATAAAATACGATCACTTTTTCTTTCTTCGAAGGACATAATTCACAATATAACAAGTTTGTAATCGGCATAAAACAATCACTGCTACATAAAACCTTCAGTCTGTAATTGAAACTGAGATTTGACCTGTGTGAAAACTAGGCCTTATCATTTAGCCTGTTATTTTTTGCTTAATTGTAAGGTTTGCACTGCATTAGCCTGCCAAGACCAGGAACTTCATTTATTTTAAATGCAGATCTTATGATAGTATGCTCAGTGTTTTTGGTTATATAAAAAATCTCTATTGCATGTTGTAATAGAAAGAAAAACATTATGTAATTGATGAAACAACACTTGATAGAACTTCCTATGTGATCATTTTGTTTTTATATTTCAGGGGCAGAGCCTTGTGCAAGCATGCATCATTCAAGATATTGAAATTCTGGAAATGTATTGTCAGTTTTACAATGCTACATTCATAATTTATAAAAATGAAGATGGAAGTTCCTCATTGACACTCGTTTTCAGTCTTCTGTAACTCATGACCATGTCAAAGACCGACAAAATATTTTTATGCACTGCACCTTTACAACATTATTTAATTTTAAATAAATAATATATATATATATATTATAGTAACTTGGTGTAGTTAATTTAGAACATGGCTGAAAACTGTGTTAAAAAGTGCATTTATTATCCTGTGTATTTGAACTTTAAATCAAATGAAAGGTGCTGAGAAGCAGTTGCCCTGTTGTCTGCGTGCCGAGTCACTAAACTGTCCAGATGGCGGCCCACAATCCCCTCATTTCACCTGGAGACACCAGTGAAAGCGTTCATTGTTTAAGAAGGAAAAGCCCCAGCAGCATCAAAGTCATTCCTACAGCATGCGTGTGTGTATGCGCTCACATGAAGAATTCCCCACTCATTAGTGATAACATTTTGCGAGCTTTCAAGATATTAAACCAAAAAGTCAACCAAATGCATCTCATAATAAGACATTATAGCCTATACCCCTGTCCTGACCTTATAACAAAAGATGGGTCTGTAAAACTACTTTTGTCATGGTGAAGGCTGATAGATGACAGAATGTTTTGTTGGTAAAATACTCAAACTCTCCAAAAATGTAATAAACAACAACTGAATAATAGCAGTCATTGTTTATCCCTCACATTTTCACACTGCTCCTTTATACTGTGTAACTTTATCTTATCATGCCATAGCTGTTATTTCTGGCATTCACATGTCAATACATCACAAAAAATAAAATCTGACATCAGATCTTCACTGACCTACTTTTATCACAAATTCCTTGGTAAACTGTTCTGGAATTTACTGTTTTGTCTATGAAAATAATACACGTTTCATGATTTCTATGACACATCTTGTGACAGATCACCCTATCACAACATTAATGTGTATATCACAGTTGTCCTGATCAGGTATAAACCCTTACAATGAGCCAAACTTTCTGGAACATTCTGCCAGTTGGCAGGATTTGCCAGCTTTTCTTGTCCACGATCACATTTAGATGTCTTGATTAGATCTCCACGCTCATGTTTATTTGGAGCAAAACGTTTTTTTGCGTCGACATCTCAACAAAACCTGGCTAGGTTACAAAAATGCTGCATGAAAAACAAGTTGCTTTTGTTTTGTTTATGCGAATGTATGGGGAAAAAATAAACTCCACATAAAATTGTTATGTCACAATCTATCTTTTATCAGAATAAAGTGAACATGGTTTAATTGTGAAAAATTCCACTAGTTTAAGAACATGTCAGAACGTTTTTAAGAGATTTATTTCTCTCCCCTCAAATATCAAACAAAAAAGTTTTGAACAAGTATATTTTAAATCAGTTAAAACAATCTTAATGAATTTCCAGTTGTTCACTGGATTTTCAAATATACATATAAAAAAAAAAAAAACGTTTGCATATATTTGTAAAATGTACAAAAACTTATGCTACCTCAGTTTTCTAAAATCTTAGATTAATTTATATCTTCATTTTATGCGTTTATTCCCAGTCTATTTAAATTATCTTGAGGCTGCCTGGTTGAGAACCACTAAATTACTGTATTTTTTCCTGTGCCCTGTGTATTTCATCCTCCTGCCATCATCTTCTAGGAAATGAAATAATTTATCGAAGAATAACAATACCACAAACACATCACCAAGATGAATTGGTTTGCTTTAGTCCAAAAGATTTGTATGGCACTTTCAAATGATGGTTATTCTCAAAATGAACCTGGCCCCTTCTTCTACAGCGCGCCTCTCACTGATTAACAGCTAACTTTAAGTATAACTTTCTATTCCCATTCTTACCAAACTGGCATATTTAGTTTAAAGTAGTAAACTACTAAAAAGTAGTAAGTGTTTCCAATGAATTGTTTCAAATGCATTAAAACCCCATATTTGTAAGTAAAATAAGGACAGAAGCAACACACTTTTTAAATGTCAACATTTAATGAGCTTCACCACTGTACTTCAAATCTACACTCCGAAAAGAGACCGGTGATTTTTCAAAACACAGAACATATCCACAGAGTCCTTCCGGTCCCTAAGAATCACCTCCTCTGCTTTCAGGGCATCGAATGCCAATTTTACATTATAGTCATATATGTCGTAAAATGTATTCAAATACCATTTACTCTGAGTATAAACTTCAAACTTCCTTATAAAAACTTGACAGCAAGTGCAGTACCTTCCTCATTTGGCCCGGTCGAGCTTGCGTGTTAGTATCTTCTCACAGGCTCTGTATGAATCAGCGTGTTATCTTAGGTACGCCCGCTTCTTACACCCTAGCATTGCCGCATATTTTGTACGTTTACCATGTTACCAGGTTACCATGATAATCATTGTGGGTATGCTGTGTGATCTAACAGTCAGAGAACAATGGGGTGAGAACATGGTACTTTGCACAAGGATATGATGATGGGAACCACCTCCAACCAATCGCAATTTTAATGACTTTGATTTCTTTATACAGTTTGACAGGAATATAAAAGTCAGAAGGGACATTCAAGTTTTAAATCTCCTCATAAAAATAAAAGCGTGGAGGTAAACAACCAAGTCATTGAGCTCGAGAGGTAGAGACCAACAATGTGAATCCATTATATACATATACACAAACAGTTCAGTGTTTCTTTAAAGGAAATTAATCAGAATAATTAATAGTAATAATTATTAATAATAATAATAATAATAATAAAAGGGCTCTACTTCAATACTCATATCCACAGCTCTGCAGCACACAAGACACAATTAACATAATTGGTTATGTGTTTTTTGTTTGTTTTTGTACTTATACTGATTTGGATTATTTCTTTGTCTACACTTTCTAGTGCAGGGGAAAATAAAAAGAAGAAGAAAAGAGAGAGAGAGAGAGAGAAAAAAAAATATGTACATTTATATGCAAGTCTCAAAAATAAAATCAAATTTCACAGCCTTAAAAAATGTGCAGGCTAATTTAACTTCTATACAGCAGTATTACTTTTTTTGTTGTCATTGTTTGGCGATTTTTTTATACGGATTTGTTTTTTTTTGTTTGTTTTTTTTGTTTTTTCGTTTCTATTGAAATCTACCTGCTACTCACTTATTTACATACCATACTCAGTGGATCATGGGAAAGCATGCCATAGCACATTGAGGAAAAAATAAAAATAATTCTCTAAAAATATATTAAATATTTTCCATTTGTTTTCTTTTAGTCTGAAAGAGTGCAGAAAGCATTATGGGAAGTTTAAGCATGGTACATTGAGTGAAAACTACTCCCAATTTCTTTCCAGACCCACAATATACACCATTTCCCAGGCACCCTTTTCAGATCCATCATCTCCATGAAAAAGGGTTTTTGAGGGGGGTCAAAGTAGACGACACTAAACTGACCTCTACAGGATCACTTATTGTGATGCCCCAGTCAGTTAGAAGCATGCACGGGGTCCATACATGCACTCGCAATGGCGTTCATCACTTGTCTTCATAGACAAAGTTTGGTAATATACCATTGCAGTAATGGAATGGTTTGGTTGACCAACAGTCCAACCCATTATTTATTTTTGTTTTAAGCCTTTAATTTGGTTTGCATGCTATTTGACATGCTCTATCAGGGAGAGTAGGGTCCAAGGTCATCTGAAAACATAAAACTCCTATCGTTTCGCTACATGCTAGTTGGGTTTTCAGTCTCGGTAGGAGATGAGCACCTGTGAGATTTCTGGATTTTTTTTCTTAAAAAAAAAAAAACCCTTTCGGTATGAGCGTTTTCCTCTCAGGCCAATCTTGCATGCTTTGGATCCTTTCAAGTCATTGTGCCATTCAGTCACCGATCCGAAGTACTAAATACTGACAACACATCCACATTCAGGAGTACTAAGAGGAGCCTACGAATCAGTATCTCTGCCGAGTGCTGCGCTAAGGAATACTGATTTGAAGAGTTGACTATGAGACGGAAAGCGAGATACGAAAAAGGTAGATCGATAGAGAAGAAAGGAAGAGTGTAGACGACATCAAAAATGGAAGAAAGTCGTAAAAATCACACCGCCATTGAAACGCAATGAGCAGCTCACTCTAGCCGAATGAGTGGTCACAGGTGGTAAGATGCGGTCACACTAGCGATATTTCAGTTTTGCTGCCGATTTTTCCATTTTTTGGTCATCAAAATATTAGTTATGTATGAGGCAGCTTTCTGTCAGTTGGCACGACAAATTTATATGACCAACTACTTCTGCATCATTTTTCAAAATGCACATTTAAACGCGGTTAATGTGACCACACCTTTCACAATGGCTGTCAACAAAATTCACAAATTTATATGGATGGGCCTATTGAATAGGCTACTAATGAGGACAGCATTTATATTCGCCCTGGTTCTAGCGCGTGCGAAAGACAGATTCAGAGGAACTTGCCTTCCTTCCATATTACATGAAGCACTGCACTTCCCATTTCCATGAATAAATAAAGCAGGATTACTCGCACACGTAGTCGTGATGAGTTTTCCTTCAGGGATACTGCACAGACTCCGCCGCCCTGCTGATCAAAATACATTCAAGTCCACAGCGGTCGACTTCGTCTGCCGAAAGTACAGGTTCGTACCCTTCACGAACCTTTAGCATACTACTACAGAGTATGTACGAACGGACCCCCCGTGACCATGCCCACCCGTCCCGTGTCCCGCTTGAACTCATCAGCAGTGGTTGCTTCTATAAAACTCCATTTAGTAAGTATTACAGTACACACACACACATATCAGCGACATGGCTAGTCCTAGACTCCAGTGAAATGCTACACAGGTTTGGGGATGCCTGGGGGTCAGTAGTCCAGAGGGGGGCGAGGGGTGGACGCGGGACGGGCCGCCGGAGGGACGTCCACCACCACTGTTTATCATGCCATCTTTTCCGCTGTCCTCAGCTACTCCCAAACCAGAGGAGATGGAGGCATCTCAGAGGGCTGAGCTACTGTTGAGCTGTGGACAGAAAGAACAGAAAGATTGTTATGTTTTGCTTTAAGCTTAAGGAGATGTCTCCATCTAGTGTTGAGACAACGACAAATAAGCTTACAAGGACCCAGATTTGTCAGGACAACAAAAATTGCAATAGTTTTAAGTAGAACAGGTTAGTAACTGATTACAAGTAATCAGACTTATTTATCAGATTGTGATATGTACTTGCAATCAAATTAAATTGCATCTTAAAATACTCTTAATCAGTTTACTGTTCTTTTTTTTAATTGATTACATTTTATTCATACAACAGCACACTTTCCTCTTAATACTTTTTCTTTTAAATGTTCCTTTCTAGCCTACCTTATTCTGTACATACTCAAACTTTTTCAGTTTTGTGGACGTTCACACAAACAGTCATTAGTGCTCTACACAGTATTTGACTTCTGGATTCACAAAAATCGTTACAGGTTTAAGAAGTGATTTAACACTGCATCAGCTACTGAATTTTTATTCGAATTATCCCTCAGTAGATAATTCAACCTTGTGTTACTGTGTCACTGGGAGGTTTGCATCTTTCAAACAAATTAAGATACACAAATTCATGTTATTGCATATTTACATTCAACCCAGCATTCCCAAACCTTGTTTTTTGTCATCTAACCCTTTTTCATTAAATAAATACATTTATATTTATTTGTTAACTACAGTAAATGGAATATATTCTCTATATCAGTATGTTACAAATTTTTACTATTTAAACTGATGTGATAGTTATGTCAAAAAGTAATCTAAAAGTAGTCTGATTACACTACCTAAAATGAGTAATGTAATGGATTACATCTATCATGTAATTTGGAATCAGTAATGGACTACAATTTGTAAGTTTTTTTTCTTTAAGAGTTAAATATAGGCTGGACACTTGATCATGAGAAAGAAGAAGCACTGAAGCACCTGATAAAGCTTTTGAAGGCAGCTGATTGGGGGTTGATACAGAGCGGTACCCGATTCCCCTTCTGCTGCTCCAGGATGAACTGATGAATGATCTCTGTGTTGGGAAGAAAAGGGGAAAGATGGTGAGAAATAAGGATTCAATTATAGTTTACAGTTATAAATAACGGTTTACACGTTACGTGCAATCATGGTTCAACAAGAACTGTTGTCAAAACAATTTCTCATGTTAAGTAAAAACAGGTTTCAAACGACACAAGAGTGAGTAAATGATGACACCATTTATATTTTTAGGTCAATGTAATTAACAGGTAGACAGCAGGTCAACCTGTTAAAGGGGTCATGTGTTGTTTTTGGTGTAATGCGGTTTAAGTTTCAAAAAAACACATTTTCCACATGCTCTACATTATTGTTTCTACCCTACCTTCCCACAACAGGTCGGTTTGTACAAAGTTTACCATTCTAAAAAAGTGTGGTGTTCTCTGATTGGCCAGCTATCCAGTGCACTGTGATTGGCTGAAACTTCAGGCCTCTGACAGAAATGTTACGCCCTTAATGCACACAAACATAATATGATGCTGTGTCCCGGCGCTATGGCATAAAAACAATAAAAGCCATTACAAATGAGGAATTTGTTGCATCCAGTGGGGACATAATTGCTGGTTATCATGACTTAGTACTGTCTTTTTACGCATCACGCCTCAAAAAAATAACACCATGTCTGCATTCGTGATCGGAGTAACGACAAACAACAAGCACTTGACCTTCTCTGCTCAACTGCACATACAGTACACTTCACTGCACTAACAAAGTAGTTTCACTTTCACAATGAAACAGCATCTCCAGAACATGGCGCCGGCAGCAACACTACAGCAAGGATAATAGTTCTGCCTTCTTTCTTTGCGGAAACATTTGGTACTATCTTTAGTACCTTTCAACTCTTTATCTTTGCATAAAAGCGATTAAGTTTAAAACTAGCCCGGTCAACATGGAAACTCCTCATGTGTTGATCCAAGAGGGGTTCCCCTCGCGTTCCAAACGCGGCTGCCTCCCTAAACCGCTTTAAGTCTCCAGGCGGTCGGCTCCATCCGCACTGACTAATCCTCCAGTGGAAACACGTTGCACACAGGATGGAGGAAGAGGAGGGAGGGTGAAGGACAGAGTTATTTTGAGCCGACAGCACAGTAAGCCTGCTTTTAGCGACAGACTCTCACTAATACCCACTGACAGTGGAAAGCAAGCACAGATCCAGGGGCCCCGAATGAAGGGTGAAAACAAGTGACAAAAACAACAGGAGCAGCAGGGGATCTGAAGCAGGAAACACCCAGCAAGACTTCTGATTAACACGCGCTGGCATGACAGGCGCATGCTCTCAAATAGATGCAATTCAATTAAGACCTTTAGCTCCTGAACACACTGTCTGCAAACCGGGGGTGGATCGGGACAAAAGGTTAAATGAATAGTACAATGATGTTTGTCTGACGTGTTGCATAATGTGTCCTGCAATCAGCACCACGTGTAATACAATTGAATTAAGCTCACCTTTGACCTGCCGAACTGACGTCAAGTTCTTTTCAAAGCCATCATCAAACTTGGGGTTGGTGATGGGCTCAAAGTCACTGGTGTAGACGCGGCCAGAGGAAGTGGTGTAGCAGCATTTGCACATGCAGGTGTGGTACCGTAGACGCCCCTCGTCCAGGTACGGGTGCGCCAGGGCATCCTTCGCAGAGATCCTCTTCGACTGTATTAAAAAAAAAAATAGTTCTCACTATTACTCTTGATTTTTACATGTTTTGTGTTTCAAATAAAATGTAAAAAAAAAAAAAAAAAAAAAAAAGTGTGTGTGTGTACATATAAAAAATATATACATACTGTATGTGTGGTTATTTATATATACATAATACATATAGACAGTAAACTTAGATATTTTATATAAACTAAATCTTTTATTTTGGATGCAATTAATCATGATTAATCATTTGATATCAATAATAATAATAATTACTATTATTATTTGGAAAATATAATAAAATATATATTGTACATTTTTACATTTTCAAAAAAGATAAAAATGAAATGAAATAAAATAAAATAAGTTTCATTATAACCTAAATAATTTTTTATGTAATTACAACCATTCATTTTAGATGGTCTATACTGATCATTTTTATTGATTAATTTTAGTATGTAGTTTAATTTAGATTGTAACTATACAGAACAAAGTATCAAGAACACTTACTGGGTCAAAGACCAACATCCTGCAAAGGAGGTGAACCGCCTCATGGGTTGCTTGACTGGACAGGGTGTACAGGACAGGAAGTGAGGGCTGCAGAAACAGGAAATGGCATGATCAGTATAGTCCGAGTATCTAATCTCATACATACATATTTAGAGACAGGCAGAAACAGACTACTATGTAATTAATGCTTCACTTATTGTAAAAGTAAATTTTTAAAAACCCATATTGATTGACAACTACCAATTATACAATTCAGTATTGTCCTGTAACCATTCCCAAACAAATGTTCAAATGCTGTAAAGAGTATGAGAATAAACATGATGTAGAAACACAGCCAGCTCTGAACCTTTTCATCCTGTTTTGAGAAGCAGTCAAAACATACAAACAGCTTCCTAAAAGCACATCATGTGATCATCATGGGCCGTTCGGCTCTGCGTCTTAAACATGCAAAACATTCCTCCCAGTAGCACATGATCCTTGCGCCAATAGCCACACACTTATCTGAGGATGTGGGACAGTGGAGACAATGTGCTGGGATATTTTTAACCGTGTCTAATTATCTCCTCCGCCCACCTTCCCCCCATTCGAAGCCCCCAAGCCGACTCGCCAAAGAGTTGATTGAAAAAGCCCACCGGTAATTGCTTGTTTTCCCTGGTTGGGCTCTTTGAGCTGAGAACAGATGTGAACTATGGCTGGTGATTCACCATTTAAAAAAGGATGACGTATTGTCAGGGCTGACTGTATAGCTGATGGAGGTGAAGGTGTTGGACGAGAGATGGAGGAAGACGATGGGCAACGATTGAAAGCTTTCAGCCATAACTGGAGCCAAACGGAAACGAGGTGTGCTATTACTTTAAGTGATCAGACCTTCATTGAAGGAAGAATCTGACTCATATGTAGGGACCAGAATATCATAAAGGCTCGAAAGTGGGCAACATTGCAGAACATCCCATAAATTGCATGGCAACACTGTAAAAATCAGTCAGAACACTGCATAGCAACATCATGGCTAGTAACTAAAAACCCCTAAAAAGATATTTATTTACAAAAAAGGGAAATAAAATTAAATTCACTGCCTAATGATGCAGTGAAAATTAATAATTAACTTTAACAATAATACATTTAAACATTTAAAAATAAAATATAACACTAATAAACAATCAAAAAATTTATAATTAACATTATATATAAAGAATAATTAACACTATACACTGCAAAAATATTTTCTTCTGATCTTAAAGTTCAGAAGAATCAAGTGATTTGTCAAAATCAAGTGAGTTTTTGCTTTTTTTTTTAAAAACTGTTTTCTGTTTTTTTTTTTGCTTGTTTAAGCAAATACTCACTAAACTCTAAAAAAAAATTTAAGAAAAGCATTTTTGCAGTGTACAGTAAAAATAAAGAAAAGAAAAAAACATACTAAATAACTACATAAATATGCAGACTTAAAATTCACACTTTATTTTACACTACTGTTTGAGGTCAGTAAGGTTTTTGAATGAAAGATGTCTCTGAAGCTCACAATTTTATAATATTTTTAACCATAATAAAAAAATTGAATTAATAAATAAATAGATTAAAACTTTAATAATAAATAATAATGTAGTAATAAATAATTTTTTTTTCTGTAAAATGTATTTTAAAAAGCTAAATTGTTAGAACAATTATTAGCACAGTTTTCATCTTTAAGAAATCAATTTCTAATTTGCTGATTTGTTGCTCAAGAAAATTCTCAAGAAAGATTCTCATTATTACATTATTTGTTATAAAGTCTATACTGTCATTTTTTCTCAAAAAACAAAAACAAATCTTTTTAAACTGTAGTGTTTGTGTTTGATTTACTAAAAAAACCCAACAACAACAACGTATAAAAGCAATTCAATCGGGAATTAAACTGGATTAGTTGCGCTGTATGTTTCTGATATACTAAAAAGAAACAACCTGCTCCCAATTTTTGTCGGAGCATGTGTGCCAACTGCCAGGCTCCTCTGACAAATCTGAAAGATTATCAAATGATGGGCGTTTGAATCCAGTGGGTCAGATTCTCTGTGGGCTGAGCCAAAACTGTGCCTGTGAGTCAAAAAGCGTGCAGGGTGCAGCGATGCACCGGCGTGGTGAGGCTGAGTGAGCGTGTGTGATAAAGGAACCACAGTGGGCAGGTTTTTGGTGAGTAGTTGGCAGTAGCGTGGAGCGTGTGAGTGATCCTGCCCTCTGGGGTGGTGTGATCGTGTGCTGTAGTATTAGCTTGTGTTAGTTAAGGATTACAGTGGAATGTGGCTTCAGACAGTTAAGGGAGGGAGAGAGCCTCTCCCTGTCCCATGATTCAAAGCTCAATTAGACAAATGATGAGTCAGGAGGGTTGACACATGACATCATCAGCCCAGGCTTTCAGTCATCCTAGGCATGCAGGCAGCTCATGTTCCACCCTCACATTTCTGACAGAGTGAGTAATGAACTGAGTAAATGCTACTTCAAATCCTGGAGTCAGACTGGTCACACTTTTAAACCGTACACAAGAATGTCACAAGAGCTATTATTGGTGAACTGGGCCTCAGTATTCAACCTGACAAGAGTTTTACTTGTGAACTGTTTTTCTGAACACAGTGTCTTTACCATGTGACCAGTAATGTGTCTGTTCACACCAAAAGTGAGAATACTACATGATTCAACACTATATTTTATGGATTCAGGACCAAAGAGATTTCAATAGAAAAGTCACGTAGACAAGACACGCTTGAAACCAAATTTGCAAGTAAATCAAAACAAAAAGATTTATATGGAAGGGGCATTATCAATCATTTATCAGGTTAGAACATTGTGTAAACGATTAGTGGTCAACCAATAAAGGTTTTTCACTGGCTGGGGCCATCATGATATATATGACCAATCTCTGACACAATATACATATTTACAGTACATAATACAGTTTATGTATACACTGTTCATTGTGTAACGTAATGTAATGACAACAAATGAGATGAAGAAAGATGCTCAAATGAAATGCTGCTATTATGCAATATTTGGTGAAAATTCACCCTCAAAATAAAAAAAACGTCAATTTACTGACAATTCCTCAAAAAAGGCATGTTATGCAAAAATACTGTTATATAATTTATAAAACACTGTTCTTAACTAAAAAAAACCCCAAACAAACAAGAAATGTACAGTATTTACTAAAAATGTTTCTCTTATGCTAACCAAGGCTGCATTTATTTATTGTTAAACAGTAATATTGCGAAATACAGTAATTGTAATTAAAATTCGAGATATTTCTTTGACGGCAAAGCTGAATTTTTAGCTGCCATTTAAAAAACTTTCAGTGTTACATTATATATATAAATAATATTTTTAATATTGAAAAAAAGTTAATATTTTTGAAAACCATGATAATGTTAGTTTTTTCCCTTGACTCTTTGGCAAATGTATATAAAATATATAATTAATAAATAAATAAAATATAATGTCTTTACTGTAGATTTGGATTAATTTAATCTATTTTATGCATTTTATGTATAATCTTTTTCTATTTTTAAACTATTTTAAATTCATTTTATACCAAGTTTTACATAATTTAAAGGTTTTTAAATTCCTTGTTGTATTGTTGATTATTATATTTTATTTTTAGAATTTTATTTAGTTTATGTAAAGCACTTTAAAATCACCGTTGTGTATTAAATGTGCTATATAAATAAACTTGCCTTGCCTAGTTGTGCAGGAATAAAATTATTTATTTACTTATATGCCAAAATATACCAACTAAATCAAGCTCATTAATTTAGCCAGAGGTGGACCATAATTACTCTCTCCAAATGAGCAAAGTTACTAAAAAAAGTGGTAAACCCAGCTTTGTTTATCCTTTTCCTGACTGGCAACATAAACCCAGGCTGCAGCCATGAAGGGAAGTAGGAGGAGGTACAGTGTCATGAGAAGGTTGAGAAATGAGTCTCGGCTTCCTGCGAAGCAGAACCCATGTGACCTGCCCTCCCCCCTGTCCCAGCAAATACCCCAGCAACACTCAGCAACAGGTGCAGTTCCCAACCGGCCCAGTTCCTTTCCCAACTGGCCCAGCGCTCCTCCTTAACCTCCACCCACTCACTGCGGCTGTGTGGTCTGGGCCATCTCTCCCCACTATCACAAACAAGCCATTGATCATCCTGGCAGCAAAACAACACAAAGCCCTTCAGGCCCACAAGTGCAGAGAGAGCAGACCCGTCGCACCTGGGAGAGGGCCAAGCGAGGACAGACAGGTGGATAATACTTGTCTGTTTGTTTATTTTTGCAGTTAGCACGCTAAAAAAAGGCAGGGTGCATTTCCTACAGGCACGAGAGGGGGAGGGAGCGCTGATATAGAAGCAGGCCATTAAACGAATGAACGCTGACAGAGACAACAGTGATTCCAGAGAACGCTGTGCTGTAGAGGAGCTAACAGACTTCCTTCTGTATACTCAAACAGGCAGAATCCGAACAGTGCATGAGTGTGTGTGTGTAATAGATATTGGGTGTTATTCACAAAGCCAAGTGCACACAGCAGGACTGATGCTTTTGGCTCTGAGAATTTTTAAATACTGAAGAGTTGTCCTGTTTTGGTTGCATACTGCACTTCAAATCATAGACATTATTCTTACACACAAGGCTTACTTCACATAACATGCTCACTAAATCTTTAACTTACACCAAAAAATTGTCATAGTTGGTTTAATTTGAAGAGCACCACAAATATATTTTCTGCATTCCCATTTGCAGAATTAGCGATAGTGTTTTCATGACTTTCAATAGAAGGAAAAAATAAAGAGAGACTGGTAGCGGCAGTCAGAAGAGTGAATTAGGCTAAAGTTATGTCAATTTACAGTCTCTCACAGCTGCATTAGAACCACCCTCGCATTAGCGTAAACACTTTTTTTTGTAATTTGATGCAAATGTAATATAATACAAAGAATGGTGTTTACATACATTTGTATGTACATACTTTTTTTTTTTTTCAAAAATACAAATATGAAAATCTTTTAAGGAATTACTATGCTGATGACTGTCAAACGCGCCATCACAGTCTTGTGAAAAGAGTCCATGATGCTGAAAATTCAGCTGTCATCACAGAAATAAATAGTATTTAAAAAAAGTATTTAAACTGAAATCATAAAAATGTACTATGCATATTTGCAACATCTAATAATTCATAAATAATGGGAAGAAAAAATGTATTAGCCACTGACAAGGCTGTGAGTGAATAAATTAAAATAGGTCTACAAAGTAGGTCTACATACATATGTAATAAATATATAATATATACAAATTACATTAGTGGTGTAACGGTTCACAAAAATCATGGTTCGGTTCGATACGATACAGTAGTGTCACGGTTCGGTATGTTTTCGATACG
>JAUMHI010000057.1:11824254-11834554 GCA_032359435.1 Enteromius unitaeniatus | reverse complement strand
TTGTCGCAATTCGTCTTACAAGTGTCACAGTGAGTCTTGCTGACAGCGGTTTTAATAAAGGCAGCACGTAGCAGAAGTACCATAGTTTCGGTGCCAAGTTTATTTTGTCGAAATGTGTGATGAAAGCACAATCGGCGCGCGCTGCTTCTGCTCTGCATACACGCTACTTACACGTGCAGTGTGAAAACGGCGTAAAGGTAAAAGATTGCTCTCATTGCAAAGACAAATATTATGGTATGTTTCAGCTTGATTTAAACCTCCATTATTTGACTGTGTTAATAAACAGACATATTATGACAATTATGTATCTGTGTCCTGTTATTTATCTTTTGGTATGCGTTTCAGGAAAAAAAATGGTTAGGATTCAGGTGTATTTGCAAATAGTGATTAATCATGATTAATCCACTGAAAATCCTGATTAATTTGATTAAAAATCATTTGACAGCCCTAATTTTTATATATTAGAAAGAGACCCAGTCTCCAAAACCTGTTCAACACAACGGGAAACGCAGCTGATCTACATGATTAAAACATCCTGCTCTAGGGCCGTTCGACCACACACAGGAAGCAGCGTCGAGTGACAAGGTCAGCCAAGTGTCAGTGTGAGTGTGTGTGTAGCTGGCTGGGATTAAAGCTGGCAAATGCCGACCAGAGAAACAAGTGCCTCTTCACATATAGGCCTAAATGGTAAAGGCTTTCTCCAACCTAGCAGGTGCATGTCTGTATGCATGTGTGCAAAGGAGGCGGGCTTCTTGGTGAGCCGCCAGCCGTCAGGTTGATGCAAAGCAGGAAGCAGAGGTCCACAGCCCTTGTGCTGCAGTTCCTGTTCTCTGCAGGGTATCGCCTTCTCAGCGTAGCTGTCTAGAGCCACAGAGCCAACACCCAGCGCTGAATCACACATACACACTCACAAACACGCTGATATTTACATTTGCACACTTCTATATACTCAAAACCATGAGCACTTCAGCAAACAAGGAAACAAAAGGCAAAAGCCATTTTTAGACTTTCCTAAATTGACACGATTTACGACAGAAAGAAGATAAACCCTGAAGCGCATGACTTCTGAGACGAGTAACTGCAAAATTTATATTTTTCTTTTTTTACAAACACACCCTCATCTGCCATTGGCTGAACAAACAAATAGCCTCGCCCTCAGCACTTTATACTGGAGTGAACATTTACTGTAAAAAAGAAACAAATGAGCTGATAGTTATCTTCATTATTATGTTATCACCAATAACTGCTAAAAGGCTAATAATATAATTATATTTAGCTTCATTTAATCTATTATCTATTTAAATTATTTCAAAATAAAACACACCAAAAAAAAATTTGATTTCACCACAACTGTTAACAATTTTCAGGATATTAACAGGATATTTATATGACATTAAGTAGTTTAACTAATAAATATAATTTCAAATAAATTAATGACATGTAACAAAAGAATGTCTGTTACATAGCATGGGCTCTATATATTATAAATCGTATTTGGCAATCTATTTATTTATTTTAATAATTATGTCATGGCAACTAACCAATAAATGACATTACACATAATTAATAGTTTAAGATAAATATTCAAATAATTCGAAAAATTCAGCCATTTATTTATAATGGACGATAACTGATAAATGGCGGGTATTAAAATTATATTTGATCCGAATAAGTTAATTACTTTAAAACGGTATATAATTATATGCAATGATACAGTAGATGTGATTCTAGGAATCATAACAGTATAACTAATATTCATTTTGAGGTTTGCTAAAGATTACATTTAGCAGTGTTAAAGCATTAGTGTTTTTACAAATGATCTTCATGTGAATGTTAAATAAATAGATACTAGCAACTAGCTTGCACAATGAAATGAACAATATTGACTGATACTAATAAAAATCTCACGACTCAATATCATTCATCACTAGTATTTCTGTTTTCATTTGTAGTCTACACACTAAATTGCTGCACGCAAATATGTCAATAACAGCCGTCATGTCTCTCTCTCTCTCTGCTCTCATCAACTGATCAATCAGTCTGTCAGTGGATATGATGCAGGGCAGGAAATGGAGAGAGACTGCGGGAGGGAGAGGGGCCCAGAGCGAGCGAAGCGCCGGGGATTCCTGCAGCAAAGGCTGATGGAAGATTTCTGCACTCCGGGGGCAGCAGAAGCGACTCGATTCCATAAACAAGGTGCACGATCGGTCAATAGGTGCTGTCACTCAGCGGGAACAGCGAGTCGCCATGGCAGCGCCACAGGGCCTGTTTATAATCAGGCTTCCTGGGACTGAAAATATCAGCGCAAGGGAGCATTTGCGCAGCACACAAGCCTCTAATGAGTCATTGTCTTTCATGGTGCTGCTTCGAACAGCATGTTCCCAGATTTTGGGACATGGTTCGAGTTCAGACTCACCTGTTTATGTGGTCCTCTCAGGATGTGAGCTCTGGCCCCTTCACACGCCGTCCTCATGGCCTCCAGAGACGGAGTCCCCAGCAGATCTGTGATCAAGTCCAGCTAGTAGATAACAAAAAAAGAAAGATCAGCTGAGTTTTGTACATAGAATGAATGAAGAACAACATAAAAGATGATAATAATACAATAAATAATACAATAAAAACAATCATTTATATAACAATTACAATTAACAAAGAAACGTAATAAGAATTTATGTATATAAATATGCCAATAAATAGAGGAGTATTATGTGTGGTTATAAGAATTTATGAGGTCACACAATGCATTAGTCTATATGGCTCATTCTTAGGGAGAATTAATGCAATAAAGTTACAATAAAAATATATAGAAATGGTAAATTAACTGCAACAAAAACAGCAATAAATTGTACTGCATTACTGTATTTTAATAATACAGTAAGTACAGTAATATAGCATAGAAAGTTAAAAACTCTTTGAAAAGCACTAAATAACTGAATGTAACATATGAGTAGGTGAAGGACAATGGGAAAAATAAACCAAATACATTTTCATGATCTGTACATAAACAAACTGGAGCGGAACCATGTTCAAGCAAATCTAATTCTTTACTGGAGAGAATTTAATGAGCCTTAAAAGGGAATGTCGATGTGCTGTCGGTGCACATTCAAAGCTGTGTGCGGACACTCACTCTCTCTCACACACATACACACACACACACCTGGTGAGGAACAGCCAGTCCCAGAGTCTCTGACACATGGCAGGGTCAGTATTATTAGAACATATCTTCTATGTGAACTACATAAACTAGAAAGTGTACATCTTACATCTTTTTCTTACTTATGTTACAGCATCATACTTAATGTTTATGAGACTCTAAACAAAATATTATTTTGTATTTGAGAGGCATCTGTGCATATGACAGAGACAGGTTCTGCTCATGGCAAACACACAGCCATGGAGGACAGAGGGCTTCTGGGTCACGGCAACACTGGGACTTCAGTTCAACAGAGCCTTGAGCTGCCCCTTTAACTTTAACAGCTTATTCATTTGCTTTAAACACATAATCTATATCAGACAAAAAAGGTCAGGCTTCAGTTCTTGCAATTTAATTCATGAAGTATGCTGCAATTCCTAAAGAAGTTAGAAGCCTAATGGCTAGAAAGCTCTTTGTTTGTTTGCCAAAGCCAATTTTGACTCACATTTGGCGCTTAGAGAGTGTTAATTGCGGACCCTGATATAGCAGCTAAACTACATCTGAAGAGGCCAAACGATCCAAATTCTGCAATGATCCTCAAAAACTGCAAAGCAAGCAGATACTCCTTAACTTGTGTACAGCTACACCAAAGATCAGAAGGTCCTGACTGGCTGTTAAGAATGTTGATATAGGAGCATGTTCTTCTTGTATAGATCACAATGAGTTGTGTGAATATCCCAGATTCTGCCCACAGATCGAGCGCTGAACATGAGCGTTGGTGAATACCTGTTGGATGGGACTCTGGGCTTGGAAGAGGATGCGTCGGCCAAGCAGCTCGGCAAAGATGCAGCCTACAGACCAGATGTCGATGGCGTTGGAATAGTGCCTGCTCCCCATCAGGATCTCTGGCGCTCTGTAGTACTGCGTCACCACCTCCTGGGTCATGTGACGTGACTCGTCCAGCTCCTCCACTCTTGCCAGGCCAAAGTCACAAATCTGTGCAGAATTTAGGGTCATTTAAACACTTATCAGATTGACGAGTGAAGTCAGAGGTGTGCTTTTATTGACGAATGGAGAAGATGTTTTCAAGCAAAAAAAACTAAATTAGACAGAGAGGCTTGTTCGCATTTTAACCTAACAGATAAACAATAAAACCGCTATAAACACAAGACCCAATTTCTAATCATCTTGAGCCGCTCGAGTGCTCCTTTGGAAATAAATAAATGAGAAAAATATCTCTGCTTCTTCTCTCCACCTACTCGCAGAAAGAAAGCACAAAAGGGCCTATCATGCATTGCTTACAATCTACCCAAGTAGCTCCTCCCAGCTTTTCCCAGAGGCCTAATTTTATGCATTCCCACAAGACATATTCAAATCCTGCTAGCCACGCTTAAACATGTAGTTTACTGAAACGATTTCTTGTGTCTTCTTGCTCCATTCCAGTAAAAACACCGCCATCTATGGAAAGAGTCACAAGCTGGGCAATCAAGGTGTTGCCATATGGTTGCTTGGGTATTATAATTGGTGCTGTACATGTTTGTTGGGTGGTTACATATTTTCCAATGAAATTGCCCTGAAAGCCCAGGTTTAAGATATTCTTAAAATATGCACTTGATGAAAACACATTTCTCAGATAAAATCCAGTATTATTTTGCTCGTACTTACATGATATTATAGTATTTATAGATAAATTGAATTAGCTTTTATTTTACTTTTAAAATTTGAAAATTATTTTATCATAGTTTTATCACAACCTAATATTCGTTTATGTTATTTCTATAAAAATGATTTGAATAGCTTTAATTCACAATACCAACACTAAAAAGTCATTTGATAGATTAATTTGCTCAGATAATTGGCACCCAAAAATTCACATTTTTAGCTTGTATACTCTGATATCTGTTATTGTATAATTTCATAATTTGTCATTTGGATATAACTGCTAATGGTAAGCTGTGGTACATATTGAAAAGTAATACTTATCCATAAGTCTCACGGAGCCCATACTTATAATAGGAAACATGTTATGGATATAAAATTAATCAAATTTGAACCTAAATCAGTCTCGAGAATGTTTGATTGTGGGACATGGCCATAAGATAAGGTCTGGCACGTAATAGCTAAATGAGGGAAACATTCTTCTTTTTCGGAAATGGGGATTAGTGACTAAATGAAGCAGCGCATGCTAAATGATTCCCTCTCTGTGGTCCAATAGCACAATCTATTCCCGTTCTCCCCTCAAGCACATTTCTCATGCTGCTGGGAAGAGTCAGCACGCACATACACAGAGAATTTCTCTTTTTCTTTATCTCTCTCTTTCTATATCTCTCATATCAACCTTGCTTTCTCTTTTGCAGCTGGACTGTCTCCTAAATGAAGATTTATGTCAGGAACTGAACAGATGAATCAGTCCCAAAGGGGCCCTGACCCCCTGGAGCCAGGGATTGTGTGTTAGAGTGTGTACGCTGGTGCTGTAGACCTGGCCTGGCCAGACAGATATGAAGCGTCCTTGCTTCTTGGAAAATAAGAGTTACAAAGACACAATTCAAGGCCCATAGGCAAGAGTATATAATGCTAAAATAGCAGGAGAGAAAAAGAAACCAACACAATAGAGCTTCCCATATATGTAAAATTGTATACATTTATGGATAGATAGATAAATAACTAAGTATTACATTTCAGTAAACCATAAAAACAAATCTACATTTCTTATACTAATTATAAGCAATTACATCCAAATGACAATTATTCAGTCACATGACTGTATAGTATTATTAAAAAAAAAAGGATCAACATTAAATGGAAAGCTTAAACTTAAAAATCTACATAAAAATGAAAAATGTTATAAAAAAAAAGAAAAAAAAAAAAAAATCACCAACACATTAATAGTTTGACTAGTATTTCACTAACCTTCAGCACACAATTGCTGTTGACCAACAGGTTACCGGGTTTAATGTCTCTGTGCAAAATGCCAGCTGAGTGTAGATACTTCAATCCTGTGGACATATATGAGCCATTAAAGATATGATCGTGACATACATTGTATTGACATGAAGCAGACTGCGCTGTTACATTGTACAGGTTTCTTGTTCTGTTTAAAATGTAATCCAGTTGACATATAAACAGACTTTTGAACTATGTTGCCATTTTTACTGGTAAAATAAATAAACAGTAATAAAGCTTTGTGTCACTTTAAAACACTGACGTTTTATGTGTTTCATTTGATTCATTAGGAATTAGGTTAACTGGTCTCTTTAAGACCTGTCAGTTGTCCTGCAATAAACATAATATCAAAGAGGGGACTGTTTCTTGTCCTCCCATTTGTATTCTTACACTATGAGCAGTCCGTTTCTTTTTCTCGAGTGAGAGTATAATAGTAAGGAACACAAAGTAGAGAGGTGTGTGGGATTTTGTGTCTCTCTACCCATGAGATTTGGTGAAGAAACTCATTTGGTGTCTGAGGATGAAGCTTTTGAAATCAAATTTTGAAATGAAATGTGTGTGTGTGTCTCACCTCGGAGGATCTGGTAGAGAAAGACTTTGACGTGGTCAGAGCTCAGGGGCTGTGGAGACACGATGATCTTATGGAGGTCACTCTGCATCAACTCTGTCACCACATAACTGCAGAAAGGGATATGTCAAGGGAAACAGGCATGCCAAAAATAACAGCAGGAAGTTCACGCATACAGCAGCGCTCCAAATGATGGCCAGTATTAGCACTCATCTAAAAACAGAGCCAGTGGAGAGCGGGGTCACCGAGAAGTGGAGAGGGTGAATGTGAAGAGGACTAGTATTTGTCTATAGTGCCACTCCTAAACTGGAGCACTAAGTCAAGAGTATTAGTCGCAATTTTATATTATATTTATTTTATATATATATATATATATATATGTATATATAAACCACTGATTATAGAAATGCAAAATGTGATAGTGGACCATAAATTTTACTCCTACCATATATTTTTTTTCTTCAAGGAGAACCGTTTAACAAACTTTTGTTACAGCTTTGTGGAGCGACCAGCAATACCAGCTATGCAAAACAGCTGTTTTTGAACATAATAAAAAGGTATTGTTTGCATTGTTAAACTTGTTAGTTTATGGTGTACCATGAAACATTTTCTTTCTCATATTCCAATGTGAAAATCCATTTTAGTATTTATGCTTTTTTGTTGTAGTTTTTTTTTGGATGGTTTGTGATTCAAGCTATCACTTAATATTATTAATAAAGTTTTTTATTATTATTAATAATATTTAATTATTTTAATTATTTTCTATAAACATTTTATATTATATTATTATAATAATAAATAATTAAAATAAAAAATATTTCAATGTTCTTATATATTTAATATTTTATTACTTTATTTTATAACTATTTTTTAAAACAAAAGTGAGAGTTTAGTTACTTGAAACTGATGATAAACTAAATCATTTTCAGTATTATTTACCAGTAAAATGTATAAGCACTATTTACTTATGAACAAAAATACATATACAATCAGTATATTTGCATGTGTATATTTATATCCGTAATTATATTATATACAAATATATTTAATAAATAAACAATTTTTTTTTAATTATATACATATACACACTATTACAATATAGTACACATATTTTATGTAAACAAAAACTAAGAAATACATATTAAATAAATTAATAAAATTAAATAAAAGTTATTATTGAGAACAAAATCTCTAAATTAATGTATAGTTATTTAAATAACACTGCCAAATGCATTGTTTGTTGACAATTTTAACAGTGTTATAAATTGTTATTGTACACCTGCAAAGAAAAAAATAGCTTTCGATAGACAGCCAAACACTTGGTTCAGCAGGTTTGTGAGGCTTCACAAGAAACATCAGGGTGTGATGATGTGGGCATTACAAGGTGATGAATGCAGACATTGAAAACACGCATAAGAAGTGTTACAACAGTCATTGAGTGAGCAGAATCCAAAAGGGAACGTAATCTAATCAGCACAATTACTATAACTATAATTCACTTCGTTATGTCGAGACCGCCAGCGCTCAATGAAGGTCTCCGTTTCTACGTCCAAGGACATAAAAGCACATATTTGCCCTCTATTACAATTCCCAGAATATAAGCCATATACAATGATGAGCTGCTCTTTGCAGTACAGTCCAGCTAATAAACACAAACCGGAGAACTGTCACTTCCGAGTATCTAGGTCTGACCTTTATGTCGAGAAGATTATGATGTTAAATAATCTTCACCTGGAGACGCACATTATGACTCATTCACGGCCTAAAGAATGAACAAGGAGCAATTATCTGCCTCAGCGTGACTAGTCTCTCAAAACAAACGCCAACTTCAGCAATCAACACATATGAGCACAGACTCAACTCGTCGCCTGTCAGTAAATACAGGCGATGGGGAAAGCGTAGGAGGACTTCCTGGCAAAGAAAAACCGCCTGTGATCCTCCTTTTATAAACACACAAAGATGAGTTGCTCTCTGCCACTCAGTCCAGTCCAGCATTCACACTCGCTGGCAGCGAGTCACACACAGCCTGCTACACAAGGTTTGACAGAAAGCTCATCCAGTCATCGACACTGCGGCCGAGTCAGCAGAGGCAACCCTCTCGTGTGTGTGTGTGTGTGTGTGTGTGATAACTACAGCTGAGCATGCAGGACTGCTTGATTGACTGTCTGCTGGGACAAGCTCATCTTCAATACACCCCACGGTTTTCCCTCAAGTTTCTCAGCTACAAGAGTGTCACAAGTATTTTCATGCCATCTTTCACAGTGTCACTGCAAATTGACACGGCTTCTCTTCGCAGCCCTCTCTTCCGCTTTTTGTGTCTCTTAGGCAGGTTTTTTGAGAGCTTTCTTTACATAATTAGTGTTTTTAAACCCGTAACCCATAGATTTAACCCTGCAAGCAATTCAGCTTGCAATTATTCCCATCTTGGAACATAAATGGGAAACTAAAATACATTTAAAACAAACTAAAATGGAAGGAAAAAGGACAAAAATTAAATATCTATGGTTGCCCAGTAGTGCACAACACAATGAAATCACCAGTACACAACGTATAGGAAATGTAATTGTGTTGCATCTTATTTCCATTGTTTTGTGCTAATTTCATTGTGTTGCGGCTTTTTTGTTGTTGTATGTTGTGCTAAGTATGCTGTGTTACGGCTAGTTTCCATTGTTTTTCCGCAAATTTTGTTGTGTTTTGTGGCTTTTTTTGTTGTATATTGTGCTAATTACATTGCGTTGCAGCTTGTTTCTGTTAATTACAAAATATTATTTAATCCTGTTAGTTACAAATTAAAAACTATAACAATTTTGAAGGTGATTTCTGTGAACAAAATCCAGTCGTTTCAATAGGTGGTTTTTAGATTTTTTTATGTATTATACTGCATTTAGCATTGCTATTAATATTTGGTGTAAATTTAATTTTTTGATTTCCCTCTAAATGAGGTGATCACCCAGAACACTCTAGAAACCACATAGTACCAGCCTAGAAACCACCCCAAGCAGCATGCTATAACCACAAACACCTTTGCAAACATACACCACGTCCCTGAACTCAGAACACTCTAGCATTATGGCGGCAAAAAATCCAGTTATGTGGCTACAATTCAATGGCGTATGGATTATAAACAGACGCTTTTCTCTCTGAGATTTTCACATGGACTATGAAACGAGCAGTTTTTGTTTCACAGCTCATTGTGGGGTAATAAAACATTACTAAACTGCAAAAGGGCAACAGAACTCTGCTGTTAATTTGCCACACAAACTGGGATCCTCTGAGTATTTAGTAACTTATTTAGTTACACGCTATTTCAAAACCACGAACCTTCTAGTTTAACACATCAACCAAAGCAAGTTAACAAGAGTAAAAGAGTATTTAAAATTGAAGTGACAGTTTACCTCAGACTCAACCTAATGCCAATTCAAACCTATATGGCTTGTTTTCTACTGTGCTGGTTTCACAAAAACCTATTTTATTTATTTGTATATATATACATATATATACTACTGTTTAAAGGTTTTAGAGCAGTAAGATATTTAATGGTTTTTAAAGATGTTTCCAGAAAAATCCAGAAGAAACTTTAATTTCAATTTAAAATAACTGTTTTCTGTGTGAATATATTTTAAAATGTAATTTATTCCTGTGATACAAAGCATCAT
>JAUMHI010000057.1:11801880-11818124 GCA_032359435.1 Enteromius unitaeniatus | reverse complement strand
TTGAACTCCGGGGCTTTTGAATCTGGCTATAGACTTTATCTGCTGGGACTCGCTGAGGTTTTTGTTTTGACTTTTTATTTGATTTTTTTCCCTTTTACGAGTTCGCTGTGGGACACGCACACCTGTGTAGTCGGATTTGGCCAAGGATTTTTTCGCCAGCAGCTCGCTGAGGTTTTGTTTTAATTTTTTCCCCCTTTTGAGTCTGCTGATCAGAATTTACTCCGGTGCTGTCAGGAATTTTCTGTGGACTATTTCAGCTTGGCCGCATTGTGGATTTATTTGTCTTCTTTAATTTTTTTGTTTTTGAAAACCTGCTGTTAAATAAAGACCTTTTGTTTCACCCGCATTTGGATCTCGGTCTTGTACCTGACACTAACAAGATGGAATCACAGTCTGAAGCAAAAAAAATCAATTAGAAAATGTGCGCATCATGCGCAACATGATTTTCTGTGAAATCTGTCAACCCTGACTTCCCAAAATCAGCAGACTGGCTCTAACTTTTGGCAAGTGACTCATCCAGACAGCAATCTGGGGCAAAAATCTGGGCAAAAGCTGTGTAGTTTATTCCAGCCTTTGTAATTTGTGCAAAACAAAGTATCTTTAGCAACATAGTTAAGTTGTGGAACAACTTTAGCATTCCTTGTGGAACAGCCTTTGTATCGTGAGCATACCTTAAAATGCTCCCTAAGTATGTAGCAAACCAGATTTCGAACAACAGACCAAAAAAGTGCATTCCCGCAACAGAAGGAAATATGTTTGTAACACAAACAGTGACTGATTAACTGAAACAATTTCACTGCAGGCGTCTGGTGCAGCGTATATGAAACGGCAGTCGAGCAGTCAGATGAAGAAATTCATTATGCCATTATGACAAGGAGCATTGAGCACAATTCACACATCAGTCGCAGAGAAAGACGCCATTCAGCAAAAGATATAATTAGCTGAAGTACACAGCGGCAGTGTTGTATGAAATAACCTTTCCAAACAGGTCTGCTGAGGACCGGAGAGATCCCCGGGCTGCAGAATATAATTTTTTTATTATTAACTTTGTGTGTGAATGGTACGTGCACATGTTGAGGAACACACATTTTTGCATGTCTAACCAAGCAGCTTCTAAATATACGGCCCATGAAGCCGACCGCAAAGAATGCATTGATGTTTTTGTTTCTTAATCCATTCAAATGAGAGCACAAAGGTTCTACTGTGCTGTGTACAAGCAGAAGGATATGAGTCTTTGTTTAATCCGTTGAGTAAATAAATACGTTAAGCAGAACAAAGATAGTGGCACTGAGGGGGAACATTATCACACAGAATATGAATGTTCCTTTGCACCTGTGTGTGTTTTTGTGTGTGTGTTTAAAAGTATTTACCAGCTCTTATTATGCTGCTTCTGTAGAAGTCAGACTATTGGAAAATGTAATAGAAAACGTGAGCACTAAAGCAGTCACCACATTTGTATAATTTTACAAATACAAACATCTTTAGAAACACATACTCCGTCCCCCTTTTTAAAGACATATTGCACTTTTTTAAAATCATATTATATTCTGCAAAACAGCCAAAATCGAATTTTCTGCAATTATATTAGGAGATAAAAATGATGGAATTCTGCTGAATGCATATAATATTTCTGTACAAAAAATAATAATAATAATAACAATAATTAATAATAGTACTTGTTTATATTATTATTTTAAATATTTTGAATGACCTCTCATTTTTAGAGTTTTATTGCATTGCTTTTGTATTTTTAATTTTAATTCCTCTTTTTTTTCCATTTTAGTTTATGCTATTTAAGTATTTCAACTTTTTCAGTAAGTTGCCAAAGCAAGGCTTTTCTAATTATTTTTGTGTGTTTGTTTTAAGTTCTTCTAATGTGTTTCATACTGTAATATAGTTTCAAGCTCCAAACTTCAAGGTCTAAAAATAAAAATCTTAGACTTAAAATGCCATTTAAACCTGTAAATAAACAGAAAGCTTGAGTACACTGAAAAATGCAAAACAAGAAATGTGTGTGATTAACTGAAATAAAACCAAAATGCTTGTTGTGATTATCAAACTGCAAGGCTACAATTTAATTCAATAAATATATGCGACATTAATTTCAGAGTGAATCGCGGCACTGTTCTTTTATACACGAGCAGCTCATGATATGGAGTTTTAGTATCTCAGTATATATTTTTAGTATAAAAGCAATATAATCATTTCATGTTTTTAAAAGTTGGTCTTTTAATATCTTATATTTTAATATAATCTTATATTTTATCTTTGAGATTAATTTCAATTGAGTGCAACAAGTTTAGTTCTTAGTGATAGTTTTAGTTCTTGTTAACTATAACAACATTGGATCATAATTTACATTACATACATTACCTTTTTTTCACCTTTTCTAAACCTTCATAACCATGTGCATTTCTATACATAAAATAACCCTATAATGATTAGCCAAACTCACTTACGAACCAAATATTAGTATATTCATAGCCCTATGTCACATTTGTGAAGATTACATACACACCAATTTGGAAGCTTAGTTTTAGGCACTTTTGTTATTTTGGCATAGGCTATATTTTAAACTAATCTTTTTATGATGACATGTCCCCTTTAATTCTGGTGCCAAAATGGAGAAATTCAAGCATGCACTATGGCTGAATGTGCATTACGTTTCTAAGCACTTTCATAGCCATAAAAATCAATCACTGCAGGGGGTTAAAAATGTAAAAGGTATGTTCCTTGGCACGTTCACCCTTTCTTTATTGAATTTACTTGCACACAGCATTGTTTACTAATGTTATACGTTTTTTAGATGATTCCAAACACTGTGAAATGAAGCCGAACCCTGACCACAGTCAGCGGTCACGCTGCATGAGAAACGTCTAAAAATACAAAAGCGCAGGATAAATCTCCCAGCTAATTAACACAAAAGCCTTTTTTAGTTCCCGATTTTGAAGAGCTAAAATTCCAGCTAATTTAAGAGGAAGACTGTCCAGCTCAAATCATAGAAAGCCTCTTGGTATTTGACGGAAAAAATACTGTTAGAAAAGTGGCTTACACAGTGCGCATCGGGTGACTGGGCAAGAGCGGTAAATGGGGAAAGCGTGTAATTCCTCTGATTAAATTATATACCAAATTAAGAAGCTGGGGATGCCTTTAGCGTCCTGCAGACCACATCTAGGAAATATCAGAGGAAAGAAAGGGCCTTGAAAATAACATGTCAGCTTTTTCTGAAATCCATCCGAAACGTCTTTCCAACGTTCCACTATTAGAACTAAACCATTAGGAGGAGAAATGAAGACCCCTTTTAACCTGTGATATTCAGAAAGAAATACAGAACAATTTTGCCTACACTGTAGATGGCATACTAGTTCCCATAAGTACACTGGATCATTCCTCGCCATCAAAAACATTCAAGCACAGCATGAGGCAAGCCATCACCTCCCTAAACATAATGTTCAGCTTGATCCCACTTTAGCGACCACAAAAGGCACAAAAAAGCATATGCACAGCAATTTAAGACTTTAGATGGCTTTGCGATGCCGGAGCTCTGAAATCTACAAGCTATTGTTTCATACTGCTACTTACAATTTTTTTATTGTTTTCAAGCGCCAAGCTTTCAAGGTCTAAAAACCACAAAGAAAATCTGGGATTTAAAACACCACTAAATAAACAGAAAGCTTAAGGATTCTGAAAAATGCAAAACAGAAATGTGTGAGATTAATTATATTATTAACTGAAATAAAACTCATAATATGGAGTTTTAGTATCTCAGTATCTTAATATAATAATACAATTTTTGATCCAAACTTTTTGGGATCAAAATCACTTCATTGGACAGCATCTGGTAGATTAACTTTCTGTTTAGGATACATTTCCTCAAAGTAGTCGATGTGTGGAGGCTGCAGAATATCCAGAGCTGACAGCACCTGTGGAGAAACAAAGACAGAGCACCAGAGGTCAGCTTTGACGCCAGAGAACGTGGGCACTGACACCAGCCTTCATATGACATTCGTTTCCCAGGCACCAGCAGTCCAGGGACAACAAGAGCTAGCCAAGCTCCCGCTAATGGCACCATGGGGACAGCATGTAGATAGCGAGAGTTAGGTCACTCTAACTTATTTAAAAAATAATAATAATAAATCAGGGGATGGTTGGAAGCTCACATTGTCGTGCTTGAAGAAACAAAGCATCTTCAGCTCACGGAAAACCCTTTTGCAGGAGACGAGGTTTTGGAAGACATTGGGCATCTTTTTGAGGGCCACGCGTTTGCCATCTCTGGGGTCTGTCACTGACCTGAAAAGAAGAGATCAGAAAAAAATCGGGTTGAATTTACCAAAATATGCCATACCAGAAAAATCTATATGCACAAATTAGCATTCAAAAGATTCTAAATTGTGAAAGAAAGCCTATTGTACTCAATATGGCTGCCTTTATAATATATATAATAATAATAAAAATATGGTTGTGCTTTTAAACGTATTTACATTAGTTTTGATGAAACAAATGTACCATTTTGAATTAGTTCACTGAAGCAGTTTGAAATGATTATTCATTATGCCATGATTATCATAATAATTAAACTCTCAAATCTATAAACTCTAAAACTAGACTTCATCACGATAGATGGAGGAATTGCAAAATTGATGTGAATGATCAAACTTGATGATCAAATAAAAAGTGCTTTAAAATATCTGATATTCATACTGCTGTGTAATTACATTTTTGTCAGCAAAATTTTTCAAATACATTAAGAATATTTGTTATATCGGCCATATATAATCTGCACTTTAATTATATGTTTTGATGAATTTTGACACAAAAAGAAGAGAAGAGCAAGCGAGAGATGATTTGTTGAGAAAAAGGCAAGGGCTAAAGGGCCCTCGGTAATGGCCTTGAATGTTGCTGGATTGTGAACATGTTTATCGTCACTGTGCTTGTGTCATGAGGTGGCTGGTGAGTGGCGTGCGGTGGATGAAGCGAGAGGCGAGGAGTCGAGGATGAAAACAGAAATGAACATTTATTTAAACAGAACTCGGAAGCAAGGACAAAACAAAAACGGGTGGCAGAAAAAGACAGGAATCGCACAACATTAACAACCGACAGGGAAGAGCTCAAAAGACACAGACTAATTCAAACAATAGGGAAAGTAGGAACACCTGTGACACACGGCTGGGATAAGATCAACTAATAATCACAAGACAGGACAAGAACTCCAAATAAGGACAAGACACGTGAGACACCAAAACGAAACCAAAACAGATGGACGAGACCAGACAGACAATGTTACAGCTATAAGCATCTTGATGTGACCTTACTGAGAGATGCCAATTGGTATAAGTGCCTCTCCTTCTTCCCTGAACAGTAACACATTTTCCACAGCAATGCTGAACCCATTACACAAATGTAGCTATCATTTACCGAGCATACCATGTCATTTCAACTCGTTGTTCATTTTGTTCGCCCGTTCATTTTTATGTACTGACTATATATGAAAAGACATTTTCTCTGCTGAATTGATAACATCCATGATTATAAAATAGAGCTTATGTATATTTATGCAAACTATAAAAGCATACAAGTCTCAAACCAATACACAGACAAGTCATATACAAGGCATGCATCCCAACACGGAATGCTTTAGCTGTTTTTGCCGCATAATAATTGTCTCAAATGTGACTGGTAAACCTCAGAGGTGTGATCAATGTACACAAATAAGTGTGTCCCTGTACACCTCACCTAAAACAGAACGGAACGTTCAGACTTAAAAACAATTCATGCTCACGCAAACACACACACACACACACACACACGCTAGCTTCATGCAATGATAACTTCTTTTGAGGAACACATTATTAACACATATAAAGTTTTAATTCTGTACATATGTGGTTTGATACATAAGAAACTCAAAAGAACAGTATTTATTTAAAATAGAAATCTTTTGTAACATCAGAAATGTCTTTACTGATTACTGTCAAATGATTAATTACGATTAATTGTATCCAAAATAACAGGTTTTGTTTACTCAAAAATATATGTATGTGTACTGTTTGTGTATTATGTATTCACATGTAAATATTTAGATTTAGATGCATGTGTTTGTAGTTATATGTTTATATATATATATTTTTTTTTAAATGCACAGTGCACACATATATTTTGTGAACCAAAACTTTAATTTTGGATGCGATTAAGTGCAATTCATCGTTTTATAGCACTACTTTCAAACAGTTGAACAGAGCTTTAACTGCCATTACTGGAGTAATGTATGGCCGAAATGTACGACAAAGTGGAACAGAGGCGTGGCAGATATATATTAGGGATTAAAAAATAAATGAGGTGTTTATTTAAGGTCTGAGGAAACATTGATCTAGAAAATGAATGATTAACGGAGAAAAAGCTCTCTTGGGTCGGCATCATGACACACAAACACACACACACACATGCCTGGTCACGGCATGTGATTCACAAGCTGGATTAGACAACAGCACGAGGGAGAGGGGGAGGAGAGAGAGAAAGAGAGATGTTTCTTTGATAAAAAGGCAATCGCTACAGCACTGCCATCTCTCCTCAGTAACAAAACAAAAGCTACAGCAGGAAATGAAGACAAGTTTCTTGGAAAATAGAGCAATAAAGAAAGACAGTCTTGTATAGATATACGCACGGAATGAAAATGTGGCAGACAACGCAATAGATTTGCAAAGGAAGTTATCTGGGGATAACAAGGATGGAGGTTTTTTTTCCACATCCCAACCAACCTGTCACAGCAACAGTGACTCAGCCAGTGGTGTTGCTTTAGAGGCGGGACTATCTATGTGTTTTGATGATAGTGGCAACACTTCAGTTCAATGCATTTGAGGATTCAATTTGAATCTTATTTGTGAAGATGTTAGTTCTGTTAACTTCTATCGTTCTAAACTTAGTTCACCAGCATACACGAGATAGACTTGTCTAATTGAGCTCATTAAAGCTTTGTCAGCAGCCTTGCCTTAAAATCCCTCCCTTCACCGTTTCCAGTTGCCAGAAAAATAACGACAACACACAGCCATGTGAGCCCGACTGACGCCCCTGGACCAGAGCTCACCGAGCGCACTTCAGGACTCACACACAAAATCTACTTCCTAGAAATAGCAGAGTGAAACATCTAAAATAGAAAGATACGCCTCACTCTGCATCTATCGCTCCATCTATTTCTCACTCTCTTTCCCTCCGCTTTTAATCATTGGCTATTCAAAGATGAAAAGCCTTTCTGAAAGGGAAAAAGATTATCTGAGTACTTCAAACATGTCTTTTCTCTCTCTAAGAGCACATGAACATGTCCTCAGAAACAAAAATGGCTCTTTTGCTTGATGTTCCAAAAAGTAATGTAGAGGTTGATTTAAGGTCTGACTACAAGTGGACAAACCCTTTGGGACTAAAAAAGTTGTTATATCAATCTGGAAGTACAAAATGGCCCTCTCGCTCTCAATTTTCTTTGCCCTTTTAAATCAAGATAATTTAGCGTTTAAATCAACTTTGTAGATTGTTGTATTGTATTCTTTTTCATTTTGTTGTGTTTCTGACTGCAGAAACTATTAACACAATGCAGTTAGCAATTCTTTCAGTCTGTAAGTTAAGCCTTTGGGAGAACCTTATGTAATGTAATTAATTTTCATGAACAAAAGCTTTGCTTTGTTTTCACCTTTTCATTAATTATATCATATGACATTGGCAATAAATAATAAGAGGGGGTTTAAGAGCTCATTGCAGGAGATATATCACCACTTTATAATAACTACTAATATTAAAATATTAATAATACTACAATCTATTACATTTCCGTAATATTTAAAAAAAATATCTAAATGCTCTGCTAATCATCATTTATTCAAAATTTAATTGAATTAATTTGTATTATTATTAAATGATAAAAAAAAAATTTTATCACTAGAAAATCTCATGATATAAAAGATATACATTTTAAATAAATGCTATTGGCATCTTCAGAGAATCCTGAAGGATCCCAGTTTCCACAGAAATATTCAGAAGCACAACTGTTTTCAACATAATAATAATAATCAGCAGCAGCTTTACAAAATTCTTTAAAATGTAATCATATTTTACATTACTGTTTATTATTTCTTTCAAATCATAAAAAGATATTAACCCTAAACTTTTAAATGGTTGTGTATATAAAAATTTGTCCACTCTTTTCTACAATGTCAAATACTCTGCCATTGACTTTTTGTTTATGTGAAGATAAGAACTTGCAACGCTGGTCTAGGAAATTTAGAAGAACCTCTCAAGTGCAAAGCTCAAACTCAAGGTGAATTCTGCAAGCGAAAATCCATAAGACGAAAAAAAGCAGATGTAGCACCTCATGAATACTACAAAAGCAGAGAAGCCAAGACTCGCTCCTTGAAGGTTTGTTCTAGTCTCAAAGGCTATTGATTCTGCTTGGCTAACACATGCAGATCTGTATCGCAGACAGATTGCCGTGTTTTGTATCAATATAATACCTGTTAGTGGATACAACAATATGCTAAAGAAAATCTGCCCTTAACCAGGAGAACGGGAGCCATGTAATAAGTGGGCAATTCCAGCTGAAGTGTATCTCGTGATAAGCCTCTCTCTGGTGGAGCGTTTTTTCTTTGGGTTGGGCGTCCTGAACTGTGTGAAACCTATAGAGATCAGCCTGTAATCTGAGGCCAGCCATTTTACCTTAGTCTTTAATAATTCAACATCGACCATATTCACATTGGTACTGGGGGACAATGGCGTGTTTGGAAAAAAAAGTCTTTTTAGAAACCAAACAAGATTTCACGGTGCTGCAGAGAGGACGTGTTTTTCCGATAGGCTTTTTTAACGGTTTCAAGACAACAAATACAGGTCAATTCAAATTGGAAAAAATGTGTTTGTTTACCCTGTTGCTAAAGGAACTGTCCTCTAAGTGTTTGGTAAATTGCAAAGTGCTTTGAAAGTATAAAAGCTCTCGCTGTAAACTGCAAACAGACTCTGAGTCTATACTGCAACTAAAATTGCCCACAAAACAACTCTTCAGAAAATGATACTGTATGTTCTGTGCATTCATGACAGGACTTCCTAAAAACATATTTTACAGAAGTAAACTACTGTAAAGAACTCATTTCAAAGTCATTTCCCAATATTACAGTTTTTTCTAGATTTTTAATCTAATAAACGCAACCTTGATGAGCAGAAGACATATCTTTAAAAACCATTAAATATCTTACTGTTCTAAAACTTTTGAATGGTAGTGTATATAAAGAAATGTGTATCTAGCTAACATCCAAAGTTTGAGGTTAGTACGATTTTTTTAACAGAAATGAATTTGTTTATTCAGCACAGATACATTAAATCTTTCAAAAGTGAAAGTACTTTTTTTTTAATTATTACAAAATATTTTGATTTCAAATTGGGATTTTGTTTTCATTAAATAATCCGGAAAAATATTATTCATATAATATGTATATGAAAATCATGTAACAATATCTGATTCGGATGTTTTCTCCACTGATTATAATATGGTTCTTGACTGGTTGAATGGTTGTTAATATGTTGAATATTTCAACATATTAAAATGATTTCTGCAAAATCATGTGACACTAATAATAAGTAATGAAGCTGTATATAATAACTGTAGCCTTAAAGTCCTCATAAAATACTTTCTGTGAAGGTTCTGAGAATTGTGGGGAATTTCCATAAATTCTATTACTTTTAAACTGACCAAATAATAGATTTAATCCCCCAAAAAATCCCAAACCAAAATCATTTACTATTTTAAATTTTTTTTCCCCCTCATGTCAAAAACTTCAGGTTGTATTATCCTCGTGGGGACATTTGGTCCCCAAAATGTAGTATAAACACACATACACACAATATTCATAAAACACATTCAGTGGTATTTGACAATTAACTGCTTACTTAACTGCATTAATACTTAATGGCTTCTCGCTTGTCAAAAGATGACAGACGCTGTTTCAAGTGCACACACTCAGGAAATCACAGCCTGAATACTTCATGGGCATCATTTTGATGAGGAACCAGACATTGTTGATTTATGATACACTGCCTTTTTTGCAGTCGCAGAGGAAAAGCGCTAAGAGAATCCGGCTTTTTCATTGCGAGCCCTGAGAGGATAGACTGATTGTAGGGTTTTTGGCAGTGCCACACAGCTCTCCATCCCCAGCCACTTAGATTTTCCTAATTAATCTACAGAGCCCGGCCTCTTTTCCAGCCCTCCGCACAGATTCTTCCCCCTCAACCTCAAATAACACACAGGGTCTGATTCGCTGATGTACACTTCCTGTCAGCGGGGGTGATGAGGGGAGCGAAAGTTAAAATCAGCACGTCAGTCAGGGTTTGCGTCAGACTCGTTACGCACATTGACTGTTTAATACGCCGGCCCCTTGAGGTGGATGGGGTCTGAAGGTTGTGTTTGAATTAGCCTAGCAAAGATTAGCATATGCCTGCATAATGAATCAAAAAGGCAGCAGCACGTCGTGTCAGACGATCTGAAGTCCCTGCACGATTCATGTGACACACTTCCACCAGCGCTCAGAACAAGGAGCCAGTGTGAAACCTCACCTTCCTCACACTGCAGCTAAACAACTTTGGCTTTTACTGAGAAGCTGAGGTGAAATGGCATTTTTGCTCCAAATGTGAGCAAATAAAGAACTGTATTGTTAAACTGCCATGGAGAAAACTGCAATATGATGAAATGTAACATAGAATATGTGGATATCTGACAAATAAAATTGACCATAAATGCCTATTTTCAACTTCTGTTTTTAAAAACCAATCATCTAAATTTGTCCAAATCTTTAGACACATCTGATTGAATTAATGTTTTTTTATGATCTTAAAGGCTTATAAATTTAAATAAAGCTATAACTTTTTTAATTATACATTATTAAATATAAATAATTAAATAGCCTTTTAATTTTATATAATAAAAAGTAATTAATAAAGTTTAATAAATTATTAAAGTCAAAAAGTAAATATTAGTAAAATAAATAAAGTAAATACTATATATATATATATATATATATATAGCACCTTTATATTATAGAGAATAAAATTGTAATGTTTTTTTTTATATTCTATGTAATTTTTCATCTTAAAAGACCTTTGATGTAAGGCATATTTATGTTTATCTATCTATTTACACACACACACACACACAATAAAATACATAATGTGTGTGTGTGTATATATATATATATATATATATATATATACACACACATACAAAAAGCACTTGCCTTACATTACGAATTTTAAGATCATACATGATATTATAATAATACATTTTAAAATATTAAAAATAAATAATCAATCAATAATCAATGTTGGATGGACAGTGGGACTTGGGATGTTTTGAAACATTGCAAAACCATTAGACATTCACAAAATTGCAAGTCCAATCATACAACGAATTGAAAAATTGTTTAAAAATAGCTTTAGAGGAAGTGTGGCATGTCACATTGCCACTTGCTACCCAATTACACACAATCTGAATATCTCAACATCTTCATATAATGCCAGCCTTTCAAATGTCATTTTGCCTCTAAGAAAGAGAAACAGAATTTTTGCGGATCTGAATGAGCCGAGGATTCACACACAGATGTGTGATCGCACACACATCAGTGCATCTGTCCCACAATCCACCGCTATTTAAATAGGGGTTTTAGAATGCAGCTAGTGGCTTTGACAAATCGTTCGCTGGCTGGCATTAGATTTAGGTCAATGACCTAGTTATTTGGAAAATTAAAAGTGTTAGAGAGACATAACGATTTGAGCATGCCCAATAGAACAGAGCAAAGGGAAAAAAGGAACAGAAAAATATCCAATTGTGCTCACAGATTCACTTTCTCAAATCTAATCTGCCCATAAATCAGATTAAAGAGGTAATTTAGGTGGCAGATACAGAATATTAAAAAGAAGTGAGTCACATCAAAGCAGAAATGAGAAGACGGGATTATTGAAGAGTTATTTATGCTCTCTCACAGGCTTCTCAAACTAACTCAAATCCAATGTTTTAGAAATAGCCATAAATTATGTGCATGTAACAGTTTTCCATTCTAACTTCCTAATTTGCTTAATTTATGCTACTTTACAGTAGAGAAAGAGGAAGTGTGACACGTCGCAGGCTGGATTCAAGCCTGTGTTTCTTGATGTGCACTAGGGCTTGACATGCCTGACACATTGGCTATCCTCTAAAAACAGAAAAAAAAACACTAACAAAATCTATCCTCGGTGCATTTATACATTTCAGCCTCTAAGTCTAAAATATGAATCATTTAAAGCAGATGCATTCACCCACAGGCTTTTGAAGACTTACTTGTAGTCCTCAATTCACTTCTACAGCTGTCTGTCCATGGAAAACCTGCCTCATAATCAAACATGGGGAACTGATATTATGTTTAAGGTGAAATACAGTATCGTTTAAGTTAATCACTAAATAAATCCAATTATATACATCCCACTAGTTGTCTAATACCAACTTGAGTACAAAAAAGGGTCTTAAATGATTGGATCAGTGCATTGTAGGTATAAATACAGCCTAATAAACCTGCCACTATGTCATGCTAATCAAAACACAATATTGAGACAAAAATAAGCTTATGATTTTGGATGGATAACTGTTGTAGGAGTGTTGTAAACCAATCGAACATGACCAAAGCTAGGGCCAAAAAAAAAAAAAAGAAAAGAAAGAAACTGCACAGCTAATTTTAATTACAGACCTGCTTCACAACCAAAAACTGAGAATCAAATCAGCAGTGTATTATATCAAATAATCATGCAGTGGAGACTACAGCAATTATAGCTATTTTTGTTCTACATTTAATTACTTTTGTTCTGTTTTCTTTTCTTTTGATTTTTTTTTTTTAATTCCTGAATTTTAAAGCACTGGTCACTTGATTTGCATCTGTGCTCTATTGTTTGAATTTTCTTTTCTTTTTTTTACTGTGACCACTTTCTTGTAGCCTGACTACGCCAGACTATGTACTTCCGTTCAATTTCAGTTTCGCTTCTGTACTCAGTCTGAGATAGAAGGGTATTTTACGGCTTCTTTCTCTCCGGCTCTATAATGGCTGGACCAATCAACGAACAGAGGGCCGACTTAGAGCCGTGACATAGACGCTAAGTGCCGATCATCAGTGAGAAACTGGGAAAGCCAAAATCCGGCAAGGTGATATGTGATTGGTTTAAGGGTATGTGATGCTGACATGTGATTGGCCCACGTTATGTGATTGGCATACTAAATTTTAAACTAAAGACGAGCAGACTTTATGTCTGTATTTTAAAGTATATTTCATAAAAACTTGCCTGTGCTAGTTAAAGCACATCTTAGTCATATAATATGGAAAAGTTTGTATTATATTCATGTGGCAGCTCTGGCTGATGGGTTATTCTGAGGTAGTGTAGTGCTTGCGTGACAAGCCTGTGGGGCAAAGAGAAGCACCCAGCCCTCAAAAAAAAAAAAAAAACTGCCTCTGATTCATCTTTACTCCGTTGTTCCATCCAGTATAAAGAGAGATTGCACATAACTACGGAATGGTATTAGAACTGTAAATATTACAGAAACAATCCTCCCTCCTTTATTGCTCAAATGAAAAAAAGGAGGAATACATCAAAACATAAAAAGGGAAAAGGGGAGAGGGAGTAAATGAAAAAATAGTTTGCAACCTGCAATAAGCTAAATGAAACTTATTGTGTACTATTCGAAAAAAACAACAACAAGAGGCTGTACACAATACTCATTTTTCAAAGAAAGCGAGTTAAAAATGCTTCATGTGAATCATTTTGGTTCTCTTGGAACATATTTCAGATTAATTGTGGTTTCAAAAACTCTTTTAGGCTTCATCCATGTTGCCACCTGCTTAATGACTATTTAAGTTAATCAACATATGGTGTTTTCAGCTACAAGCACGAGAGCATCTGAGATGGTAGACTAACAAGATGTGAGGAATACAAAAGTGCCCTTTCTGAAAACACGTTAACAGTGTCATTTAAAACACTGACAGAAAAAAATTATGCCTCTTGACACAATTAACCATAATCAAATTATGCAAAATTGAGTTGAACTGAGACAAATATTTTGTCTATTGTGACAATAAAAATGTTGACAAAAATGGAAGCTAATATTTAAGTGCAAAACATACTTGTATTTAATGAATGGTGTTTAAAAAAAAACATTTTGCGATTTGCTAAAAATTTTATTAAGCAATGTTATTAAATGATTAGTGCATTATTTTAGTTCACTTAATGGATTTTCAGCATCATTTTAGTCTTCAGTGTCACACGATCCCTTAGAAATAATTTTAATGTGCTGATTTGCTGCTAAAGAAACATTTCTTGTTATTATCAATGTTGAAATCAGGTGTGCTGCTCAATACTTTTTCTTCACAATTTAGTTTTTTTAAGGTCATTTACTTTATATAGAAATGTAACATTATAAATGTCTTTATTGTTACTTTTAATCAAATTAATGCATCCTTGCTGAATTAAAGCATTATTATTAAATCACAGTTTAAAAACAGTTAATGTTATATGTACTACAATTCATTGTTCCAAACTCTCATGAATTTATTTTAGTGCCCAACGCAATATAGTAGCATTTAATAAATGGGATTTGCTAAATAAGCATTAGATGATGGCAAGTAAACAAAAAATATGAGCCGCAATGCATGCATAACTAAACGTCCAGCAATAATCAATATACAGTATATCCAAGATTGTGTGATCCTAATTTTCTGATGCTAAAAAAAATGTGAAATAAAGTATTCAGCCAATAAGTCATACGCTTTCAATATATTATAAATTCTAAACTAATTGGTTTATCACTAATTCAACAATATTTAATGTTCAAACTGTAAAAGGAAGAATATTATTGTTTCCTCTTCTAGTGATTATTTAACTGAAAATCTCACCTGGAAACAGTCTGGATGAACGCTAAATGAAAGCATAAAGAGACAGAACATACAAAACACACCCAGACAGACAAACACACACATACACACACACCCACACACACGACAGTGGCACTGTCAAAATCGATCAGAGGGAGACGGTGGAGGCCCAAGGGGAAGATGGCAGATAATGGATTATAGTGCAACTCTTTTGTGCTCCCTCCGGCTCAGCAACTGAAAAACATAGGAGGACAATGGGAGGGCTCGGTGCCATCAGAAAATTTAGGGGAAGTATTCATTTAAGGGGGGGGCATTAACAGTAAGGGAAACGTGAAAGTGCTTCTCCAATCCATACTCGGTGTTATTTGTTTTGTTCCTTCCAACCAGAATCAAATATTTTATTTCATCTCTCTTCAAAGCACCCCAGAGGATGAGAAAACAAAGCTCGTGTGAAGGGAGGCAGAGTGAGTGAGCATATGCACAGTGGCTCTCTGAGGACGTTAAATACAAAGTGCTACATGTGAGGCTCTTTCTCTGCTCCCTGTGGTGTAACTGGTGCCGTTTTACATAGAACGACTTAACCACCTTTTATTCATCTCTCAAAGCCGTTAATACGCAGTGGCTGAGATTATAACACATACTGCATGCTACAGCACAGAAAAATATCAAAATATGAGTAGGAAATGACGTTACAATACAATCTTAGTTTTCTCATAAACTTCAGTTTGAATTGATGCAATACTTAGTTTCACATGAAAAGGGCACTCTGTTGTTCTGTTGCAAGGCATATACTGGCAATTTTTCCTCAGAATTGCATGTCAAATTCGCAATTGCGATACATATAATCTAGTTCTGGGATGAAAAACAGTCTGCAAAGTTTATATAGAAATGTAAGGCATTATAAAATGTCACTTTTGATCAGTTAAACACATCCTTACTGAATAAAAGTATTTTATTTTATGAAAGTAAAAGTATAAAGTTTAAATTATAGCTCATTATGTATATATTAGGGGTATAACGGTTCACAAATATCACGGTTTGGTTCGATACGACACAGTGGTGTCATGGTTCGGGATGTTTTCGATACAGCAAAAAAAAGATTTTTTTCACATTTTTATTTATCAAAACTAACATAAAAGTGTGATCTTGTTTTTTTGTTGTTTGTTTGTTTGCTGTTACCAAACGATTGTTTTGCACTTTTTTCCAAATATAAAAGTATTAGTCTGAATCGTTTGGTTTGTAATGCGTACCGAACGGTTCAATGCGAATACGCGTATCGTTACACCCCTAATATATATATATATATGTATATACTGTATGTGTGTGTGTGGATTA